>WBNH01010853.1:0-20942 GCA_013401255.1 Urocolius indicus | reverse complement strand
TTTGTGTTTTAGTTGGTATTAAATTGTTTTCTGTTTTTCTTCCCCAAGCCGGGTAGCCTGGTCTGTTTTGTCCTGCACCTTAAGCGGCAATTAAGCCCTCCCTGCCCTTTAGCAATCCTTAAGTCTTCGGTACTTGAGGCTAATCGTGGTCTTTTGTTCCATGATGGGCAGAAACCACGACACACCTGTGCATACCTTTCCAGAAGCCACAGAAAAGAATCCAAGATAAATGCAGTATTTTTTGTTAAATCTCTGTGTCCTTAATCTGAAGGGAGAGAGAGGCCCATTATCTCCCTGGAGACAATTTTTCTCTTTTAGCTTATGTGAAATACTTTGTACCCGATTGTTGTCTCTAAAGAAATTCAAAGTTTAGGGAACAACACCCAGGGAGCAACTCTTGCCATGAGATCAATACCTCATCCTACATTAAACATAAAAGTTAAGGCATCTTTAGTTTCTAGCTGACAAAGAGCGCAACAAATATCCATCCCATTGTTTGGGAGATTTTGTGCAAATTACTCCCTTGACCTTCTTCTAAAAGCAAAGGAATAGATGCCACCCTTGCAGCAAGCACTGCTGCTTGCCTCTGAGCTCTAAAATATCACAGAGGGGTTTTGAAACGAGCCCAGTGATACCCAGAGAACACAAACACAATCATCTCAGCTGGTGTCCCCTCAGACAATAAGACAAGGACTGCGAGTCAGATGGAGTCGAACAGCTGAAGCTCTGTCACAATTTCAAGACAACCACGTGTGACAAGTGCTTGGACTGAAGGAGCTGGGCTGCCAAAGCAGGGCTTTAATGCAGGAGGCAATTACAGGCTTCAGGGGTGTGAGCGCTTGTGAGCGAGAGCCGTTCTGTTTAGAAGACACCAGCATCAGAAGTGACAGACTCTCATGGAAAAAGACAAAGGTAGTGCTTTGGTGCAAAGCGTTTTGCTCTACGCAAGGGGCCCTGGGTGCTCTCTGGCTTCTAATGCTACCTAGAGCCACTCGCTATTCCTCTGACTCACAGGTGTAACTCATCCAGAGCAAAAGCTTTGTGAGCAAGGAAGCAGTAACTGAGAAGCAAGCTCTGCTCGCAAGGTCTAGAATATGCCTCCAGCAGAACATCTTCACCCAGAGCACAGGAATCCTCATCTTCTTTTACATAAGGAACAGAAAGAGTGTTATGAAGAAACAAAAGGCACTCCTGCTTAGGGGCCATGGGGGAAACAGGGGAAAAAGAAAAGTAGTTCAGATGTTTCTCTCCTCTATAGGCAGGGGACATATTCCCCACTAACCCCGTGTTCAAATGTGGGGTATTCTGGCTCATGTTTTGAACTTAGGGACACCTAAGTCAGTAAAAACACAGCCCAACAAATGCAGCATCATGTTACACCTAAAAAACAGCAATTTTCCTTCACTAGTGTCCTCAGTTTACCATCATTTAATACTGAAAGCTATTTTCATCTCTTAATTGTTTAATGATTGGTGGAAAAGCAGAGAAATGAGCCTCTCCCGCAGCACAGGGGATAATGAAACCATTGAAGCATTGATCCAAACTCAACTAAGTGGAAATTTGGCCCTGAAAGAATTCAGCGCATTTTTTTCTGCCTTCACCATTTCACTTCAGCTGTCAGAGCTGCAATATGAAATCACAGCCTATATTCATAGTGCCATCTGCATTACAGCACAACATCTCCCACCAATCAATGCCAGTGTCCAACGAACACTTCCAATTTGTCATAATAACCTTCAAAACTTGACAGAAAATCATGCAAATTGTTTCTCTGGGATCTCTGCAGAGCTTGTGATTATTTGTACTTTGCCAATATCATTTTCGTTTGTGTTTCCCCTATTGCTCCAAAGAAAGGTGGAACTGAAACCTGCAGTTGGTTTATTTTGCACCTTGTGTTTCTGTTTTGTATCTTCATGTGTATGGACTGGTACGACTACACTTGGGTGAAAAGGCTTTACATTGCCTCGTCTCACAATGTCAACAATCAAGTTGCTTTGCTCAATTTCACTCTCTTTTATAACATCTTTTCAGTGGGAACAATCACACTAAAAGAATACAGTATTTCTTTGTTTTAATTACCAAGCATGATCATCCCATAAACTTCAGCTTTATCCATTAAAAACTCCATCATTTAAGGTAAAAATATCAAATGCCAGGGCTCTGTTTTCCCTTAACAAGCTGCTCTAAGGTTTTGTAAGTCAGCGGAGAGGCTCATAAGCCAGTTACTGTGAAGATTGTTCCTGACACTGAGCTTGTTGGTAAGGCTCACCCTGTGTGTGTTTTCAAGATTAGCTGCTGACACCTCTCCTCTCCCTGTGAACATCTGGCCCCCTGCAAGTGCCCCAGCTGTGTGCTGGGGGTTACCTGTGTGCTGGAGCAACACAGTGCTCAGGCAGATGCTGCTCATGCTGATTGCCAGTTCCTTTAGCAAAGATTAATTGGGGATAGGAGGTATTAAATCTTATGGAGAAGTAATTCAAGCTTGTCAGCAGACTCATCAGCTGGTTACATCCAGCTCCTGACCAAGATCTGCCAAGCTCTGCTGAGAATACAGCTGTGGCAACTTGCTTGGGTTTGCAGGGCATGAGAAAGCAGGTCCTTGAGCTTCAAAAACAAAGGCAGTTTGCTTTCAGCATAAAGCATTCTCTAAACGCATTCAGTATTGGGAAATGCAGCATTGCAAGTTTATAAAAAGTTCAGTTTAAACAACAACTGTAGAGCTTCAGAGGAGACAGTTTCCAAGGACAATGGGCAGACTGCTGAGATGCACTTGTAAAGGTCACACCCCAAGCAACTGTCTGTACAAAGTTTATGACTGGAAGCTAATAAACCAAAAAGTGAAGGAAGTAGTCAATATCCATTATCCACCAAGAAAACGGACCCCATGCACTGCAAAAGGAACTTAAGAAATTGTTAATGGTGGATGTGCAAGGAACCCCATCAGAGAATTCACCAAACTCTGAGAACAAATCCAGCCACTGCTGCTTTAAAGCTGAATTCTGCATTTGCATCAAATATTCATGAGAGTATTTATAGACAAAGTTACAAAAACTCAAAACAAACCAAAACCAAACAAAAAGACATTGCTGTTACAACCTGTTGCAAATGGCTGTATTGGGCAACACTTTTTCTGAAAGTTCCTGTTCTGGGTGATGGAAATGAAGAGTTGAAAGGCTGGAGTGCTGTTCCAGGAGCTGCTGCTGGCAGATGCTCCTGCCTGAGCCAGTGCAGTGTGCTGCAATGCAGCTCTTGTATAACCACCCTCTTCACTGCCAGCACTCGATGTGGTGCACGTGGCTTAGTAGTGGCCTTGGCAGTGTGAGGTTGGTGGTTAGACTTGATGATCTGAAAGGCCTTTTCCAACCAGAATGATTCTGTGATGCTAGGGAGGTAGACTAAGGGATGGGAAGGGAATGGCACAGCACGTGCTCCCCTGCCTTGGCAGAACGAGCAATGGAGATATTCCACCTTCCTGTGGGATGAACAGGTCCAAATGCTACTGGTGACTTGATCCAACTGAAACAGTTGCTGCCCTTTGACTTTTGTCCAGTCAAACACTCAATAAAAATCTCCAATGCTACCAGTGAAATAAATGCTCTGAAGAATGCCATGGACTCAGGGCAAGTCCCAGCAACTGGTACACCACGTGCACCTACAGAGCCCTCTGGGATGTAAGAGCTGCAAATGTGGAACCCATGGGAGAAACTGGCCATTTATTCAAAGACAATACAGAAGAAAAAAAAAAGGTGGCATCTGTCAAGTTAATTATGCTCTGTAAGTCACTTCCTTGCTCAGTGCCCTCAAGAATTCCAGTAGTGCTGAAGCCGTTGCCTCCTGCCCATGTTGTGTCAGGGCTCCCCCATGGAAGTGCCTGTGAGCACCCACTGCACCCAACAGACCTGCAGCAAGGACACAGGGGGACTCTGTTGGGGTCTGTTCCAGGACTCAGCAATGTATTTGGACTCTACCTTGGCATACCTCAGTGCTAATGCAACATCAATCACACGGAAAGTGCCTAAGATGCTTTTTGATGTGGCCAAAACAAAAAGCTAGAGTGATTTCTCACTATTGGAGGTGTGTAGTGCCATGCCCAAAGGCAAGCAGCAGAGACAACTTGTGATTTCAGGCAGTTAGTTTGGAGATAACTGTGAATGAAAGATGACCTTGGATATAACCATTTAATTTCTCACGTATTTACTACTAGAACAGTGGCCTGTGAAATAAGCAGAGTAAGATCTCCCAAATGACAAGGTGTCTGGCTTAGTCCTGGCTGACTTCTCACAGAGCATCCCTTACAGATTTTCATTTTTTATCACAGAATTGTTAAAAATGAATGCAATTGACAGCAATTGCTAGGAAAAGCTTAGAGCACACCCTAACACTGTAAAGCATTTTCATACCCAACTCTGCCCATAGCAAGGTTGTCCTTTGACTACGAGACCTCTAAGATTTGACACTTAAGCTTCTCTATAGCAGAACTTATTCCAGCTGCACAAAACTGTTCCAGATAGAAGAAACAACACATCTTCATTCCCTAACTAGACCTGTAGAAATGCAGTAGAGCAGTTAAATTACCAGCAGTTACAACACAGCAGGACATATAGTTTTCTAATTGCATGCAGTAAGACACAAGCAATCAATAAAATAAAGAGCACACCTAGAATAAAGAGATACCTTTGCATAAAATATATTCTCATTAGTAGAAACAATGTCTGCTACCAAAAAAATCACCCAGGTACCTTTGTGACAGGCAATTTTTAAACAAAGACAGCTCTATGCAAATTAAGGAAAGCAAATCTCTAGTGAAATACTAAAGTTTGGCTTAACAGTTTGATCATTTTAACTACATAGGTCTTATGGATGCTACACTATTAACTGGTGCAATATGGTGTCCTTTAAAGTTTGTGCCATGTTTTCCAAAGCTAGAACTTTTTTTTTTTTTTAAGAGACAAAAAAAACACAGAAAATTCAGCTTTTGAGACAGGTCACAGAACGACATTGCAAATTACAGACATATATATATGTATATAATTCTAACTAATGATCAATATGGACACTCTGGGGATTAAAACCGTGGACTCCAATCTATTGCAGTACATAAAACTTTAGAGGCTCTGTTGGTCATGATGATCTGTGTTCGGTGTGTGTCCTCATCTAACAACAACTGCAATCAACAGCAGCTCTTGGATTAGGTCCACAACACCCATCACAGTCTAAGCAAGCTTGACTCAATGTATTAAAACAAGTCCCTTATTCAGTCTGGTCACTACAAGTATTTCTGTCCAAACACACACAAGTTTTGACTGGTTATACAAGATACACCTTGGGAAAGGCATGTGCATGTGTGTTTACCCTTGACTGATTGAGTAAAAGGCCATATTTGGGGATCCCTGCAGGGTCAGAAGCTAGAGAGATATCTCAGTATGAGATGAATACTTCATTTTTGGCCTTTGCATTTCTGAGCTGCCCTGTTAGCATCAAGGTCCCAGACTGATGTCCCATTCTGTGCTGCCTCCCTTGCTGGTGAACACAGGACAATCCATCAGCTGCAGAAGCTGTACCAGGATCAGAGGAAACTGATTCTCCTCATTCTTAAACCACAGCTGCTGTGAAATTCTTCACAGCAACTTTTCTTAACTCACACTTGTGTAGCTTGATAACCCCTTCCAACCATGCACTAAGCTGCTATTCAGACTTTCTCTAAACTCATACAAGAACACATCACAACAAGCGACGAGCCTAGTGGCTCCCCAGCCAGCCCAGCACATGCTGTGTGCCTGCTCCTCACTTCTTCCTATGTTTAAAAATATAGAGAAGCAACATGCAAATTTATCCTCAAACTGATATAAAGCACCTGGAAATTAACCACAGTGTTTCAGTGTTTCATGTCTTAAGTGAGAGCAGTTGTCTCAGGTACTGCGTGTTGTCAGAGTGGGGAAGGATTAATCTGTCTTACACAGCTCACCAGCTCCATTGCCATGACGTTGGCAACTCACTGCTGTATATGAGACCTTTGGGAAACAAGGGAACTATTTGCAGTGCTTTTTCAAGTTCACCCTCCGAGTTCTAGAAAATGTGGTTCCTGATTTTCCTTACTGGCAAAGAATTTAGAATTGCAGGAAAAGTATCCCTGTGCACCATGGTGATCCACAGCTCGTGCTGGTCGCTGCAACAACAGTCCTGTTCTCCAGAGCTGACCAGACTATGGAAGAAAGGGAAAGAAAAGTTTAAGCAGTTAATCCAACTTAACCACTCCATCTCAGAAATGAAGCACCAGTGCTGGATCTCCCTTTTACTGACATGTCTTTGGCATACACCTGTCTAATAACTGCAGTGACAAAGCCAAACTCAGCCTAAGCAGCATCCTCAATTAGAAGACACGTGAAGAATTGATAAGGTATGGACTTTTTAACCAAAGCTCTATGTTTTAAGTGACATCAAACTCATCAGCCATTAAGCACCACAAGCACTGAACAGTGGGACACAACAATGATGTAGCACCATGGGGAAAATTGTGATGTTTGGCACAAGATAACATACGTGATTTAAAGACAAACTGACAGCAGATGGAGGTTTGGGAAGATGAGGCAGCAGGCCAGGAGGAACCCAACCCCCTCCATGGACACCTGGGGCCACTGGAGCCAGCGAGCCATGGCATGGACTCAACACGTTCGACCCTTGGGACAGGCTTCTCAGGGATGCACCGGGAAAGGCAGATCAGACTAGGGGCTCCTCCTGCACAGGCATAAGAACTAGTAACAGATTGCTTTACAGAGTTTAGTAAATAGAAAGGATGCAAGCAGAGGTTGATTTGAACCAATCTGCAGCTATTCTGCCAGCCAAGGTTTCTCTGGATCTATTTAATTCCACTTAAATCTTCAGGCACTATTCTTACTGTGTTTAACGTTATCTCTAAGATTGAGATGTTGGGAACAGTGGGTGTATAAACCACCCAGTGCCAATTAATTGTAATAATTAATAATGGGTGAGGAATTCAGGAGGAGGGTTTTTTTTTTTGATTAATGGTGTTACCTGGGAGGAGATGGCAAGCTTTATTGCTTTTGTTTTTCGGATGCCTCCAAACTGGTGACATATCTTATCTATTAAATAGCAATCACCTCCACTTTTGGCACAGATGGCTGCATGTCAACATATTCTTATCAGAACAATGCAAATTGAAAGATATTGAAAATATTTTCAGTAAAACACTTGAGAAAACTCTCAGTGTGCATTGGGACAGTGAATTGAAATACCTTGCTTAGCTTTGTCCTCCAATTTACTGTAAAGTTTATTTTAAAGTTATCAGTCTATTTTGAGTTATGATTAATGGTTTTGAAAAGGCTTTCTTCAGCTGCACATACCAACAAAGGATTTAGAATTAATTCACATCTTCTAACTTCTTCCTTAATGGATTTTTAAGGTCCACTGCAAAGAATCAATCAATAGCAGGCTGAAAGCTGTGGCGTGTAATGCATCCTGCAGTGTCAGAAGGCTTCAGCATGAGGCAGGGTGAATTACAATAGCCTGAATTAATTGGAATTATTTGCAGTTATTAAGAAAAGCAAAATAATCATTTGCATTAATTTAGTTCCAGGATACAAAGATAGCAGCTCAGTCTGACTTTAAAAAAAAAACCCACCAAGTTGAGGGGTTTTGGCATTCAAAAAAGTATTTTGTGACTCTTCTCTGACAAACTTAAATGCTGATGCACTGAGTGGTTTCTTGTCAGGAACCATCTTGCTTACAGGACATTATTTTCAGGACAAAGTGACATTTCCATGTCACTTTTGTACCTTGTGTGACTGCACACAGCACTGATAAACAAGGAAATTAAAGCACTTCCATGTAGTTTCTCCTTTCCCCCCCCTCACTGACATTTTCCTTTACCTGGTGTCTCAGTTTCTTCACTTCGTGTCACTGCTGCTTTCATACATCATACAAAAACTCTTTAAAATGCTCAGCTGTGGCGTGCACAGAGAAGTTGCCACTGACTGACCTACAGCAGGGCCAGGGCAGGGATAGAGGCTTTTCCCCATGTACCAGGGTGAACATCAGCAATACCCAGAAAGAGAAAAATGCCTTTTTTTACAACACTGTTCCTCTAGAAACAGGAACTTTCTTAAACTTTTCAGATACTAAAAGAAATAACAGGGAATTGTCATGTCAGTGGCGTCAGTGTAAATGATGAGATCACTGTGCAGAATAAAGACAGCAAGATGGTAAAAGTCTGAAAAATCATTGAGTTCTAAAATAACAACAATGTGGAGAACTCTCAAGGTAAAAAAACAGGAATTGCTCCTTTCAGCTTGATTTCCAAATGGGATCCATGGGCTGCTTTGCAATGATTTCACTGCTTTAGGCAAACGCAACACAAAGTTGTAAAGCTACACGTTAAAACTGTGACTGCAAAACTCCAAAAGTCATATTTTCTGCAATTACCCAAAGAAGTGACAAGAGCTCCTCACTTTTTAGTGCCAAAATCTTTCATGAGCAAAGGACCAAGTCTGCTGACTGGCAGTAAGTCAGCAAGCCCTACTGAATAGAGCAGATAGATCATTTACTTTTACAGTTTAGCTCCACTTTTTGCATTTTATTTATGATGATCTCTGCATTTATTACTTTCTGTTGGATGAGACACAGGCAAAGAGTCTCGATGTGAAAAGATCAGTTCAGTGTAACGTTTGGAAGTTAATTCATCTCAAAAATAGCTATGCCCCGAAAGATACATTGAGTTACTGATCTTAAAAGTCATAGAGAGGGCAAAGAACAACTGTGCCATGTGCAAGGAATCAAAAAATAGTATCAGATATTTCATGTGCACAGTACTCAAAAATGTATCTCTTGCAGCAACAATAAACCAGGCTGGAATGTGGACAGGATCAGGCTAAAGCTCTGACGGGAGAAACACAACCCTCTAGGGGAAAAAGCAGGGACCAGAAATATTGCAAAAATTGATTTCTTCCTGAAACACAGTCAGTATGTGCAAATATAGTCTTTGTGGAGTTTGCTTCTGTTACTGCTCAAGGACATTAAGGTGAAGCTGTATTCAATGTGTGGGCCAATATCTTTTCCCCGTCTCCTCAGGAACACGGGAGGTTTGCTCTGAGCCCTGAAAACCACCTTTGTTTTCTTTCTGGCTCATGCCACAGCTTGAGAAATAAGACTTTTGTCTGAAGTCACCCATTTCTGCAATAACTCAGCAAACAGTTACTGATCTCAGAATATTTACAGCATCTAACTATTCTCTAGCTGTTCTTTTTCTCTGCTGTCCCACACACGTGTCCATTTGTTACCATTAATGACATACCTGCAGAACACAATTCACCTTTTTGAAAAGAACAAAACCACACCACAGGGCCTTGTGTATCAGCCTTGGCTGGGTTACCTGCCTTTGCCCTCCCTCATCATTCAGGCTGCCCTTCCTTCTTGTTTGACTACACCACATTACAAGCTCTGTGCAGGTCATACAGCTGTTAAGCAGAATACAGGCAGGTAATGTATCGAGAACACAGTAAACTATTAAAACCACAAGATGCTTATCAAGCAGGGCTAATCCTGACACAAAGTTTACTTTTTCTCCATCATTCTGTTATTTGTACTGTAGCATTAGTATAAAGGATAAGAAAATAAGAACACTTTATAGAGAGATGAGACAAGTAATAGTGCAATAAAAATTCGTCGTATTTTGCCACCTGAGCTATTCCTATTACTCTGTCATAACTTTCACCCCAATACTTCAGCAAATAAAACCCCAAGCATCAGTTTTCCTTGAAAGGATCATATAGCATAAAATTAGACTTCAGGAAAAACAAAGAAAGCCAGGGTGTATTTTCCTGCTCTTTGTACTCATCTATGTAACACATTATGATTAAAGCACCCCAGGACACAGATACCCCATAGGCATTTAGGAACATGTTTTGGAAGGAGACTGTATGCTTTAACCACCACTCTGGTTCCTTTACAGAAGATGAATTGTCTGTCGTGTTTATGTAAATAGGAAAGTGAAGATTTCTGTAAATCCTTATCCATAAATTAAAACCAATGTCTTCCCACAGTTATTGCTATAAAGGGGAAATAGACCTTGACTAGATGTAATGAGGCATTTGTGTTCACCGTAACTATAATTTACTACCAGTGCTTGAAGAGCCATCAGTTCTTGTTTAGTCTGTTAAAGTGACAATAAGTGTGGCTAAAATAAATTCTAATGAAGGCTCTTGGGTCACCTTTCTGGGTTTATGGGGCATAAGGCAGCATTATTTGAAACAACTGTAGTCTTTGGTGCTGCCTGCAATAGTTTGAGCCACCAATTTGATCCTTCAGGCCGTACAGATGTACATACATGCTGATTCTTGAGTGCCTGGCTTTTGGAAGGATGACCTCCAATTGCACTTTGGCTCTCTGGGAAGTGCCATGCAAGGTTATCCGAACAAGTGCTCACGAAGGATGGCACATGAATCATGAAGCTGCTCATGTGTCTCATCTCAGAGAGGTATACTCATCAGTAATGGGGGTAATCAGCTCCATCAGAGCAGGGTCTTACCAGTGCTGGGAGAATAGCATACCCCAGCCCTCCACTAGCACCTGTGTGTCTACCTCCCCAAGCAGCTATCTTTACCTTCACAGCATTTTGTATGTCATTGTATTTTCTGTTAGGAGATAAATTCAGAGACAATCCTACAAACAAGAGATAGCTATAAGAAGAATGATGGGCATGATGAAATATGCTAGTCAGGTTCACAAAGAGACTTGACACCAAACCATGCCCACACTTACAGAAGGGGGCATGAGAACTGCCCTGTCCTCCTCATTCTCCCACAAAGACATTGACATATCTCTCCTGAAAGATAGTATTTTGGAGGAAAAATATATTTTTTCAAAATTTAAAGCTCTTATTTAAAAATTAGACTCTTTTTTTGATGTTTTATAGTGAATAGAATAGAGGAAAAGAAGAGAGAAGAGAGGAAAAAACAACCAGAAAAAAGAAAACTAATAGTTTGCAGAAAATAGGAATCAAGTAAGCACAGATTTTCTTGATGGCTGCTGTGGGAAAACTATTGCAGTGATTAAAAAGCAAACACAAATCCTGTTCTCATTTGTTGCCTTATTTACATCCACATCCACAGTGCATCTGCTCGTAACATGTTTCACTGAACAAAATAATCACATGCATGTGTGACAAAGTGCTCCATGGTCTGTGGCCACAAAAATGCTAAATACATACAAGAGATACTTAAATCAGACCAGACTCTGACTTCTTGCTTTGAGCACTCCTTCCAGCAGTGGCCATGAGGGTCACAAGCACTCTGAGAATGCCCTGGGGGCCTCTCTGTGCCTGTCTGCCTTCATGAAAAACTTGTTTAACCCAGCAAGGGAGTTTTCTCTGTGCTGCAAGACACAGAACACAGTGTCACTGGGAATGCTGGATAGGTGATGCCTGCTCCAGCATTGCACCAGTGACCAATTTGCAATGAAGGGAAGGAGACAAGCCAGGGCTGAGAGAGGCTATTCAGTGCCAGCAAAACAGCTTCTTGGAAGATCTTCAGTTCAAACAGATCTCTCCATAGACTGAGCTATTTACTGCCAGCAACTTCTCATCCAAAAATGTGCTGCGCAGAAGTTAACATGTGCATCTCATGACCGTCTTTCAAGTTAAAGATGGCCACTGAAGAAGCTGCAGCCTTCACTTAGTTCAAAATGCTGAAAACTAGGAAGTGAAATCCAAAGTCTAATTTAAGTAAGTAAAAAAATGCCTATTGACATATCTTTCTATGGCCTATCCTATGATGCCTATTATGGCCTTCCTATAATGCCTATCTTCCAAGACACTCTATCCATGGAGATGGTGGCAAGCCCTCACTTCTTGTATTCCCTTACAGTCCATGACACAATCTGTTCCCAAGAAATCTAAGGACCATTGCCTTTTCAATTAAAATAACGTACTTACAGAACATGACTGCTTTTCACTCTATTGAGCCTAGCTGTCACTTCAGGAGCTTATCACTGTGATCCAGACTTCTTTATCCACTTTTGTATGTTATTCCAAGGGAGTATGACAGCATTTCAATACTGACCAGGAGCTGGTTCTTCAGAAATGTTTCTCTAGCCTCATGATGTACCTGAGGTGAGGGTGGATGGTGGAGATCACTGTCATGTTGCCCTCCTTCATCTTCCTGAAGTATAAAATACAAAAATGCTTGAATACAATATTTAACCTATTTTTTGAGAGAGATAATAGTTTGAGCTCTCTACAGTGCATAAAAACTAATCCTGAAATCAGGAGAAAAGATCCTTAATTCCTTCTGTTGTTAAGGAGGGTGGGAAAATAATGCACATAGTCCATCACATGAGCCTTCATTATATTTATTAAAAATCACATTAACACTACTTCCTATTTATTTAATGCTTTTCCTCTTCAAAGCACTTTTTAGACATTAGCTAATTAATTTAATGACTTGTGATATTTCAAGTGTGCCTCTCCCAGGCACAGCTGGAAAGAGGGCTTTGCTCAGAGCAAAGCCAAAGCAGATGTTTACAGATGTTTTTAGCAGAACTGTGGCCAATTCCTCCAGCACCACTTGCCTCTTCAGAGGAGTGAAGGTGGAACCAGAGCCGTGTCTTTTTTGGCCCTTGCATGTCCTTCTTGTGCAGCAGAGTGAAGGAAATGCTTTGCTCATATTATGGTGTAACCACCTGCAACTTGGCTACCACGAGATCTCCCGCTTTGGGAAAAAGTTTTGGCAGAGCTCCAAGATTCAAAACCCCAGTGAAGCCATCACAGAGCTGCTCTGCACTGAGGGCTACACCTCCTCCAAGGCTCAGCTCCGAGCCAGTGAGGCCAGTTCAAGCGGCACAGACCCAGCCAGCTCCTGATACAAGTCCATGCTGTATTGCTCACAGGGATCTTCCTAAGTGATTAAACAGTTTGAGACTTACTTGTCCTTATGATAGTCGGGCTTGAGACTCTTCCATACCAATACATACTCATTCCAATACTACAAGACAGAGTAGTTAATAGTATGAGAATCTACAGCTCTCCCTCCCTGAGCAGTAGCTGTTCTAACACCCCCTGGCCTCCTCTGCAAGGAGTGATAGATCATTTCCCTTGGCTCATTACAGCAAAGCTTCACGGTACACAGTGGGACAAAAGGGAATGCAATGAGCTTTAGCTGCCCCTGCATGCCATGCAGCAGCTGGAGCAGGAGCCAGTCTAGCCAGGCACACTAGTAAGCTCTCTGCAGACTCCAGCTGGGAGACTCCAGCTGCACTACACTGGCTCATGTGCAGTGCTGCACAGGAGTGTCAGAGTGCATTAGACTGAAATTAGTGCTTCTAAATATAGTGCTCAGCACATGCAATATTGCCCAGACCAGACAATAATGAAATCTCTTGTAAAACTACCTTTACCTGTGTTGTTAATAACAAGGTGACATTTATGAAACTAATAAACTGTTAATTCCATTATTCTTCACTGCAATTTCTCAACTGTGATCTCTGTAATGTATTCATTTACTGAAATCATTTGACTCATTTAAATATCATTAAACCATGAAGGAATTAGTTCTCTCTCTGCAGAGACAGGGGTACTGCAGCAAAGCTGTCTTAGCCTAAGTCACGACAGGGAGTCCCTCCCTTTTCCCCCAGAGCCTTGTGCTGTTACCTATAACACATGGACACAGTCTGGAGTGTCCAACCAGATCTTGGCAAACCAGAAGAGATGGAGTGAGGAAAGTGCAGACCCTATCATGGAGTAGCCAGTAGAGCTAAGTGCCATCTTGAAGCACCGTAAGCCAGCCAAGGAAGTTGTCTTTGAAGCTTAGACATGGATGGTGCAGTCAAAACTTTTCTTATAAAACAGGGTTCAGTGTTATGGGAAAGTTTTCAGTGAAACAAGCCAAACCAAACCACTCTGCTGAGAGCAACATCAGACAGAGCTCAATCCTACAGAATGTGTCTTTTAAAAACACCCCAAACAAACCACACAAAGCAGTCAGGTTGCACTAGGTCTCTGGACAATTTAGCACTGTATATGCAAAGAAAAGGCTCTCTTCAAGCTTGTCTTAATGTTAGAAAAGGTGAAATTTTAAACTATGCCCCAAATAACAAAGCAAGAGGCAGATGTGTGTTTTAGGACCTGGAATCAAGTGCCTGATTTGTGGAAACTGAAAGCTTTCTTCTAGTGAGGCTTTTGAATGGAAATTAGAATTATCATGAGTGTGGTCTAACATGTCCCCGTGTCCTTTGGACACTCTCACCATCTGCAGACCCACCACATGCCAGTTCCAGTGTAGACAATGCTGGGGAATGAACTCTCCAGTGATGCTTTTGGACATCAATGGGGCAATGCTGGTTTAAGCCACCCTGTGCCTATTAGTGAACTATTCAACAGATCACTCAAACCAAGATCTCCTCATGAAATGCCCTCTGCAAGGGTCACAAGGCACACTTCGTACTGGCGTGTTTCTGTAATGTGTAACGACCATCCAACCTCCCTCTTGGGCATCGCCCTCTTCATCTAAATCAAGGTCTGACTGCAAATCAATTGCCAGCTGAATAATTTCCAGGTGTCCTTCACAGAGAAGCGATCTGCTTAAAAGTATTTGGACAATTCAACTGAAATTTCAGGGTGTTATTGTTTCCCCCTTTGCAGAAATGACAGTGGCAGTAACCAATCCAAGGGAGCCTTGCTGCTTCCATTCCTCTGAATTAAACAAACAGAAAGATTTCAGCTGGCTTCTGTCAAGGAGAATTTGACTCCTAAACAGTTTTACTCCCCTGCAAATATATTTTCTGACTGGGAAATGAAATAAAATGAAGCACTTCGAGCACGCAGCCATTTAAGATCGTCTGCTTTCCTTATTGTTCCTGGCACTGAAGGTGCTGGCAGCAGCAAACCCCACGTCTACCCAAGTATCCTGCAATCCTTAACTGCCCAGAGCATCCCCGCTCTGCCCAGCTCCTCTGAGAGCAGGTGGAGAGAAAAACTCCAAGGCATTCCTGTTCAAAATGTGTCTTTCTAGATAACTTCCAGGCTTCATGTTTTAAACAGGAAAAAGCAGTTTCTTAAAACTGTCTTGCAATTGCCATTTATTTAGGAAGTGTCTGAATTTCTAATTAATTTAGTTAATTCCTCTCCTTGTACCCTTGCAAGGATGGAAGGAAGCAAAAGGCCCAGAAGAAAACCGGGGGAGGACGGAATATTTTGAAGAGAGGTCTTTCAAAAGCCATTTTTTTTAATTACCAAAGAAGAACAAACAAGGTCTGTGCAGCTGTGGCTGGACGAGGTGCTCAGTGTGGGTCCCTTCCAACTGAACTATTTTAAATATGATCAGTCCAAGTCATGTCCACTGCTAGTATCCTGATTTGATGCCTCGTTAGGCTCCTCTTCCCATTGCCCATCCAAAACCTCTTTCAGAGTCAGTTAATGTGAAAAGCCCTGTTTTGCTCTCCTTTAGCAATGATCTCATTGGTCTTTCCCAGGGCAGTATTTGTTTTGTAGTAGTTCCCCAGGAATTATTTTTACCTGCTTTATAAGGCTTCTCTCAGTCTCTCATCTGTTGTTTTGCTTTCACCCAAACTTCACTTGCCAAGCAGGAGGAAGAAGCAACAGGGTCTTTATGTTCAGGACTCATTTCTTGCCTTCACAGTTGCAAAGGAGAAATGAACAGCAAAATCCTTGCTTGTCATAAGAAGTCACCAGTGGTGGTTTGCATCAGTGGTGTCTCCCTGCAATAATGTGAAGTAAACTGACAAGTGAAATGAGGGATTCAGGCACAGGGAAAATCATCACTTTTGACAGCTCCCAAAACCTACATCTCCTTTATTTTTGCAATTGTTAGCTTGCCAAAGACTTTAAAAGGCCTCGCTTTCTGTGCAACACCTGTCTGGGAATCACTTTGAAGTCACTAAAGAAAAGACATGAAAAGGGGAGTGAACTGGTGGGGATTGCTCCTATAATTCTGAATATGATTTCCTAACACCTGTATTGCTTGAATATAAAATCATTCATAGAGACTGAAATCCACCTGACAGTATGTACCCAAGCTGTTCTCTTTTCTATCACGTCCTTTACAGACAAAGCACCCACACAATCACCTCTATCAGTTACCTGCAGGTTGCCTGCCACGTCAAGCGTCAGCCAGGTTTGAAGGCTTCATTAAGACACTGCACAAGATCTCAGAACATTTACATTCACTTGTCGGGTCTCTGTGATCTTGCTACAGCTCACAGATCAGCCTGGCCCAGCCGAGGCTTTTCCTTATGCTTCCCCTTGGAGCTTCCAAACACACCTTACAAATTCAGCCCTGCAGAAAGCACCTCTGAAAACCCCTGGAGAACCAAAGTCTTAACCTCCTCTCTTCCTCACCCATTTAGGCTGCAGCTCTTTGGTTTGTCTCCACACTGCCATTACAGCATGAGTTGCACACACGCAGGTGAGATACCACCGGCCATCTCCCACAGAGATTGCCATCCCACCCACAGAAGGTTCAAGGACTATCATTTGCTCACATTCCAGGCACAGACACATCTCTTCTCCTCCTGAACATGCAACACCAAGCTTTAGTTTAATCTTTATACCATGCCCAAGAGCTTCACTGGACTGAGTTTTGTTTCATCCTGGAGAGCAGCTTACACGGTAACAAACCCACAATGGGGGCAAGAGGCATTCAACAAGATTTGCATACAACGGACCAACGCTCTCACCTCCATCTGTATAATTACCAAGAACTTCACATGGCACTACCACTTTGCCAAATGCCTCCACAGGCCATTTGCTAATGCAGCACCTCTGCAGGATTATTTTTTCCAAACCTTGACTTGGTGCCTTGAAATGAAAATAATGAAGTCTGACTCTCAAGAGTGACACCCTCACCATCCCTAGTATACTTGGACACTTCTGGTACCTGCACACCTTTTATTCTGCATATGTTAATTACTCTAATGGGGCCTTCCAGGAGGATACTGGAAGAGTCATAAAATAACGACAAAACAATCTACATGATCAAAAGCCTAAAACACATCCCATAGCCCTGAGCTACAGTGGAAGGCAACTACCAAAATCACCAGACATTTAGCCATCCTGCAATTAATTCATTGCTCACATGGCTCTGAAGTCAGTAACTGGGAATAAGATCACACTGAACATGAAAGAGATTATTCTGAATGAGAAGCTGAGGCTGTTGTGCCCCCTTGGCCTCAGCTAATATTAAACATGAAAGCTGCAATGCAGATTAGAAGGTTAATTTCAAGAAGTCTGTTTTAGAGCCTGCTGGGATGCAGATCTGTTACTTTCACCCCTTTGGATTTGTTCCTGGGTATTAGTAGTTTTTTTTTCCCCACTACAGAAACACCACCAGACTAAGACCCAAGTTATTTTTTAAAGTCTGTATCTACACATTTTTTTTGACAGTGTATTCCTGGACCATGATTATGTTTGTGGCACCATCACTACACCGGTAACACAGCAACCCTCATTTTTAGGCCTCTGTGAACTGCCATAATGAACTACTACTACTATGAAATGAAGAACATTTCAAACTAGGAAAAAGCCATTCTACTCATCATGGGTGCTTTGATATCTATTGCTACAGTTTTCTACTAAAATTAAGTGAAGCCAGACTTCAGTTATAGAGGGCAAACACCAACCATGTGAGAAATTAGATCATGAAGCAAAATTTTGCTTCAATGAGCCAAGAGTAACTAATGAGATTCTGTGTCCTCAGACGAGCCCACTGCTGGCACAGCCACAGAGGGATCATCAGCTGGAATACCTCTCCTCATCTCTTCTGATGGGGTTTTATTCTGCTCACGTACATTGGCCCCTTGGTATAATCTCAGTATCCAAAGGAATGCACTTATTTAAGACATGAAAGAAATCCTCCATGTCAAGTACCCTTGGACCTGGAAAAGGATGGCAGCTCGGGAGCTGGGGATCAGCAGAGCCACTGCAGACCCCTGCGCCCCAGGAAGCCTATGAACGGGTTAACGCAGCTTCAGGGTTTTGTCTCCCAGCCCAGGAGAGGTTTGGGCCGTCTCCAGCAGTGTGGGTCAGCAGGGACAGTTGTTGGCCACAAACCTCCCCAGAGGGACTGGGGGGTGAGCATCAGGAGCAGATGTGGGACCATATGGTCTGCCCCAATCAGGATGGCATCCTTCCCATAAATCCAGAGAGCCACGCAGTCCATGGGAAGGTTCAAAGCAGAATCTGCCTGTTTTCATCCCCTCAGGGAGGATGAAGGCCCTTCTCCCAGAAAGTGCTGAGATAGCTAATTGCTAATTGTTCCCTGCTAGCTACCATTGAAGATGGCTGAAAACTACAGAAACATAAATGGCATGGTTACAGCGAGTGACTGTGGAAGCCAGGCTACACAAATCATTTCATAATCAGGCATTTGAAAGTGGATCCAAAAAGAGTTTCTTGCCCCTGCAAGGGTGAGTGGGAAGTTTGCTTAATGGATTACCACAGTTAATGCCCCACAAAGCTGTCTTCAGTTCTCTGTTCACCCCTCCCAATGTTGATGCTACTCTAAAAATACTTAAATTGAAAAATAATATAATCATGCTTCTTTCATCTAGTCTGTGTTTGTATTCTCAGGCTTAGATCTATCAAAGTATCTGGAAATGTACTAATTATTTCAATGATGAGATGATCCCAATTGGCAAAGTAAAGTGAATTACTGATACTACTAGAAAACAAAATCAGCAACACTTCAAGGCTCTCTGGGCTTTAGCTAGCAAATATTGTTAGTTTATCACTCACAGCAAAAAGCTACTTATTCTCGTAAAGCTGCATCAATTTAACAAGCAATCTAGATGATATTATGTCTCTCCACTGTCTCCATTAGTTGTACATGGAAAAACCTCAGAGGGAATGAAAAGACCCCAGATTTTATGGTTAGACTTGATTGTGACCTGCTTTGAAATCCTGTAGCTGTGTTTTCTCTTCTTAGCTTTTCAAGCAGGTTATAGTTGTCGGAAACCTTGGGTATAGATGTTAAAAAGCTAAGAAAGAAAGGATTTAACTTTCTTCTGGAAATGTTCCCTTTCAGTGAGCTGGAGTGATATTGTTGGGATCTTTTGTTACATTTGTGAGCCTGGGAAGGCTTGAAAAAAGGCGGGGGGAAAAAAAGGAACACCATAATATTTAGACCCATGCTTAAAGATTTAGTACTCTTTCTTCTCTATAGAGGTTGTGAAGTATTCCAGGATCATATTTCCTTCTGGCTCTGCAGCACTGGGAGATTTTCCTGCCATTTTGTGAGCACCTCCTGGGGTTACAGTATCTTTGTTTCCCATCCATGAAATAGTTGTGCTGCCCTCAAAAATGTCACCCTGAAGAGTAGCTGCTACTGTAAGTAAGATAAAATGCCTCTGCTCTGGCAAGAGAACTACACCATCAAACCAGTGCAGAGGCCCATTGGGGCAGAGGGTGCTGAGCCAAGGACAGGAGATGGCACAGGGGGCAGGAACGATGGAGCATCTCCTCTGCCTTTCCACGGCTCAGCAGGAGCTGCTGCCACTGACGTCCAATGTATTAAATTTAGAACCCTTGACAAAACATTTCCTTCAACATTAAAATAACTGACAGGGAGCAAAAAAAGAACAAAGGAAAAAGACAAAGACAGGCAGTACCTGTGGATGATAACCTGAGCGCTGCCAGCCTCGGCGGAGAGCACAAGGATCTGCCCGACCTGCTGAAGCTCGGTCACCACACAGCCACACTGATGGCTGCTAAGGACACAGAGCTGCCAAAAAAAAAAAAAAAGTTTGCTCTTTTGTTACTAATGTCCTGTTCTTTTGACAAAACAGGCAATCATCATTTTTTCCCCTTTGGCTTTCAAAAGTGTTTGGTGGCCTTCAGAGTCAGGGGGATATCCCCACATGCCACCCTTGATGGCACACAGTGTCTGATGCACAGCCACTCACCAGGCATCCAGAGACCAGAGTCAATGTGGGAATTAGTGTCTCACTTTCCAGGATCACTTATCTACCTTATCCCTTAAATCAAAACCCAATTGAATGAAAATCTTTTACATCTCAATTCACGTGTTCCACAATATTCGTCTTTCTTCTCTGTGCCTGTCTTATGCTTTCTCTGCCCTGGCTGCTTCTTGCTGGAGACCTCAGGTTTAGCATGAAGAGATAAAGCATAAACCACTACTTAAATACTGTAATTTCAAGAGCAAGCAAAGAACACTGCATTTATCTTCACCAGCTTTGAATATGCCTGTCCTATCTAATGAGAAAAGTGATTGAAGGGACTTATTTTAACTTACTATCCCAAGGCCCCCATAAGAGCTGAATGGTAATTTAATTAGTTTCCTTTCTGGTGATTAACTAGGAATTTCTGATCATTTAATCTGAATGCACTTTGATTCATTAAGTATCTGTTTCCACTGTTTTATGAGGTTATTAAACAACCCTGCCTAGGTAAGCGTGGCCATCCGTATGCGGCATTTGGTAAGAATCAGACAGGAAACGTACACAATGGGAACTGGATTTCCAAACTGGTTCATGACTCCCCTGACCAGATGATAAATCAACAGTTAATTTATTCTGACACAACTTGCAAACCATAAGCCAGATCCTGAGAAAATTGGTGCAGCCCTGCAGCTGCATTTTTCCCCTCCTGCAGCTGGTCCCTGGGTGGTGAACCCAACCAGCTCTCGGCCCTAACACCAAACTGGGGTGATTAGAGCCTGCTTGGAAGGGCTCAGCAGAGCTCATCCAGCCCAAGCCCCTGCTAAAGCAGGTTCCCCTTGCTCAGGGGGCACAGGAACGTGTCCAGGTGGGTTTGGAAACCTCCTGAGAAAGAGCCTCCACACCCTCCCTGGGCAGCCTGGGTCAAGACTCCATCGCCAGCAAAGAATTCCCCCACCTGAGAACAGCACAAGTGGGAGCTGTCTTGTCAAAGACAATGACTGGGCTGGAACATCTTTCTTATG
>WBNH01010852.1:28556-40701 GCA_013401255.1 Urocolius indicus | reverse complement strand
CGGGGGGGGGGGGGTTTGTCCGCCGACACCGCGCGCGCCCGGCGGTACCCGGATGTCCAGGCTCAGGGACCCATTAAAGGCGCCCCCGCGGGGAAGCTCGGAGGATTCCGATTGGTCGAGCGTCACGTCAATCTTCTCCCCCCCTCCTCCCTTCCCGCCAGTAAAAAAAGGGAGGAGGGTTTCGTCGAGCAAACCTACGGACGCCATTGGCTGAACGTCGCGCCCGTCTTCTCACCTCACCAATCGGCGTCGCGCTTGGGGTCGGGAGGCGGGGCCGGAGCTTCGGGGCCGTTGGCCAATCAGCGGCTTTGTTTGTGGTGGTGCCGGCTGCGCTCCGCGGCGGCTGCTGCTGCCTGCGGCGCCGCGTCTGCTCCGCCCGGCCCCGGCCCCGGCCCCGGGGCTCCCCNATCCCTGGGGAGGGGAAAGGAGGGGAGGGGGCGGCCGCCTCCCGCTGAATGGAGGCGACAGAGAAGGGCGGGAGCAGCCGCTTCCCCGCGCACCTGGAGGGATTCGGGGGGAGGGGGAAGGTCCGTAACCCCCCCCCCTCCATCCCCATCCTCTGACTTGGTGGGGGGGGTGTAATCCTCCCCTCTCCATCCTCTGGATTGTGCTGGTGCTGTGTGTGGGGGGGGGAGGGGACACCCCGCTTTGTTCCCTCCTCCTCCTCCTCCTCCTCCGCTGCCGGATTTTGGGGAGCGATTCCCGTTTCTTTCCTCGCTGCCATCGCCGCGTTCTCGCCGTTCCTTCGCTGGGGAGGGAGATGATGGGGACGGCTCATTTTTTTCCCTCTCCCCCAGCCTCGTTCCGCCGTCGAGTTACTAAACGAGAGGTTTTCTACCCGATGGGATTCCACCTCCTTTCTTTAACCCACCCCCGAGCCCCGGGGCTGCTCCCCCTGGCTCAAAACCAGGAGGAGAAGGGGGACACCCAGGGAAAGCTTGAAAGGTGGAGCAGGAATACAGCCAAGTGCCTCCTTCCATGGGGGCTGGGGGCAAACGCTGCTGTTCGGGGCCCCTTCTTCACTCCTGGCAGCGGTTTGAGGTGCCAAAGCCTCTCCTTTCCCTTGGCCGTGGAGATAGAAGGGTCCCTGTGATGGCAGGAGGGTGCTTTGCCAGGCAGGGAGGAGGAGGAGGAGGAGGAGGTTTGGGCGAGCGGAGGGTGGCTGCAGGCGGGGAGGAAGAGCAGCAGCATNGGGGGGGGGGGGGGGGGAGCAGCGTCCTTCTGCAAGAAGGTGTGGGAGGTTTTGACTCTTGATTTCGCTGGTGTTCCTTCACTCGAGGAGAGGGGAGGGGGGGGATGGGGAAGGATTTAACTAAGAGGCTGCTTTTGAAGGATGGTGTGTGGTTGGCAGCGGGGAAACAACCTCCTCCTGGCCCAGGGAGCCGNTATGGATGCGGTCGGATCGATTCTCTGTGGCTGCTTCGCCTTCTGTTTGCTGAACAACAACCAAAAAAAACCACCCCTCACCGAAGGGATTTGATGTCGAATTCGGGTGGTTTCGGGTGGGTTTTGGAGCCTCGTCTCAGCTGCTGACAGCCCTGGGCGAGGAGCGGGGAGGGGGCCTGNGAGCTGTGTGTGTGTGTGTGTGCAGGGAGAGATTCCACCCCACTCCAACCCCTCTGAACGCTGCTGCTGGGCTCTGCCAGGACCTTCACCAGCCTGTGATGCTCCTCACACCCCGTTTCAGCTCATGTGTGTGTTGGAGAGCTCGGGGTTTGGGATTCACATCCCCCCCCACCCCACACACACACAGCCTCTGCCCCGCCTGGAATTCGTGACATTCCTGTTCCCTGCTCGATGCTGAAGGGAAAAAGACCCAGAAACAGCCCCCTCACAGCCCAGCTCAGGGGTTGGGCTCTGGGACCTGGCTTTGGGGAGGTTGCTGAGGTGTCGGGGTGTGAGGTGGAAGCTTCTCTTCGGCTCTTTCCCTGCTCACGAGGCGGCGAGCGAGCGGCGCTGACGCGGCTGACGGGCAGCATCCATCTTTGCAGCGCTGCCCAGTGGAGGGGAGAGGAGAGGAGAGGAGGGGGGGGCTCAGTGCTTCCTCCCGCCCTTCCTCTTCCTCTTCCACCCAGGAGCATCCCACAGCAACGCTGGGGAGGCTTTTCGCTGCCTCCTTCCCACGGGGCATCTCCTCAGGGGCAGTTGGTGGAACTTCAGATGCTCTGGCAAGTGGCTCCTGTGCCGGGTTTGNAGCAGCTTCCCAGAGCCACTCACTCAGCCTTTAAACAACCACTGGAGATGGTTTTTGAGGCTTCTTCTTTAAGTGATTCCCCTCTTTAGCTCTCTGTGCATCGTTCCAGCCCAACACCAACCCCCTCAACCATTTATAAACCATTTGGGCAGTGACCAGAAGTGAGGACACGAGGTGGAGGGGAGGGGAAAACCCCACTTTTTACAATCCCCTCCCAGAAAGGGACCTTTGTGGTGCTTTTAGGTTTGGTTCTGGGGGTGTCTGGAGCTGCTGCACTCAAAGGCATCACCTCTGTGCCGAGGCAAAACCTTCCTGGTCTTCTTCCCCTCCCCATCTCCAAATGAAATAAATAATAAAGGGCTGGGCTGTAAATCTCTGCACAGATATCCCCCCCCCTCCCCTCCCCCCAGGCCCTGCCTCAGGCTGCTGCTGCTTTTACAGCCCTTTTTGGATCAACCCACTGGAAGATGGAGGAGAAACTTTCCCCAGGCTGAGACCTCACTGGCACATCTGGGTTTGACCCAGAGACTCTGCTGCTGACTCTGCAGGTGGCTCAGGGGAGCTGCTCACACGCTGCCTGGGGCTCTTTTGCTGGGTTTTGGGGGGCATAGGGGTGATGTTTTGCTGGGTTTTGGGGTGATTTGGAACCGGTACCTGTGGTTGGCAGCGTCTCAGGGTGATGTGCTGGTGCCTGGGCAGTGAGGGCTTGGGATCAGCCTCTGTTTCTCTCCTGTGCTGTTACAAATAGGCTTGAAAGGTTTCAGTATTTCAGGTAATTTGGCTTTTCAAAGAGAGAATTGGCCAAGAAGGCCGGTGACAGCCTGGGGTGGGTGAGAAGGGCTGTGGGCATGAGGTCAGAGAGGTTCTGCCCTGCTGAGACCACAGCTGGGATGTTGGGGCCAGTTGTGGGCCCCTCAGTTGCAGAAGGACAGGGAGCTGCTGGAGAGAGCTCAGCACAGGGCACAGAGATGCTGGAGTGGAGCATCTGCCTGGTGCTGAAAGGCTGAGGGAGCTGGGGCTCTGCAGCCTGGAGAAGAGGAGCCTGAGGGCTGAGCTCNCTCTTTGGTTCCACTGGCACAGGAGTAGAAACTCCTGGCAGGGGCTGCCCAGATGGGCTGTGGAGGCTCCTCTGGGGACATCCCAACCCCAACTGGACGAGTCCCTGTGTGCCCTGCTCTAGGTGCTGCTGCTCTGGCAGGGGGTTGCACTGGATGAGCTTTCCACTGAGACTCTGTGATGCTGTGATCTGCTTGGCTGTGGCACCTCCTCCTTGGGGGAGCTGGAGAAGCTTTATCTGGGTCATTTGGAAAAGACGTTTCTTGGTCTTTTTTTGCGTGAGTGTCAATGAAAGAGGAACTGGGACGACTCGGTTGGGGTCTCGCTCTCAGGGGCTCACACAGCCCCTCTTTGCCTGGGTGTTTTCACAGTGACAACACTGATTCTGACAACAGCCTCTCTCCAGGAAAGCTGCTTGGGCGGGGGGTTATTTTCTTTCACTGCCTCCAGCTTTGCTCTCCTGGATCTGAGCTCCTGCTCCACCTTCTCACCCTCCACGGCCCCAGAGATGAGACTGAGGGGCTGGGAGCAGCACAAGGGGTGCTGGTGACCTGTCCATGTGCAGTGCTGCTTGTTCTCCTGCTTTCATTTGATCTTAAAGCTGGAAATGCACAGCCATACAGTTTAAAGTGGAGCTCAGTGACTGTCCCACGGAGCACTCGAGGTGGATGGTGGCTTTTCCCCAGCCCCAAGCGGCCCAAACTTCTCTTTCCTGCCCCTCCAGCTAAACTGGAAACCTTTGGATGCTGCTGGATTGCTGTGTCAGCCCTTATTTGGAGAGAAATGACTTCCTGGGCTAATTGGGAAGAGGCCTGAAGCCACCCTGGAGTTGTGGTGGGTCTGGGATCCAGCGATGGACGTGGCTCAGCATCGATGTGGTGATGGGGAGGAACTGCCCCCTTCCCCCTGCTGCAAGGGGGGTTGGTTTGGGCATCACAAGCCCCGTCCTGGAGCTGTGCAGCTTCTTCATCTCATCCGGATCCCCTTGGAGAGGCTCCTTTGCCCTTTGCTCTCTTCCCTTCAGACGCCCAAAACACTAAAGGACGTCTTTGCCTCAGGATTCTTCGCTTGGCCTCCAGGAGAAGGGAAAGGATCTGAGGCTTTGTCATCACTCCTCGGGGGGACCCCAGCAGCTGGGGCCATGAGCCCTGCCCAGTGACCTTGCAAACTCCTCCCTGTGCATGGGCTGAGGCCCCAGCCCCAGGATTTCTCCTCTTCCCTGTGGTTTTCATGTAAATGTGCCCTGGCCAAGGTGGGACTCTGGAAGATAAACCCAAGCAGGGATTGGGATGACACCAAACCCGAGCCGGCCGTTACTTTTTGGCAGCTTTTCCCCTTGGCCCTGGAACATGACCCCGATTATTTGGGGTGAGGGCATCCAGAATATGCCTGAAATCCTTCTGAAGACCAGCCCCAGCATTTGGAATTCAGGAGGGTGTGAGGAGAGGCGCTTCCAAGCCTCCTCTCTAAAATTAGACCCGAGCCCGACGCGGAGGAGTCTGGCAGCAGCCTCGGGGGCTTGTTCCTGCTGCTTTTTTGCCACAGAGCCTCGATGGTCCTGCAGAGCTGCACCATTTGGTTTCATCCCTCAGCAAAAACAAAAACCCTTTGGGGAGGCAGCAGGGGTTTTCCAGGGAGGGTGCTGCCAACTCAGCTGGAGCTCGTGCACGTGCTGGGAGGGTTTGACAGGTTTTGCCCCCTGGATGGAGAAGGTGCCACTGCTGCTGCTTGGGAGGGTTTGTGCTGGAGCTGCAGCCTCAAGTTGGCTGAGGTTTGGAGTTCTGGTGGTAGGTTGGAGGCAGCTGTCACTTCCCAGCTCTGTGTGCAGCCTCCAGGTCACAGGAGCCTCCTGGATGATGGAAAGAGCCCCAAGAGGTGTTAAAACCCCAGGAAGGTGGTGAAGGAAAGCAAAAGCCTGAGAAGTTCTCGCTTCAGGAGGGGTGAGGAAGGAGGAAAGGTGTCCTGTTGGGAGTGGAGGTGCTGCAGGATCTGCCCGAGATGCATCTTTCCTNAATGAGCCCAAGTGGGTTTGAGAACCTCCTAAAAGAAGCTCCCTGGGCAGCCTGGGCCAGGGCTCCCTCAGCTCAGCACCAAAGCACTTGCTCCTCCTGTGCCAGTGGAACTCCCTGTGCCCTGTGCCCAGTTTCCCATCTCCCAGAGGGTCACAGGGCCGTGTCTCTCTGGGAGCAGAGCAGCTCTGTGCTTCAACACACACCACCAAGACATTGAAATCCTTCTCTTTCATCCCAGCTGGTGCTCTGGTTGGCTGGGGCAGGGCTGGAAGCAGGATCTGTTATCAACCAAAGCTGCAGAAAGAGGAATGTTTGCAGGGAACAGAAACCTTTCTGCATGTGGCCTCTCCAAGCGTTGCTTTTCCCCATCCAGATCTCTCCTGATGTTGTGGTCCCAGGTGGCCAGGGAAGGAGTTTGGAGGCAAGAGGCTGGAGCTCTCCCAGCTCTCTTGGTGAGCTCATGTGCCAGGATCAGGCTTTATATCTCCCCCTCTGCCCAGTCCAAATGCCCTTTGCTCACATCTCTACCAGCAAAGAAACTTGGGGGTGTGTTTCCTCAAGCCCCAGGAGGGAAGGAGGATGTGTCCTCTTGAAATGCCTCTGGGCAGAGACTAAACCCATCTCTTTTCACCCCCCAAACTCTTCTCCCTGAGGTGCTTTGGGCTGTAAGTCAGCTCTGACTCCCTCATCTCCTCAGCTTTCAGCAAGAGGCTTTTCCATCATCTTCATCCCAGCACCAGACTCTCAGAGATGTGGCCTTGGAGGGGCTGGGGAGGTGTGAGGGGAGGTGGGTGACCCCAGCTCCTCCCTCTGACGAGGTTTTTTGCTGCTGACATCCGAGTTTCACACTTCCCTTGTCTTTCTTGCTTCTCTTCCCCCTCTTTTCCCTGCTGCCTGACACAGTTTGTCAGGGGAAGAGAGAGAATTCCCCTTAATGAATGATAAAACTTGTTTCCCTGCAGTGGGGCTTCGTTTCTGCCCTTTGTCTGCAGCAGAGTCACTGCTTGAGTGGAATGAAATTAACTCAAGTCCCAAAGAGACAAAAAAGAGCTGAAACTCCACTGCTGGGAGGCACCAGGGAGGGAGGGGGCAGAGCATTATCTCCAAGGCCCCACGTGTTTTGCCAGTCACAATGTTTTGGGGTGTTTGGTAATGCAGAGGTTTCACTTTAACCACTTTTGCCATTGAAAAGTGCCACTTTCACATCTCTTTGGGTCATTTCCCCAGCCAGGGGTAGATTTTACAGCAGGAGCTTTACAAGGAGCTGCAGGTGAAGCCTCTGCCTGTCCCTGTGTGTTGGGTGAGGGATGGGGATACTGGATGGAAAAGCTGCTTGTGCTTCCTGCTACCTCCTGTGCTACAGCATCAGAAGGAACTCTCGGGTTCAGGCTGTAAAATACCTGTTCAAGTTGAGTCTCTGGCTTGGATTTGGTGGCTGAGAGAAGCCCTGGGGCTTGGACTGGGGAGGAGCCGTGTCTGAGCTGTTCCCAGTATAAAATCACCTTTGAGATGGTGGTTTGTAGCCTGGGCAATGGATGGAGGAGGTGGAGATGCTGCTGCTGTACCTGTGACAGAGCTCTCAGCTCCTCAGGTACATCTACTGACATCTCCTTTGGTGCTGAGGTGAGGGAGCCCTGGCCCAGGCTGCCCAGGGAGGGTGTGGAGGCTCCTTCTCAGGAGGTTCCCAAACCCCCCCTGGGCACGTTCCTGTGCCCCCTGAGCCAGGGGAAGCTGCTGGCGCAGGGGCTGGGGCTGGCTGATCCCTACAGATCCCTTCCAGCCCCACTGTGCTGGAGTTCTATAACACCCTGTGAGGTCTCATTGACCTTCAGCACCAACCAAGAGATGACATTTGTTAGATTATTTCTTTTTGGTGATGTTTCAAAGGGGATTCTGAGTGAAGGGAAATCAATGGGCCAGATGCAGAGCCTCAGAGAGTTCCAGAATGGTTGCTTGGTGATGGTCTCGTGGTGTGGAATGAGCCCAGACCTACCGTGTTTCCTCCTGCTCTGAATCACTCCTGCACTGGCTTCTTGTTAAAGCCCCTGATTCCAGTTTAATCTTGGAGACCTGACAATTTCCAGTACCTGCTGTTCCAGTGTGCAGGCTCAGTTGGCATCGCAGGGGCTTCTTGTTTCAGTCCCTGTGACAGTTTTTGGACAGGGAGGGCAGTGGCACCTCCAGTGCTGGGGAGACGCTCTGGCTTAACCCAGGGCTGTGTGTTTGGAGCAGCACACGTGGCTGCTGAGACCCAGGGAGGGTGCTCATGGGCTTCACAGAGTCCCAGCATCCTGGGGGTGGGAAGGGCCCTGCAGAGCTGCTCCAGCCCCTGCTCCAGCAGCTTCCCATGGCTCAGGGGGCACAGGAACGTGTCCAGGGGGGGTTGGGAAGCTCCTGAGAAGGAGCCTCCACACCCTCCCTGGGCAGCCTGGGCCAGGGCTCCCTCACCTCAGCACCAAAGCACTTGCTCCTCCTGGGCCAGGGGAANACTGAGCAGCATTGCTGAGCTGCCCCTGAGCTCAGGCTTCTGTTCCCCAGGCTGAGCAGCCCCAGGGCTGCAGCCTTTCCTCCTCACAGAGCCCTTCTGCCCCAGCCTGGAGTGTTGCCTGTGGCCCAAGTGAAGGACCCAGCACTTGACCTTGAGAAGCTCATCACGTGGCTCCAGCCTGGCCAGAGCCCTCTGCAGCCCCTTCCTGCCCTCAGCCAGATCACTGATAAGGGTGTTGAGCAGAACAGGCGCCAGCACTGAGCCCTGGGAACACACTGCTGACTGGATTTCACTCCATTCCCCACCACTCTCTGGGCCCAGCCATCAGCCAGTTTCCCAACCAACCAGGGGTATGTGTTGGGGGTCTTCTGAGCCTCCCCTGGTGACCAGCCTGTACCTCCCATCCCACCCTGTGCTCCTCATCTCCTTCACCTGCTCAGTTCAGTGCAATGGCCTCACCTCTTGTCCTCAGCATCAGGAGCTTCCCCCAGTTCTGTCCCTTGTGGCTCTTGTTTCTGGGCTGTTGTGATGTGCTCGGTGATGGGTTCCATCTCTCCCTGCGATTTCCTCTGCTGGCAACAACTTTAATCCTTTAACCAGCAACTTTCTCATTCAGACTTTCCAAGCTTCTCATCCCAATGAATGAGCCCGTTGGGTCTCATCCTGCTCTTCCCCCCACTGCCCCTTCCCCACGTCCCTGAGCAGTTACCTGGGAGAACTCGCAGGTTTGCTGCCCCACAGACCCTGCTGCCACTTCATCCTCTGAGCACTAGAGACCAGACTCGTGCTCAAAGTCCAAATGAAGGGAAGATGGGCTGATGACCCAGCGGAGCTGCCGGCACTGGGGAGCTGCCACTCAGCTCGGTCCTGGCTCAGCCCTGGCTCAGTCCTGGTTCACCCCTGGCTGGGTCCTGGCTCAATCCTGGCTCAGCTCTGGTTCAGCCCTGGCTCAGCCCTGGTTCAGTCCTGGTTCAGTCCTGGCTCACCTGCTGAGGATGAATTGGGTTGGGGAAGCGGAGCCACATCAAAGCAGCTATTGTTAGCACTTGTGCAGCCTTCCTCAAAGGCCTTTTCATACTGGAAATAGAAGCAGCCAGTGGATGGGTCCTGATGAAAAGACCCTCAAATTCAATGAGATGAGCAGCCCAGTGATGTTTTAGCGGTGCCTTTCCCCCGTTGCCGGCCTTTCAGGAGCCTGACGGCAGCGGCATGAAGGCGAGAGAGGGCAGGAGGAGAGATGTAAAAGCGTCTTCAGCCACCCCTGATTGGCTGGCAATGGTTTCAGCTCTGCCAAATCTCTGCACACCCTCAAACAAGGATGAAAGGTCTGGAAGGAGATGGAGAGCACAGAAAAAAAAGTGTGAAACGCTCCTAAAAACCCCAGAGAACGGAGCAGAGACAAATGCTGAAGGGACTTCTGGCTGTGGCAGGCTGATGAGGAGGGGAGAAAGGGAAGTGAAGGGTGGAGATGGCCTCAGAGGGAGCCGGTTGAGGTAGTGCCATCTCCTCCTTGGTGATGTTTGCCCATGAGGTGGTGAAGGAATCACAGCAAAGAGGCTGGGCAGAGTCTCCCTGCAGCGCCTGGAGAGATGAGTCCAGTGAATCCCAGTTTGGGAACTGGGGCTACACTCGGCATCCTGTGTGAACCCAACGTAGAGGAGATGAATTTCAGCTGCACAGACCCTTTTGGACACGAGTTTTGGGAGACAGTCAACAAAAACCATCTTGGTTTGGGGTTTTAAACGGAGAGAGGGGCAGCTTCAACGTTACATGAAGGACAACGGCGAGCAGCGGAGGGAAACCAGCATGAGGGTGTCTAAGAGCTGCCTCCAGCCTCAGCTGCACCTGAGGAGTGTTTCCCAATATCACCATGTTGGTTTTTCCCCCTGGGACTGAACAAATACCATGAAAAAGGAGAGTTTGCTCCCTGGGAGAAGCCACAGCCACCACCCCCAGTACCTCAGAGGCTGTGGGTTCTTCACACTCTACAGGAGAGACGTTTCCACCTTCTTTTTCCCCTCCAAACATCGTTTTTTTAGAAGCAGAACCTCTGCATTTCTTGGCTGGAATGGGCTTGGGCTCTCTCTTAAATACCCATTTCTTGTCCCAGTGTTCTATTTCTCCTCCATTCTCCCCCCTCTCTTTGTACCTTTTCAGTGGGCACAGCCTGGAAATAAATCTTCCAGGGGCCCGAACCAACCACCTCATTATAAATCTATGGTAACTACCATGTAATTAAACCCTAATTAGTTATTTCTCCCTTTACAAACGAAATTGTTCCATTTTTATCTAATAAAAGGCAAACTCTGGTAGGACCAATGTTAGGAATGAGATTGAAACCTCTGCTTAATTACCCAGCCTCTCCCAACCCAGAGGTGGCCTCGGTCGGGCGGTGGGGTAGCTGCTGTCAGGGATTACACGGTGATTTGTGCCCTGTGTAACAGCTTTATTTGTAGGAGATGGTTGGATCAATGCTTTTTTTTGGTGTGTAAAAAGAAGCCAGTGAAACCTGTGTGTGTGTGTGTGTGTGTGTGTGCTGGCTGGGAAGGAAGAGCTCTGCTTTTTAAGTCACTTCCAGGGTAAACACTAAGAGGCGTTTACACTCCAAACCCACGCTCTCCTTAACCTTTGATTTGCACCATTTTGTGCTTTGGCAACCCCAAAATGGAAGGTTCCCATTTCATCAGTTGTTGCAGCTCGACCAGTTTTTCATCTGGAGAAGCTGATTCTCCTGCTGGGTTTGCGTTGGGTTCTGGTGTCATCTCTGGAACAAAAGAAAGCCAGGTGGAGCTTGAAGCCAGGTTGGACCCAAAAAAAGGAGACGGGTGAGGCCTGGGCCTTGCCTTTGGTGTAGGAAATGGTGATATTGGAGGGATTAGTAAGAAATGGTCGGTTTTTGAGGTGGAAATGGGCAAAAATAGGTTGTGAAAAGATCACAGCTGTACAAAAAGCCTTTCCAAGACTTTGAAAGCAACTTGTAGCCACGCAGCAGCCCACGGGCAGCTTTGCTTTGCTTTGCTTTGCTTCCATGGCGGGCTCTTGGTCCCTCGAGTGCTCGGTTCTGCCTCGGGAAGGTGGGGGAATGGTGGGTTCAGTTCTGCTTCCAGTAGCAAGGGACTGAATTCAGTTACTCTGACTTTTATATAAACACAAGAGTGGGACTTAGGAGGTGAATTGTTCCTGCCCTCGTTGCTTTCGGAGGAGCTGTTTGGGGTAGTGGACGCTCAAAACACGTGTGAATTCCTTGTTGAGGCCTCTGACTTGCCACAGTCACCTCGTTGCTGGTTCCTCTTCACCCTGAGAGGGATGTCAGCCCCTGTGCCAGGCTGCCCAGGGAGCTGGGGCAGTGCCCACCCCTGGAGGGATCCCAAAGCCGTGGGGCTGAGGTGCTGAGGGCTGTGGGTCAGTGCTGGGCTGGGCAGGGCTGGGACTGCAGCAGCTTCAGGGGCTTTAACAACCCAAAATGACTCTCTGATTCTCTCTCTNGGGCATGGCTGGGACTGCAGCAGCTTCAGGGGCTTTAACAACCCAAATGATTCTGTGGTTCTGAGAGAAAAGTGGGACATTGTGGTGGATTCTTGAAGGAAAAAGTGAGCTTTTAGTGGAGTCCTGAGGGGAAAAGTGAGTCCCCAGCCCTGGAGGGATCCCAAAGCCGTGGGGCTGAGGTGCTGAGGGCTGTGGGGCAGTGCTGGGCTGAGCAGGGAGAGGCCAGGGCTGGGACTGCAGCAGCTTCAGGGGCTTTAACAACTCCCCCCGGCCCTGGGTTGTGTGAGTGTCTGATTCCACCTCAGGGCCTCCTTTCCTTCAGCTCCTTTCCCTCAGCCGGGTGCTGGTGCTGAGGGAATGGATCGTCTGGACCAGTTGCAGTGATCCCCAGGCCCAGGTGTGGCTGAGCCGCCTCAGCCCCGCTGCCACCATCCCTCCGATGGCTGAGGGGAGGGTGATGAGGTGACTTCGAAGCCCACCTGGGTGGCCGTGGCAGGGCTGCCAGGACAGAGCTTCAGCCCAGGCTCTGCTCTCCCAAGACCTGAGCAGGACTAACAGTCAACCACAGCCCCCAGCGATGCCTCAGCACCCCCGGCTGGGTGGGTGTTTGGTTATGGACGGGAGGAAATGCCGAAGCAAACCAATCCCCAATCCTCCATCCTCCATGAGCCTGGTCTGAGTGTGGTTTGGTGGGAGGGAAACAGTTAAAATACCATCAGAGGAAAAGGAGCTTTCATGAATGAAGACAAAGTTTGGCTGGGGGCCAAGGGGCTGCTTGGCGGCTGGGGGGTAGGGAAAGGGGTTTGGGGGGGAGGTGGGTGAAGGGGGGCAGCAGCTCCACGACTCTTCCACCACAACCCACTTGAAACAGGGTGGAGGGAGGTGGGATGGGGATGGGGATGGGGGGGG
>WBNH01010852.1:10330-26998 GCA_013401255.1 Urocolius indicus | reverse complement strand
TTAAAAAAAAAAAAAAAGCAATTAAGAGATAATTCCATGTCCTGAGGTTACAAACCGGCTGCAACTGGTTTATTGGTGGGTTTGGGTTTTTTTTTTCCCCCTTTTGAGTTTGGGTGCTCAATGGGAAAAAAAAAAAAAAGCAATTAAGAGATAATTCCATGTCCTGAGGTTACAAACCGGCTGCAACTGGGTTATTGGTGGGTTTGGGTTTTTTTTTTCCCCCTTTTGAGTTTGGGTGCTCAATGGGAAAAAAAAAAAAAAGCAATTAAGAGATAATTCCATGTCCTGAGGTTACAAACCGGCTGCAACTGGGTTATTGGTGGGTTTGGGTTTTTTTTTTCCCCCTTTTGAGTTTGGGTGCTCAATGGGAAAAAAAAAAAAAAGCAATTAAGAGATAATTCCATGTCCTGAGGTTACAAACCGGCTGCAACTGGGTTATTGGTGGGTTTGGGTTTTTTTTTTCCCCCTTTTGAGTTTGGGTGCTCAATGGGAAAAAAAAAAAAAAGCAATTAAGAGATAATTCCATGTCCTGAGGTTACAAACCGGCTGCAACTGGGTTATTGGTGGGTTTGGGTTTTTTTTTTCCCCCTTTTGAGTTTGGCAGCTCAATGTGAAAAAAAAAAAAACCCAAAAAAAAAAATCTCCTTCCAGAATATTTGAAGGAGGGAACTAACCCTGTTGCTTGGATTTGCTGTCAGAGCGTTTCCCTTCCCTACCTCCCACCCCTTCAGAAAACAACCCTCACCTCTGTTACCGACATTGCTAAACCCAACCCTCTCTGCTTGGACAAGGGGCTGGTTTTGGGGGGGCACTGGAGACAAAACAGCTGAAATTCATTCGGATTTTTTTTCCCCCCTCCCCCTTTTGTCTGTACCATTTGATGTAACAGCATCCCCCCCTCCTTCCCTCCCTGCTTGCCTTCCCTCTCCTCCTCCTCCTCCTCCTCCTCCTCGCTGGGTGTCAGCCCCAGCCCCGCCAGCTGACGGGGCAGCTCGTGGCCGGTGGCCAAGGCGCAGGGGGCTGGTGGCCAAGGCGCAGGAGCGTGCGGCGCTCACAAAGGCCGGGCCCGCAGTCGAGGAAATCATTATATAAGGGGAAGCCTGCGTCATCCCCCCCCCTCCCAGGCTGGCTCAGCCTGACGGATGGGGAGGAGAGGTGGTGGAGGAGGAGGATGGAGCCCGACGCTCCCCTTCTCCTCCTCCCCCCATCTCCTTTATCAGTGTTGCTGTGCTGGGGTTTTGGTGAGGTTTGGGAGGGGGGGAGTGTTTGCTTCTGGCCACATCCAAGCAGGAGGAATGGATTTATTCCCCTCTCCCCCACACTGAGGAGCAAAAAAGCACTTTTGGGGTGTTTTTCTTTCTTTTCCCCATGTGCCACAGCAGGATTTGTTTGGGGCCTGTGGCCGGGCTGCCCTGCTCCTGAGATATTCACTTGGCTAAAAGCACCAACTTAGGAGGGGAAGAGAGAGTGGGAGAGGGGGGAAGCAGCACTTTGCTGAGCTGCCGTTCACTGCCTACTGTGCCAAACTCAGCCCAGCCTGACAGCAATGATTGAGGGGGGCTCCAGGGTTGTTTCATGAGCCGTGTGACCCTCCCCTGGGTGTTGTAGCTGGTGAGCTGGGGTCGGGTTGGGAGTTGGGACGTGTCTGGAGCGGCTGCTGAGCTTTGAGAGATGTTTCATCCCTTCATTTGTTGATTCACTTTCTGCCCCCAGCTCGGGGGGTTCGGTTTGACTGTCAGGGGAAGGTGAAGGAAGTTGAGGTGGGGGAGAGGAAACTCAGACACACACAGACACACACAGATAGACAGACAGAGCCCTGTGTGTCCCATCGCTGCAAGCTGGGAACAGGGAAACGGCACCAGCTGCTCTCTGGAGTTTGCACTGAAAAGCCACTGTAGGAATTTACAGTGTGCTGCAAGCTCCTGCCCACAGCCAGCCTCATGCTGCCTCTGCTCCCCCCACAGCAGCCTCACACTGCCTCTGCTCCCCTCACAGCCAGCCTCACACTGCCTCTGCTCCCCTCTGCTCCCCTCACAGCAGCCTCACACTGCCTCTGCTCCCCTCACAGCCAGCCTCACGCTGCCTCTGCTCCCCTCTTTCCTTTGTCTCAGCACTCTCAGCTCCCCTCTCCCACAGCCCCACGGCCGGGGGGAGCCTCGCTTCACCCCCCACTTCACGAATGACTCTCCTTTTACACTGGCTGAGTTGCTGCTGTGCTGGGGCTGGCTGTGTTTCTCTTCTCTCTCTCTCTCTCCAAGCCTCTGGCCAGCTCTTTTCTCTTTGTTCAAGGCTCACTTTTAGACCGTGGCTCTCTTTAAAACCTCCTGCACGCTCCTCTCTCCATCCAAACCTCCTCCACGGGCCCTACGTGTCTTTTTCTTCCTTACCTGCAGGGAAAAGCCGCTCCGTGGGGGCCGTGGCTGTGTGTTTCCCTCCCTCCCTCCCAGCCTCAGCCCCGCGGAGCGTTTCCTGACACGCCACGAGCCGAAGCATCAGCGTTCCAACAGCACGTTTGGATTTGATAGCGGGGAGAGGGGGGAGATTCCCCCACACACACCCACCCCCACACCCCCCCACACACCACCCTCCTCCCCTCTTCTCTGCATCAGCTTCCTCGCAGATCTCTCCCATTAAGTCATAATTACCTTTGGAGGTGATTATCCCTCTGGCAGCGTCGTGTGCAAGCGCTGCTCTGGGAACCAGCCATTTTGTGTGTGTGCGTTTCACGGTGGCGACCGGTTGGGGTTTGTGTTCAGCCCGGGATGGGAGTGAAGGCGCCGGGGCTGGGCACGTGCAGGGCTCTCGGCAGCTCCTAAAAAGCCACATGTGTTCGTCCCGCTGGGTTGTGGATGAGGAGTCAAGCTGTGGGCAAAGCCAGGGGGTTGAAGTGTGTGAGGGGATTTGGGTGATTCAGGAGAGGGGTAAGTTGGACTTTGTGTAAGTGCTGCTTCGGCTCCTGGAGCCTGGCGGAACAGGCCTTGAAGCAGCTTTTTATTCCTCCCAACAGAAGAGGTTTGAGTGTAGAAATTCCGTCACTGCTCACGGGGTTTGGAGGGGCCAAGACAGTGGCAGATGCTTGGAGCAGCCGCGCTGTGACCCGGCTGAGCTGGGGCTGAGCCAATGTCACTGGTCCCGTGGGGCTGCTGGGTTGTGGATCATGAGGGGTTGTGGATCCCATGGCACTGTTGGGTTGTGGATCATGAGGGGCTGTTGGGTTGTGGATCGTGAAGGATGTGGATCCCATGGGGCTGCTGGGTTGTGGATCGTGAGGTTGTTGGGTTATGGATCATGAGAGGCTGTTGGGTTGTGGCTCATGAGGGGCTGTTGGGTTGTGGATCATGTGGAGATGTTGGGTTGTGGATCCCGTGAGGCTTTTGGCTCATATGTTGGATCCTGTGGAGATGTTGGCTTATGGACAATGTGAGGCTGTTGGCTCATGGATCCCATGGAGACATTGGATTGTGGATCTCATGGGGCCACTGGGATCTGGATTCATGCAGGTGTCTGAGCTGCTGAGTCTCCTCCGTGTGACACTGTGTGTTAGAAACACTTTTACCCTGGGAATCCAACCTGTTTGCCTTTCTGAGCTGCCGTGGCCTTGAGTGTTCCCGAGTCACTGCAGTGCCCCCTTCCCTTTGGGGTTCATTTCACGGGGTGGGGATGGGACACCCCACGTTCCTTCTCAACCTCTCATCCCATTGGGACTTAGTCCTGCTGGGGCAAAGTCTGGTGTGAACTGTATGTAGGCTGGAGCTGGAAGCACTGCTGAGCCACTGATTCCAGCTGGGTCTGGCACTTGGGTGATGGAAGAGCAGCTCTGCAACCATCAGCATCCCGGGATGCCTGGGGTCAGCTTCCCTGGCTTGGGAGATGGAAGATGCCCCATTGGGATTCACTGGGCTGCATCAGTGGCTGCAGGATGGCATCCTTCTAGTTGAGGATGATAACCAAAGGCTGTTCTTGTCCCTGTGGGATGTGTGGGATGCTCCTGGACCACGTCACACAATGTGCTGATGCCAGACTGTTTCTGTAGCCTCTCCTTCCCCGTGAGGCCGGGATGAGAAGTGTCCTCGTCTGCTGGAGCTTGTCAGGCTGGAGTGGTCTGTGCCCACGTGGAGCTGGACAGTGCTGGGGAAAAACAGAAATGGATCTTTCTAGAAAATAACCCTTCTGGGAAGCTTTGGGGTGGTTTTGGCCTCCTGAAGCCGCTTCAGACACCAGCCGCCGGCACTTCACAGCTGATGACACGGACACCCAAAGCACTGCAGGGGCCCTACAATCCCGTTCTTCCTTGCAGAGAGCAGCTTTCTGTCCCTGCAGCCCTCCTCTGTCCTCCACAGGGCTCTGGTTGGTGCTGGGGAGGGTTTGTCTCTCCTGTAGGCACATCTGTAAGCGTCTGCATGGGACATTCGCTCTCCCTCGCCCAGAGTCACCCGTGTGCAGGGTGCCTGACCTCACACAGGGAGCTCCTGTGTGCCCTACCCAGGCCCTCTCTGGGGATGAACTACCCCAAGTGACCTCCCCACCATCCTGGCTGTGGGCACTGAGCTGCTGGGAGCTGGAAGGATTTGCTTTCAGTGCTTCCCTCCCCCATGAAGCAGCTGCTGGGCCGGTGCTGCCTTTTCTCTGCTGCTCCTTTGCTTTTCCTTTCGTGCTCCCTCAGAGGCTGCAACCCAGGGAGCTACCTCAGCTCTGCCAGGGCTGCCCACGTGCAGCCACTCCACTCCGACTCCTTGTGCTGCTGGAGCAGGAAACTGGTTGTTACTGGGTGGGATGGGACTGGGGAAACCTCGTGTGACTGGAACCACGTGGTGGCTGGTGGTGGATTTTCTGTGCAAGAGCTGTCAGAGGAGATGTGTTGTAGAGTCCATTTCTCCCTGCAAGCCAGTATAAACATCTCCACAGGAAAGGCAGGAGGAGAGCTGCCAGGGAGCATTTTGGAGCATGCAGCAAAAAAAAAAACCAACCCCTTTAGCCCCAGATAGCTGAGAGCAGGAAGGGATCAGAGATCAGGGTGGGAGTTCCCTCAGTGCACAGTCCAAAGCAGAGAAGAGAGGAGACTTGGCTGTATCCCGCCCGGGGATGGGAGTGTGGGAGCGTGTCCCAGCCTGGATGCTCCACTCTTGATGTGGTTGTTGCTGCTGCCCGGAGCGTGGGCGGCCGCCGAGCGCTGGGAGCCGGGGGAAGCCTCCGGCAGCGCGGCCGCGGCTCCTGGCTGGCGTGGCCTCGACCTCGGGCTCCTTGCTCGGACTGTGGCCAGGGAGGAGAAGCACAGGCTGTGCCCTTCCGCTCTGGATCGTGTCCAGAGGGACACATTGGAGGATATCTTGGTCCTTTCTGCACTTGCAGCCTCCTCTGTGGCTCCTGGAGAGTCTGGCTGAGTTTCTTGGGGCAAGTCTTTCCCTGGAGGTGCTGCTGGCTCTGGGGCAGGCAGGTGGGACACAGGCAGGTGGGGGACAGGCACGTGGGACCATGGTGGTCTCACCTTGCCTTTCAGCTTTGCTGTGTAACTGCCACCCCTCAATCAGCTGCCAAGGGTCTGAGGTTGGGAGTAGCGGCTGGTTGGTCGTGGAGGAGCCGAGGGAGACAAAAAATGGGGGTTCCTGTGACAGAGGAGCCCTGACAGACAAGACAGGGAAGGGGTTTGAACCTCCTGGGGGCTTCTCTGAGCTGGTGCTGCCAGCTCTCAGTTGCTCGGTCCCACCTTCCTCAGGTGAGCCTCAGAGGATATTCCCCTGCTCAGGCTGCACGTTCCAGACCAGCTCTGTCAGGTCCCTCGATGGACTTGCTTCTCCAGTATAATATTCATTTCTCTTTGGCCCAGCTCATTCGTTCCAGCTTTTAAAATAGCTGTGTTGGGGTGGTTTTTGGTTGTTGTTGGGGTTTTGGTTGATGTTGTTTCTTTTTTTTTTTTCCCCCCTTTTCCTTGTGGCTGCTGCTGTATCAAATATAACTGGAAAATTGGGCTGCTGCTTTGTTTGTCTGGGAAGGACAAAACCTGTCTGTCGAGCACCCGTGGAGTGAAACTGCCTCAAGGGGAAGGAACGTGGAGAGGAGCGTGTGATGCTGAAGGGAGCGAAGGCCTCAGACTCTGGGCTGGAAACGGGGAGTTCCACGTGAAGAAGAGGAGCTTGGGGATGGGGAAAGGAGTGTGAGGACTGGCTGCTGTTGGGGTGGAGGTTTGGAGCTGGCCAGGGTGATGGTGCCATTGGGAGCGTTGGATTTGGGGATCTGGAGCCTTTGGGGGTGATGCTGCTGGCACAGCTGGGTGCTGAGTGTGATGTGGAGCACTCAGGCGTGTGCAGCAGCGCAGGGGCTGCGAGTACCAAGACACGGTTTTGCCTCCAACATTGGCCTGGCCGGTTTGGCTGTGTTACTGGGGCTGAGGAAGGTGTCCCATCTCCTCCTCCTCCGTGGGAGCCTCTTAAATGCTGACTCTCAGCTTTTGGGCACCATCTGTTTTGGGTTTTCAGGTAGCCAAGGAGACAACTCACCCCCAGAGCTGCAGCTGGCCGGGTCAGTCCAACCCAAAATGGTTTTTATAGCCCCTGGTTTGGTCTTTTTTTTTTTTTTTTTGTTAAAAAGTAAAGTTTCTTTGGGAAGTGAGAGGAAGAAATGGCTTCCTGGGGTGCAGCAGATCACCAGGAGGGTTTGGCTGGAGGGAGGCCAGGGCTGGATGAGCTGGTTTGTGTTGCTGTGGCGGTGAGGCTTGTGGCGGTGAATCCAGGCTGGGTGAGTGAAGGTGGATTGTGCCAGTGAGGAGACTGGGCTGTGGTGGTGAGACTGGGCTGGGGTGGTAAATCTGGGCTATGGCTGTAAATCTGGGCTGGGGTGGTGAAGCTGGGCCATGTCAGGGAGGCTGGGTTGTCTTGGTAAATCTGGGCTGTTTTGGTTGGGCTGTGCCATGTCAATGAGACTGTGCTGGTGAATCTGTGCCAGGTCAGTGAGACTGGGCTGGGGTGGTGAAGCTGCGCCATGTCAGGGAGGCTGTGCTGGTGGGCCTGTGCCAGGTCAGGGAGACTGTGGTGGTGAGTTTGTGGCATGTGAGTGGGGCTGGGGTGGTGAAGCTGCGCCATGTCAGGGAGGCTGTGCTGGTGGGCCTGTGCCAGGTCAGGGAGACTGTGGTGGTGAGTTTGTGGCATGTGAGTGGGGCTGGGGTGGTGAAGCTGCGCCATGTCAGGGAGGCTGTGCTGGTGGGCCTGTGCCAGGTCAGGGAGACTGTGGTGGTGAGTTTGTGGCATGTGAGTGGGGCTGGGGTGGTGAAGCTGCGCCATGTCAGGGAGGCTGTGCTGGTGGGCCTGTGCCAGGTCAGGGAGACTGTGGTGGTGAGTTTGTGGCATGTGAGTGGGGCTGGGGTGGTGAAGCTGCGCCATGTCAGGGAGGCTGTGCTGGTGGGCCTGTGCCAGGTCAGGGAGACTGTGGTGGTGAGTTTGTGGCATGTGAGTGGGGCTGGGGTGGTGAAGCTGCGCCATGTCAGGGAGGCTGTGCTGGTGGGCCTGTGCCAGGTCAGGGAGACTGTGGTGGTGAGTTTGTGGCATGTGAGTGGGGCTGGGGTGGTGAAGCTGCGCCATGTCAGGGAGGCTGTGCTGGTGGGCCTGTGCCAGGTCAGGGAGACTGTGGTGGTGAGTTTGTGGCATGTGAGTGGGGCTGGGGTGGTGAAGCTGCGCCATGTCAGGGAGGCTGTGCTGGTGGGCCTGTGCCAGGTCAGGGAGACTGTGGTGGTGAGTTTGTGGCATGTGAGTGGGGCTGGGGTGGTGAAGCTGCGCCATGTCAGGGAGGCTGTGCTGGTGGGCCTGTGCCAGGTCAGGGAGACTGTGGTGGTGAGTTTGTGGCATGTGAGTGGGGCTGGGGTGGTGAAGCTGCGCCATGTCAGGGAGGCTGTGCTGGTGGGCCTGTGCCAGGTCAGGGAGACTGTGGTGGTGAGTTTGTGGCATGTGAGTGGGGCTGGGGTGGTGAAGCTGCGCCATGTCAGGGAGGCTGTGCTGGTGGGCCTGTGCCAGGTCAGGGAGACTGTGGTGGTGAGTTTGTGGCATGTGAGTGGGGCTGGGGTGGTGAAGCTGCGCCATGTCAGGGAGGCTGTGCTGGTGGGCCTGTGCCAGGTCAGGGAGACTGTGGTGGTGAGTTTGTGGCATGTGAGTGGGGCTGGGGTGGTGAAGCTGCGCCATGTCAGGGAGGCTGTGCTGGTGGGCCTGTGCCAGGTCAGGGAGACTGTGGTGGTGAGTTTGTGGCATGTGAGTGGGGCTGGGGTGGTGAAGCTGCGCCATGTCAGGGAGGCTGTGCTGGTGGGCCTGTGCCAGGTCAGGGAGACTGTGGTGGTGAGTCTGTGCCCTGTCATGGAGACGGTGCTGGTGACTCTGTGTCAGGTCAGGTCAGGCAGTGTTGGTAGGTCTGTGCCATGTCCGTGAGGCTGTGCCCTAGTGCCCGTTGCCTCCCGAGCTCCCTGGGCTCACCGGTGCCGCCGGTCGCCCCGTTTGCCGAGCTCCTGTCTCTGCTGAACGAGGCAACGCTGATTTTCTCCTGGGAAGTGCCTGAAGTTCAGAGTGGGGAGGGAATGTGCCCTTGGCTCAGTTCAGAACCCAGGCTGGTGCTGAAGAGCTGCCCCACAGCCAGTCCCCACCCACAGCTCAGGCAGGAGAGGTTTCATCTCTGCCCTTGGCTGGGCCAGGGCTGGAGTTGCTGACTGTGTGACCTTCCCACTGGCTGAAGGGATTCCTGCTCTTTTCTGTTGCCTTTTGGATGCAGTTGAGTGCTCTCCCTTGACTTGCCCAGTTCTGCAGTCGAGGTGCTCAGGGAATTCCCAGTACAGCTGTGGTTCTTTCCCTTCCCCTTCCCCCTCCTCACAGCTGAGTGTTAGTGCTGAAGGGCCCCATTCAATAAAGAATCTGAAACCTAATTTAATTTTTATTGGCTCTGGCTGAAAGCTCCTTCCCAGGCCTGGAGAAGCCTCCTCTTGACAGGATTAAATACCTGTGGTACCCGTTTCTGATAACGGGGCTTTTGATCCCTTTCTAGCACCTGAAGCCACTGCAGGGGAGGGTGTTTTGAAACCCTTCAGATAGCATCTACCCCCAGCTCAGAGAGCGGGGGGCCTTGGTTCCCTCAGTCCCCTCCTCCTGCAGCAGTGGGTGTGCTGAGTGCTGCCCAAATCCCACTGCCCAGGGCTGTCCTGGAGCCTGTGGGGTTGTTTCCTCAGGGTTTGTCAGGCAAGAGCTTGATTTTTCTTCTTCTACATCCTGAGCTACAAGAGAGGGACCTGGGAGAGCTGGGGGAGAACAAACTGACCCTGAGCAGCAACAACGGCAGCCTGGGGGCAGCAAGAGAGTGTGGGCAGCAGGGCCAGGGAGCTTGTGCTGCCCCTCTGCTCTGCCAGAGCTGGGGAGGCCTCAGCTGGAGTCCTGTGGCCAGGGCTGGGCTGCCCAGCTCAGGAGAGACAGGGAAGTGCTGCAGAGAGGCCAGGGCAGGGCTGCCAAGATGCTGAGGGGCTGCAACATGTGTGTGAGGAGGAAAGGCTGCAGCCCTGGGGCTGTTCAGCCTGGGGAACAGAAGCCTGAGCTCAGGGGCAGCTCAGCAATGCTGCTCAGTCCCTGCAGGGTGGGTGTCAGGGGGATGGGGCCAGTGTTTGGTGTGTGGTGGCCAGTGCCAGGACAAGGGCTGATGGACACAAGCTGGAGCACAAACAGTTCCACTGGGACATGAGGAGAAGTTTCTTTGCTGTGAGGCTGAGTGAGGAGAGTGTGGAGGCTCCTTCTCAGAAGGTTCCCAAACCCCCCTGCACACGCTGCTGTGACATAACTCAGTGCAGTTGCTTGAGGTGGCTCCAGCTCTGTGTTGTTTCAGGTTCACTCTTTAAACCATTGACTCAGTGGGGGGGCTCCTTTGGGAGGGATGCAGTGGCCTCCTGGCAGGGAAAGGACCTGCAGGGTGAGCTGCCCACATGGCAGGGTGGGAGCCACCACCTAGAGATGTGTCCTCGAGCCAGCACTGCTTAGGAAGTGCCTGTGCTCCCTCCCTGCACGTCAGCCTCTCTCTGCCAGGTTTCTGGACTTCTCCCTCCTCCTCTTCACTTTCTTTCATCTCCCAGGAGTGGGAAGTGGAGGCAGCAGCCGCCGAGGCCCTTTCATGGCCGAGTTAATTGGCGCAGGGTGGGTGAGACTCTTCCCCAGCCCAGCCTGGAACCCACCAGTGCTCACAGCTCCCATTTCACCTGGGGTCACTCCCTTGGGAAGGGGAGTGGAGAGCCAGTGGCATTTCATGCCTGCACTTGCCTTGTCTATATTTGGTTGCAGCAGACTGCATTTTCCTGCACAGAGACTCGACTGGCAAGTAGAAAGAAGGCCAAGGTGCTCCCCCTGAACGTGGCAGCCTCTTGGAGCTTGGGCTGTGCCAGAGGCTTGCTCAGGCTTTTTTTTTTCTCTCCCCATTGAGCTGCAGGTTTGCTTTCCTTCCCTTGCTGCCACTGCAGCCCCTTTGGTGGGTGGTTAAGAGTCAGGTTCGTACCCTCGAGACCGTCTCCATGCTGCAGTTGGGCTCCTGTGGCAGCTGCGTGTGATTAGAGGGGATTTAGAACTGGGCCACAACAACATTTCCCTGGCAGAAACTTGGCTCTACGAAGCTTTATCTCAGGAGGGGCTCAGAGCTGAGCTTTGGAAGCTCCACTTGAAGCAGAGGTGCCCCAGGCTCAGCCCCTGTGACCTCGCCACGAGAGCAAAGCCCGTCCTTGGTGTTCTCAGGACGGCCAAGCTTTAGTTGTGACTTATTCCCTCCTTGTTTGTCATCATCCTCAGCCTCCAGTCTGCTCCTTGGGAGCCAAACACCTCACCCAGCTGGTCTTTCTGTGTTTTCAGGTGGAGCTCCCTTGGCTTTTCTTTGTCTTTGGGGGTTGTGTTGTGTCTCTTATCAGCCTGGGAGCGGAGGGACAGGGTTGGGATGGGCTCTGTGGCTCCTTCCTCTTTCTGTTTGCATCTGTTTGCCACAGGGCATTTCTGCACCTGGAAGGAGAGGCAGGGGAAGATGGAGAGTGAGCGTGGGTGGGGATGGTCCTGTGTGGGCCTTCATCCTTGGAGTGCCTCACATTCCTCACCCACTGCCAGGGCAACTTCACCCAAGAGCAGGGGAAAAGCACGTGATGGGGGGGGGGGGTTGGAAGCTCACTGTCAAATTGAACTTGCTGTGGCACTCACACTGAGAGCAGGGGGATCAAAACTTGCCTTGGGTCCCCCAGAAACTAAAAGCCCACAGCATGAGGCCTCCCAAAAGCTCCATCTGTACACAGGTTGTGCGAGCAGGATCTGAGCTGCCCTCAGTGATTCTGGGGGACTCCAGAGCTTTCTGCCTCCCCTTTCTAGTGAATCCTGTGGGGTGGCAGCCGGTGGGGTTTGGGTGCTGAGCAGGGGTTGCCATTGTGGCTCCGTTCTCAGGGGTTTTGGGGTGCTCTGGCCCATCGAGGTGGAGGGAGGGGGATGGTGCTGCTGCATACAGGAGTGTGGCAGGTGGATGCTCCCTGAGAGGGGAGAGGCTGAGCTCAAGAGAGGTGCTGCTGCCCCTCTGCTCTGCCAGAGCTGGGGAGGCCTCAGCTGGAGTCCTGTGGCCAGGGCTGGGCTGCCCAGCTCAGGAGAGACAGGGAAGTGCTGCAGAGAGACCAGTGCAGGGCTGCCAAGATGCTGAGGGGCTGCAACATGTGTGTGAGGAGGAAAGGCTGCAGCCCTGGGGCTGTTCAGCCTGGGGAACAGAAGCCTGAGCTCAGGGGCACCTTATTGATCATTCCCTGCAGGGTGGGTGTCAGGGGGATGGGGTGACACTTTCTTCTGTGGTGTGCAGTACCAGGACAAGGGCTGATGGACATAAATTGGAACACAAAGGTTCCATTTCAACATGAGGAGCAAGTGCTTTGGTGCTGAGCTGAGGCAGCCCTGGCCCAGGCTGCCCAGGGAGGGTGTGGAGGCTCCTTCTCAGGAGCTTCCCAACACCCCCTGGACACGTTCCTGTGCCCCCTGAGCCAGGGGAAGCTGCTTGAGCAGGGGGTTGGTGCTGGAGCAGCTCTGCAGGGCCATTCCCACACCCACCATGCTGGGGTTCTGTGAATGACTGTGGAGTGAGGGAGTTAAACCAGGTCTGCCACAGCCTTTCTGTCTTTGCCTGGCTGCTGACTGTGTCCTTTGTCACCCTGTGCCCCCAGGATGGACAGGATGACCGAGGACGCTCTGCGCCTGAACCTCCTGAAGCGGAGCCTGGACCAAGCGGATGATCGCGACGACGTCCTGGCCAAGAGGCTGAAGATGGAGGGACACGAGGCCATGGAGCGCCTCAAGATGTTGGCCCTGCTCAAGAGGAAAGATCTGTCAGGCCTGGAGGTGCCCCACGAGCTGCCAGTGAAACAGGACGGGGTGAAAGTCTACGAAGAGAAGCTGAACGGGAGCCTGAGGCCGCACGGGGACGGCAGGGCCGCGGCCAGGCCGGGCAAGGAGAACATCAACGACGAGCCCGTGGACATGAGCGCCAGGAGAAGGTGGGTACCCAGAGCACTGGGCTCTGCTGCCAGCCCACATGGCAGAACACAAAGCCAGAGGCTTGGGGCCATGTTTCGTGGCCCCTGGGGGTGGTTCTTGTCGGGGTGTGTGAGGTGCCTGTGGCTGGCACTGAGGGGCAGAGCCTGCTCTCCCAGCAGACTGACTCCAGGAGGCTTCCAGCTCTGCTTCTTCATCAGTTTTCCTTCTTTTGCTCTTTGTATTCCACCCTAAACTCAGATGGATCTAGTTTCTAGCTGTCAGGTGGCTGGGGAGCAGACCCTGCCATCACACACAGGAGGAGGTTGATCCCTCCAGCCAGGACTTGTTATTGGCACCTAGAAAAGTGGCAGCCAGAGCCCTTTGTTTAGCCAGAGGCCTGATCTGACACAACCAACATGGACACTTGTCCTCAAACCAGGCTGGTGCCTCTGAGAGGAAGAAATAAGTGGGTTTTGTCCTCCTGAGCCTGAGGCTGCTGGTGAGAAGCAGTTGCCTGAGCAGTTGGGTGCTGCTGAGTGGGGTCTGTGTTCCAGGAGCAGCTTTGGCATCCCTCAGACACCTCATCCTGATCACCAGTGAACTCTGGCAGCTCAGTTCCTGCAGCTGACACCAGGTTCTGTGTGGGGGAGTTGGGATGAGAGAGTCACCCATAAGAGGCTGGCCCATGTTCTTACTTCACCTTTCTTGGGAAGGTTTGCCTGGACTGGGAGCAGCACAGCTGGAGCAGCTTGAGAGGAGGACACAGGGCTGCAGCCCCTCTGCAGGGGGAGAGGCTGCAAGAGTTGGGGGTGTTGAGAGGAGAAAAGGCTCTGGGGAGAGCTTGTTGTGGCCTTGCAGAGAGAGAGGGACAGAGGTGTTAGTAGGACCTGCAGTGATGGGGCAAGGAGTGATGGTTGGAAACTCAGAGGGGAGATTCAGAGCAGATCTGAGGAGGGAATTCTGTGTGGTGAGGCACTGGCCAAGGCTGCTCCATCCCTGGGGACACTCAAGGGCACGTTGGACAGGGCTCTGGGCAACCTGTGCTAGTGGAAGGTGTCCCTGCCCATGGGGTTGGAGGAGACAACCTCCAAAGGTCCCTTCCTACCCAAACCCTTCCCTGTACGTGTCCTTGATGCCTCTGATGAGTGACTGCACCTTGCTCAGGAGCCAGGTACCTGCAGCTAAAGGGTGTTTGAAGGAGGTGGTGGAAGTTCCTGCACCCACAGCTGTGTTCACAGGCCTCCAGGTAGATGCTGGTGTCCTACCTGGCTGGGTGTGTGTTTGCCTGTGGAGATGGGGGAGGTTTGGCTGCTCGGGAGGAAGGTCTGAGGGCAGGACGAGCTCTTAGTGTGACAGGATACAAGTTGCTGCTGTTCTCTGCTCTGTCTCTCCAGTCATCAGGGAACTGGGATCATGATTCAGCAAACCCAGGATTGTTTTGCCTTTAGTAATGTGTCCTGTCAGGTTTCTTTGTGTTGATGGTGGCTTTTGGCTAATGAGGGGGTTCTGCATGAGCTGCTGGGGGAAAAGCCAGTGGCACCCTGGCTGGGCTCAGCAGCAGCATGGCAGCAGGAGCAGGGCAGGATTGGCCTCTGTGCTGGGCTCTGGGGAGGCTGCAGCTCCAGGACTGTGTTCAATGTTGAGTTCAGAGCTGAGAGGAGCACTCTCTGACACTCCCTGACAGGAGGCTGCAGGGAGCTGGGGATCCATCTCTGCTCCCAAGTGATGGGACAAGATGACACAGCCCCAGGGTGCCCCAGGGGAGGTTTGCATTGGAGCTGAGGCCTTTTCCAACCCAAACAGTTCCATGACTCTGTGGTTTCTCTTTCCTGACAATGTGTGTGGCTTCCATCTGCCTGGTCACCTCTGCTGCTGGCTCAGGCACTCCTGCTGTCTGAAGAAGTTGCAGGTTATGAGGCAGAGACATGGTTCTTGTGCCCCCCAGGGTTTTGTCTGTGCTCTCAAGAGCATTTGGGTACAAGCAGCACCCTCCACAGCTGCCCAGAGCTCACGTGTGTCCTGCTCTGAGCACCTCACCGGGCTGTTCCACCTCTGACAAGTGCAATTCTCCCCTGAAGCCCTGTGGGTGAGGCAGCCTGGCTTAATACTCAGCCACTTGGCGAAGGGAGTTAAGCTCTGGAGGTGTTAAAAGGAACAAATGTGACTGTGGCTGAGTTGCTGTGCAGGTCACCATGTCCCCAGAGTCAATATCTCCCCAGAGCCACCATCTCCCCAGCGAGTGTTCAGGAGCTGCAGAGGGCTGTGTGCCTGGCCAAGCTGCTGGAGTACTCACAGAGCGATTTGAAAGATCATCTCATGTCAGTCCCTGCCATGGGCACTGGCACCTTCCACTTCACCAGGCTGCTCCCAGCTCCATCCAACCTGCCCTTGGGCACTTGTGCAAGACAGGAGGGAGCACAGTGAAGGAAGCAGAGTCAACCACAGCTGCTTGGATCATTGACCGGGACTGGAAAAGAATCAGCCTGAAAAACAGGCAGAAAAAGTGCTGCTGCAAGCTTGGAGATGATGGCCAGCAAAAGACAGGAAGGATCCAGCAAGAGGAGGAAGGCTGAGGATGTTTAACCTTCCTCAGCAGGTCAGGAGCGTGCTCCACGTCCTCTCAGCTCTGCCCATCCCCTGTGCTGTTGGGGAAGCTCATCCTCCAGTACTTGTTGTTGGAATTACTCTCTTCCATTGACAGAAGTAAATAAACCAGCCCTGACATCTCTGGCAGCTCTTTGCAGATGCCTCTGCTTCCCCTCTCCTCTGCTTGGGCTTTATTTCTCCCCTCACCCTTGATGGAATATAAAACAACAGCCCCTCAGGATCTGACACCAGCCCGTGTTCAGGAGAGTCCTGAACCACAATGTCATGCTTCATGCCTCTGGATGTGGCCAAGGATACAAGAGCATCAAGAAAACTTGTGCTCCAAGCTTCAATCCCTCTGCTCTGGCAGCCTGGGAGGCTGTTACTCAAGGAAGCCCATCCTGACAACTGCTTTCCCTGCCTCAGGGTCTGCACCAGCAGCTCATGGGGGAAAGGACTCTCTGCCAAAACTTGCTTTACTTTCAACTCTTCTCTCCAGCTGTGGTGTGAGGTGATTTGGGTCCTCCTGGTGTTTATTGGCACCTGAGTCCCCCTGAGGATGTGCAGATGTGCCCTGAGGGACAGATGGGGTGTTGTGTGGGGAGCTTGCAGCAGAAGCCAGCTCAAAGGCCGTGGGAGGGCAATGAGAAGTCATCCAGAGTCTTCAAGAACTGTCTTGGTGTGATGCTTTAAGCCTGTGAGAGCTCACAGAGAGGTTCTGGAGGGCTCTTAGATAATGCACTCACAAATACAGCTCTGAGCTGTGTCCTGGCACCTTTGGGCTCAGCTCAGAGCTTTCAGGGCTTTCCTTTCACCCTGGGTTGGTGATGGTTTGGAGCCAGGCTGCTGGAGGCATCTCTGCAGCTCAACAGTGACCTGCAGGGATCCAGGGGCTCTGCAGTAGATGTGCAGTGGTGCAGCTCTGTAGCACCAGTCCTCTGAAATAGCCACAGAACCCCAGCATGGTGGGGTGGGAAGGGCCCTGCAGAGCTGCTTCAGCCCCAGCCCCTGCTCAAGCAGCTTCCCATGGCTCAAGTCACACAGGAATGTGTCCAGGGGGGGTTGGGAAGCTCCTGAGAAGGAGCCTCCACACCCTCCCTGGGCAGCCTGGGCCAGGGCTCCCTCCCCTCAGCACCAAAGCACTTGCTCCTTGGGTTTCAGTGGAACTGTTTGTGCTCCAGCTTGTGCCCATCAGCCCTTGTCCTGTCACTGGCCACCACACACCAAACACTGGCCCCATCCCCCTGACACCCACCCTGCAGGGACTGAGCAGCATTGCTGAGCTGCCCCTGAGCTCAGGCTTCTGTTCCCCAGGCTGAACAGCCCCAGGGCTGCAGCCTTTCCTCCTCACACACATGTTGCAGCCCCTCAGCATCTTGGCAGCCCTGCACTGGCCTCTCTGCAGCACTTCCCTGTCTCTCCTGAGCTGGGCAGCCCAGCCCTGGCCACAGGACTCCAGCTGAGGCCTCCCCAGCTCTGGCAGAGCAGAGGGGCAGCACAAGCTCCCTGGCCCTGCTGCCCACACTCTCTTGCTGCCCCCAGGCTGCCGTTGGCTTCTTGCCCACGAGCCCACGCTGCTGCTCAGGGGCACTTTGTT
>WBNH01010851.1:51703-113381 GCA_013401255.1 Urocolius indicus | reverse complement strand
TATTCCTCTCCCTCTCTCCTGCCTGGTTTAGGAGGGGCAGTAATATTATGACTGGGAGGATATTGGCCTAAACCCCCACACCTTAGTACATTCCACTACTGCACTATCAGACCATTTCTACATTTGTTGTTTCTGTGTCAAGATGTGTTTTGGAGGTTGTCTAATTGTAACTGAATTTTTTTAATGAACATGTTAGTGTTGGACTTCAAGGTCCATCTCCCTTACTAAAAGCAGAAACATCTAATGAGAGCAAGGTGCACTTACTGCTGAAAAGCAGGATCTTCTAAATAGCCTGACACATGCACCAAACTCACTTGGCTACCATCAGCTGTGAACTCTGAGCACAGAAACCAGCCTCACAATACCAGAAGTGAGAATTGTCCAATGGCCCTCAAAAAATCCTGCCTAGATAGGAGTGCCCAAAAGGAAGCTGGTGAGTCCTTCCCCAATCTAGGCATTTAATCAAACTTAGCAAGTTAATCTGTTGAGGTTTTAGTGAGATATGCTTGTATTCCTGAGTCAATAATATGTCAGAGAGGCTTTCAGTTTGTCTCCAGGACTGCAAATCCTTAGGCTATATATACTTTTGCTACACCATCAGCTCTCTGGAGCAGTGCCTGTTCGGGCTATGTGTGTGTGCAGCAGCAACCACAGCACTGGTGCCACTAGGATGCAAGTGAATATTAGTAGTTACATGGAGTGTGCCTGCAATCCCTCATTAGGGGCTAAATATGTTTGTGCTCAAATTAAAGTGACTGATGGAGCATTTGAGTCATGCACCTACCTTCATCTTGTGGAAAACTTTAGGGAGAGAAGTAACGTAAGCTCGCTTTCTCTACTTAAGTCCCCAATATTGCCAGTTTTATAAGCTCAAATATCAGCCTTATAGTTTTGGAATTGCTCAAGAGTGCCAGAAGAGAAAGGAACAGGACCTGGCGCACATTTTTTACATTTGTGAACTGTGAAGCTAACTAGCCTGGAAGCCTCTAACTGGGGAGATTTGATCTTTCTTAGATGAAGTTAGAGATGTCATGCAACACTGGCTTCCAAAGCACCAGTGTAATAATCCCTGGGTCGCATCAGCACACTCTCGTGCTTCTCCATCTTCATCTCTGTGGATTTCAAAGTGAAAATTTGGTATAGATCTGTCTGTATGGGCACTCCCTCAGTCATCACAAAGCAAAGGCTATGCTTTTCTGTGGCTCATAGGTCTTATATAGGCAATTTCCAAATGTGCAAAGAGGAAAAGAGCATTAATGAACAATTGTTTCAGTTATTTGCAATACAAAGGACAGGGGTTTCTCCCCCCTCCTCCTATGCACTGCAGGAAACATAGGCAAACTTCTGTTCTTAATCAGCAAAACAGAAGCAACTCTTCTGACCTTACAGCAGTACAGATGTAGTGGTTAACCTTGCTTTGGGCCACTAAACAAAATATCACGAGATCCCCCCAACCTGTGGCAAGGCATGGAGAAGAAGACAGCCTGTTACTCTGCATTGCACCCTACGGCAACACACCACATAAGGCTGGTGTGCCATTGACACACAAAATAAGGTGCTATGCTCCTGGGTGCTGTCTTGCCTGTCCTGGGAACCATTAATCCTATTAATTGCATATAAAAAGTCTGGTAGCAATTCTACAAATGAGTAAACACAGAGATAAAAGTGTATTCGTACTAGTGCAGCAAATTGGATTCAGGTCCTCATTGAAAAATCCTGTTTCATTTCAGCAATTTTATTATCACTGTTACTTTGTTAAACAGAAGGGGCTTTTGTAAAAGAATTTCTTCTTGTGGGCAATATCATGAAGCTCTGTAACACAAAAGCAGAAATTATACTTGTCAGGGGATTTCTTTAAGCAATTCAGCTAATGGCTTATGACAGGTAAGACTTGAAATGTTCATTCAAGCCTTCCTTTTGCTATATAGATATGTTTTGTCAGCATAAAAAAAAAAGGCGCCCTACTAGTGAAATGAATGCTTTGGGAAGCGGTTTGGTAGAAATCTTGTAGAAGGTAAGAAGGCTTGGAGTAGGTTCAGAGTGCAGGACAAGAGGACCAGGCAGAACTCCAGGTTTAAACTAGGAGTAAAGTCTGATGACAGCTGCACAGGAACTGAGACACACAAGTATCTGGAGAAATCAAGACAAACCCCGTTGCTGGGGGAAGCAGCATAGAAAAGTCTGCTTTCCTGCAGTATCAATCTAAGCAATAAGCCAAGGCAGTCTCCAGCTCTTGATGCTTTCACATCAAGATGGAAGGACAACCTGGATATAGAAGATGTTTCCATCAGAAGCAAGTGATCAGGCTCATTGCAGATGTAGCTGGAAAACCTCTGTCCTAGTGAAGCATGCTTTGACAAAGGGCTGCAGGATCTGTGGAAGACAAGTATTCTTTAAATGAAAATACCAAAAAGCTCTTTTAACCAATAATGAAGGCTTAAAAGGAACATTGCAGACAGCCAAGTGTCCAAACAACACTGAAACTTGTAAGCACCGAGACCTACCTTTACCAAAGGAATTAGGAAGTGGATACCTTTGAGAAATTAGGGCCAAGGCACATCAATTATATTATGGCTTTGACAGTGCTAGCCAGTAATGCCTTTGGTTGCTTGTGCTGAGACATTAGACATAATTTCCCTCTGTTCTGCAATTACCCTTCTCTCAGGTTCTTCTCCATGAAAAGAGTTGGCCATGGTTTGACTATGACTACATAGAACGTATAAAGAACAGAAAATTGCAGGTCACAAGTGCAAATATACCACTAGAAATAAGAAAATCATACCACATCATGGATATCTCTTCAGGGTTAATGCAAGAACACAAGGGGCTCCCAGATGGCTGACAGACAATCAGGGTGGTGTGACACTTCACCTTTGTTGGGCTTCACTCTGATTTTCTCCTATGTCATGAAGTCAAAAGTACAGGAGAGTTAATATAAATCCTTACATTCTCATTCCCCATGTACATGGCTAGTTTGGATCAATAGCTGGGGATCCTTAAGGATTGATGGGGAGCTCAGCTTGGAGATCCATGCACAGCTCCATTCAGCCCTGATGTCCTCCATCTATTCTTAAGCTCTCTAATTCCAAAGGCAAACTTTTTTTTTTTAAGGTCACCTCACCACCCACCTCACTCTCACACACACAGAGTTCTTCAAAAAGGGAGGCCTGCACTGGCCCTGTTTACTTAGAGCACAAACATATTCAAGCCAGTGATGTCAGATTAAAGGAAGAAAGGGGAGAGAAATCAAAGCCTCTAAACTGCACATAAAAGGCAATCGCTGGCAACCAATCTGTTCTACTTCCAAGTCTTTGCACTTTATGAATAAAGGTCAAGCTGGTATTGGGACCCAAATGTTAATGTTCTTATAAGGGTTTAAGCTGCTTTACAGCTGAATAAGTGAGAGTGATCCACAGGGCCACACCTAATCATGCCCTTACAGCAGGGAAGACCACTGCTTCCCGGTGCTGGCTGTGTACAGGGGTGCAGGGAAACCTACAAGAACAAATCACTTACCAGCTTACTGAAGAATACTTGAGGTTAACTAGCCCTTCACTGTTATTCCTCCATCTGCTCTGCCTGCTCTTTTACCTTCAGCTATTTTGTGCTTGCCTGGCTTGTCAGGCTTCTTTCTGGTTCCATAGCTGTGGTTTCAGGACATAAACTGGTATACAGAAAAAACACTTTGCACATCTGACTTGCAAGTTCATCATCTGCCTTTCTTGTTTTTTAAATACACCACACCGCTTTTTAATCACTTTTTTTTTTTTTTTAAGGTTAACAAGGCACAACTGTCCATTCCCCTCTTCCAAAGCAAAAAACTTTGGGCTAACTGGCAGCCAGACCCAATTCCCAGTTTTCTTTCAAAGTTGATCATGCTATCTTCTTTAAAAGGTAACACATCTCTCACTTTTGCAGCCTTGCCTTAAGTGTACTGGAAGCACTCAGCTCTCAAAAGCAACTATTACATTATCCTAACTCTCCAGGCAGCAGCAGAGACCTCATCGTCTTCATGACCATGTTTCAAAATGAGTCACACACTGGAAAAACCTTCAGAGTGACTAAATACCAGCTCACTGTACCAGACAGAGGCCTCACCCATCAAAGGAAAAGAGGTTTTACTGAAGAAAGAAAAAGTCAATATTTGGGATATGTTTTCATAAAGTCAGGCTGAGTGCACTGCAAAATTAATTCATGTCTGGCATTTCAAACAGTTACTTGATCTTTCAGCTAGTGCCCTTGCCAAGTTGAGCAGTTTTTAAAAATTCAATTTTTGTAAAGGTGAATTTAGTGCTAATGAAATTGAAGGACCAGTAGCAATAGCTTGTAGAAGGCACCGACCTGCCAGTCTCGGCAGGAGCTTCCCTTCTGCTGCTGACAGGACACCTAGATCCTGAGCTGTAGAACACTGGTTGCTCAAGTCCCAGGTGTCATTCCTTCTAGGACAGTTGTCTGGGGTTGCTTTTTGGATGTGCACTGAGAGAAACACGGTCATTTAATGGGCTACTTAAGGCAAGCTGCCCAGCACTGAGCAAAGCTACACTGTCACACTATTTGGAGTCACAGTAAAGGAGTTACTCAATGTGTCATGCTTTAACTTGCCACTTGAGTGTTTGACAGCTAGAGCTCCTGCCATCCAGTATTGCATTTCTGCAATATTATCTGAAAACGGATGGAGATGAGTCCATCAGCAAGGGTTCATTCAACATCCAAACCCAAACTTATGACCTGATGAGGTTCAACAGATGCTTTCCTGAGGCTGAGCGAGAATATCTGAAGCCACAAGGGAAGCCACTCCATTTAAAGTCCTCCTCTTCCTCTTCTGGCCTTGCACATGGCTAACCTTGCCTGGGAACTGCCCCATCCCAGCAGGCAGAACCTCTGAGCCAAACCCATCCCAAACAGCTGTCTCCTGCTGGGCAGAGTCTCTCCCTCTGGCAGGTGCCCTCATGGCACATGAATTATATTCTGTCAAGAGAGGGTGAGGGAATATGATTTGAGACCAGCTAACTGGCCAGACTCCCAGTCAAAGCTGAGCTTTGCGGATCAGGCCCGCCCTCCCTCCTTCGAGAGGGCTGTTAGCACATTCAGCGTCACCCTACGCACCACTGCACAGCTTTGCAATGTTTCGTTTGTTTCTAAGGAATTAGATTTCCATAAAAGCTTATGTTCCTGTTCTTTTATTTGCACATTTATAGTAAAGAACTCCTCAGTCAAGAGTGCCCTCCTATTACCTCTTCCTCACACAAACTCAGCCAAGTCTCAGTGCCACTTGATATCTGTTGAACTTGTTTTCCACATCATTAACTACAATTACCTATCCAGCAAGGGGATTAAAAAACAAGCTTCAACTCCTGTCTCCGGCAGAGACACAAAAAGGAGCAAGATTTGCACATTCCAGCTGCCTTTTCTTTACTGCCTTTGCAGAGCTGAAAAGTGCAACTAAAGAATTATATGAGGAGGAAAGTACGGCAGCAAAAAGTGAGGGTACCCTTTGGATCCGGAACCTCTCGGAAATATGCAGATTACTCGACTGCAGTCAGTGGGCCCCAGAGCAGCCTCCCCCAGCACCTCTGTGTTTAAGGGCCTCGTTTGGCATTCCCCCTGCTTGCCCCAATGCTGTGCTTCAGGGAAGGCGGGGAGGGTCATCCCTGGTGGTCCCCCCACCACGGGCCTGGCTCCAAGTGAGACCCCAGCACAAGGCAGAAGCTCCCAAAGGAGCTCTAGTGCTAGCATTTCAATTTTAAAGCCCCAAGTTGGTTAAACACCCACTCCTCCTTTGCAGCCCCCCTCCTCCCCACCCCAGTGTTAAGAAATGCAAATGTGGCCAATCCTATTTTATGTTAAAAAGTGAAAAACATTTCAATGTATTCTTGTCTTGTATGACTGGCTAAGAGCCTCTAAATCCCCACCATTTACCAAATTAAACTAATTGAAAGAGCTTCCAAAAGCCACATCTGTAGGCTGACTCTGTCCCTGCCTTTCGCTTTAGGCTGGGGGAAACTGTTCTCCATCCCATTGATCCCTGAATAGTCACGCCTGTCAGGAAGCCACATCAACCATTATCATTCTAATTTTACTGCCTTTCTTGGTCCCTAATCTAATTTGCAATGATGCTTAAGCATTTTGCAAGGCCATAGCACTTTCTTCAGAATTTCAACAAGAGCATTAAACCCCCAATTTACATTAATGAAGTGCACATTTAATTAGGGGAGAGGGTAAATGGAGGGCTCTTCAAGAGCAGTTTGTGTGATATGATAGGCACTTGAAAAACGAAGATGTACCTGATAAAAGACTCTCCTTGCATGCTTCGTGCCTCATTTCATTTCTCGGCTTCCTCCTCCTCCCTGGCCAGCCTCTCTTCCTGCCCCAAAACCCACTGACACTGAGTCCAAGAGAGCAGGGTCTGGCAATGAGAGGGGGGCAGCACCCCTCTGGTGTGCATCTCTCCTAGATCAGAAGCTCTAGTCTCAGGCATCAGCTGTGTTTCAGGCCTCATCCTGCACAAACCTGCTTGGAATCTCTGTCTAGCCAACCCTGTGCTTTCACACGTTCAAAGCCATACACTTGCACCCTCAAAATGGTTGAATTCAGCCCTCTCTAGCTGAGTTTTTGCCTCCTCAAGGGATTCAAACACTTGTACGGACCCAGACCTCAGTTTCTTGGGGCAGAGACTGCCTCTCTCTGAGGGTCTGCCTATTGTTTAACACAACCAGATTCTGACTGGAGCTCAGGTTCAACATGCTAACAAAGCACTGCTCATCCCCCAGAAAAGGAAACAGAGGATGGATTCCAGTGTTCAGTAAACTCATCAGGTAAATCTGCAATTTTGTGTTGCTACACTCCCACTCTGTTATACCTTTGAGTGCCAGAGAATTCAGATCTTCTTCTGAGCCTTCTCTGAAACCAAAGTAGGAATAAATAAATGAAGTGCCAGCCTGAGTCAACTGTGAGATGCCAGCTGGGCATCATTCCCCTCAGCAAGTCATCAGCCACCCCTTCAATCCAGCTTTCCTTTGAAACTTCCCATGCCTCACCTCAAACCTGTGTGCTTAATATAGTGGAATGGGAACTTCCTTGAGGTCTAAGCCCTTGGTCTAGGAGACCTTCTCCCCTGCTTTTCCTGCTGCTGCATGCAAGACATCTTGTGCTGGAGCACCTCCCACAGCAAGGCACTAACAGGACACATGGGCTCCAACTTGCACCTCTGTCATCCCACTAAGCAGAGAAAACAGCTTTAGAGAAGGGCTTGGCAAGTCAAATGGCATTCTTCTTTATATTTCTAATAGAGACTGAAATCTGGATATGATCCTCCTAAATCTCACAATGCTAGCAGCGAGTGCTTTCAGTACTGTGCCACGTCAGCTAGCCTCAGCTCTGCCAGCACTCTGGGTAACCTCACCTCCTATGCTCACAGTGTTGGTGCAGGCACAAAACTAGCAACACAGAAACAGCCCCTGAGAAAACGGGAGTTAGAAGCAGCCTCTGTGCTGGGCTGCAGGTCAGCAATACTTAAATAATTCCTTAATAGAACCTCTGAAACAGTTTTCTTCAAATTAAGAGCTGTTCTTTGAAAGCCTTGTCGAGACTGCAAAATGTGACAGAGAAGGGCAGCAAAGACAGTGTGTATACAACAGAGAAGGACTATGCAAAAATCTGTTACAGAATGTGCCATAAAATAATCTCTGAGCCTCTGACAAAAACATTGTCAAAGAACCAGTAGTAGGGAAAATGTAACAAAAGAGCACACAGAGACAGATATATTACTGTACAACTGGAAGAATCTGAAAAGTAAAATAAAGGAAGTGTTTTAGAAATAAGTAAATAGCTGACAGAGTGAGAGCAGAGTGAATTCTAGCAGCAGTGCAGCAGGAGACAAACCTGAAGAAGGCAAGGATAAGGGGAAAGATGAAGAGGTCAAGCAGCAGAGAATGAAGACATAAGAGAAACACGAGAGCAATGCCTTACAATTACACAAAGACCGTTATGGCTGCTGAAATACTTTGGGGAGCTATATTTTAGCAGCAATAGCAACAGCAACAAATATATTAATATTACAGACTACTGCCAAAAACTTTCCAACCAAATTATACACCCTCTCTGTGATGCTTTTCTCTCAAACATACAGTCTCTCCTCAAACTGCAATGTTATGATGATTCACTTTGGTTTATCTACTTCCATGAAGGCAGAAGTAAGGCAGTGGCTGCTGCAAAGCACAGAACAGCCCCAGCCCCAAGGCTCTCTGTCAAGAGCGGGGCTAGGAGGAGGAGGCATCTCTGCCACCCCAGAGACCTTATAGATGACTTTGAGCAACCCCTATGCTAGGCCATGTCTGCCAGGCTATTGAATTAGTCACACATCAAGGGCCTCTTCCACCTCTCCTTATCCTCCAGCTCTTGAGCAGTAGCAACTCTGGCTGCCACTCAGAAATACTGGGCACCTAGACCAATTTCCAAGGAAGATACAGTAGCCCAAGAGCGCAAAGCAAACCCAACTGTGTTCAAAACAATGCAAGGATACAGCATACACTTAAGCAAGTTATGCTTGTACATCAGCCATGCCAGAGCAAAACAGTGCCAACACAATCTTCTGGTAACTGCATCACCTGATCCTACCACCTCTGCTTACTGTTTGTTGTCTTGCTGGGAAAAAAAAAAACAAAGCAACAAAAAAAGGAAGCCTGAACACAGACATGTCTCTTGCTAGGGAGCACCATCTTTCCCAGGGCTTGCCAGAAGCCAAAGTACCCTTGCAGGGAGGTGAGACCCCTCCACTTTACTACCCAAATTCATCTTGTTGCTGAAGCAGTGGTGAAATAACCTCCAACAACAGACCTAGCCAAGCACCCTCCCTGCCAGGTGAGACAGTGTCATAACAAGCCAGTGAGGTTGGCAATGACTCAGCTGTGAGCAGGGAAGAAGGGGCTGGCCCCTAGTACAAGGCACAGCTGTGGCGTTTGCCCTCATCATCTGGCATGGGGCATCGGCTGGGTGCTGCTAACCACAAGGCTGGGAATGCTAGCCCAAATGTGGGTTTGTCTGGGCTTCTCTGATGAGTATACATGACTTTTGATGGCCCAAATTTCACTTGCAGGCCAAAGTAGCAGTTTTGTCAGACTGCACCAAGAAAGGTGAGAGGACTTAGAGAGCGTGCAGAGGTGCAACTAGGAAGACTAGAGCCCTTCTAGAATTAAATTTAGCCAGGGAAGTTAAGGACAGTAATAAGGCATTTTTCAAGTACATCAGCAGCAGAAGGAAAACGAGGGAGAATGTTGGCCTGCTGCTGAACACAGAGGTTGCCCTGGTGACTGAGGATGCAGAGAAGGCTGGACTACTGAATGTCTTCTTTGCTTCAGTCTTTACAGCCAAGGCCAGCCCTTGGGAAGCCCAGTCCAGTAAGGATAGGAGGATGGCCTGGACAGCAGAGGACTTGCCCTGGGTGGATGAGGAAAAGGTTAAAGACTTGTTGGCCAAGCTTAACACTCATAAATCAATGGGTCCTGATGGGATGCATCCTAGAATGCTGAGGGAGCTGGCTGATGTGGTTTCTAAGTCTCTCTCCATCATTTTTGAACAATCATGGAGGACAGGAAAGATGCCTGAGGACTGGAGAAAGGCCAATGTCACTCCAGTCTTCCAAAAGGGCAGGAAAGACAACCCAGGAAACTACCTGCCTGTCAGCCTCACCTCCATCCCTAGAAAGGTGATGGAACAACTCATCCTGAATGTTGTCAGTAAACATATGAAGGAAAGAAAAGGTGATAATCAGAAGGAGTCAACATGGATTCACCAAGGGGAAATCCTGCTTGACCAACCTGATAGCCTTCTATGAGTGCATAACCGGCTGGCTAGACGAGGAGAGAGCAGTGGATGTCATCTACCTTGACTTCAGCAAGACTTTTGACACTGTGTTCCAGAACACCTTCATCAGAAAGCTCCTACAATGTGGCTTGAATGAGTGGATAGTGAGGTGGATTGAGAGGTGGCTGAATGCCAGAGCCCAGAGGGTGGTGATCAATGGCACAGAATTGAGTTGGAGGCCTGTGGCCAGTGGAGTTCCACAGAGGTCAGTTCTGGGACCAGTCTTGTTCAACATCTTCATCAATGACCTGGATGAGGAGACAGAGTGTACCCTCAGTAAGTTCNTGAGGCCTCATATGGAGTCCTGTGTACAGTTATGGGCTCCTCAGCTCAAGAGGGACAGAGAACTTCTGGAAAGAGTCTAGCACAGGGCCACCAAGATGATCAGGGCCTGGAACATCTTTCATACGAGGAAAGGCTGTGGGAACTGGGGCTGTTTAGTCTAGAGAAGAGGAGACTGAGGAGGGATCTCATTGATATTTACAAATATCTAAATGGTGGATGTCAGGAGGTTGGGGCATCCCTTTTTTTCTGTTGTATCTAGTGACAGGACAAGGGGTAATGGAATGATACTGGAACACAAAAAGTTCCACTTAAATATAAGAAAAAGTTTTTTTACTGTGAGTGTGATGGAGCCCTGGCACAGGCTGCACAGAGGGGTTGTGGAGTTCCTTTCCTTGGAGGTCTTCAAGACCCACCTGGACATGTTCATATGTGACCTGATCTAGGCTGACCTGCCTTCTGCAGGGGGATTGGACTAGATGATCTCTAAAGGTCCCTTCCAACCCTACCATTCTATGATTCTATGACTTTGCCTCTGTTGTGAAGCAGCTTTTGGTTGTATGCTAAGCTTCAGCAAGCATGTTCGTTCATACTCAAGGCCCATATGCCAGTGTCTGGCTTCCCTCCCACTGCACCCCAATTGGGCCTTCTCTTTGCTGCTGTGCATGAAATCCTGTGTCATCCTTGTGCACTTTGAAAAGCAAGGCACAGTGGTGCCCTTGAAGCCCAGGTATATGAGAAGCATCACCAGACTATTGTGCTGAACTACATTTGGGAGCAGAAGTCTGTTGCCAGGAATTAAGAGCATTTTTTTGAATATTTTTTTCTTACCCCACTTGTTTTCCATCCCCCTAAGCTGTTGGGGACCGCCCTCGGTCCCTTTAAGACTCTTCTCGCTATGGAGCTCCTGGTCCCTCTGACCAGACGTGGCAGGAATGGATGGGCCATGCATGGCAGGATCAATTGTAAAAAGTTGAATTAGTCATTCTAAATCATGCAGCTGTGGTCGAAGGGAGCTCTTCTAAAAATCATTAAACAATCATGTATTCCTATTGATTTATTCAAAATACCTTGAGGGAAAGCAGATTAAACACAAGGTAAAAGTAAACTAATGCAGATTAAATGGATGAAGGATGGGCTGATAGTTCCCTAGGTAGTTTTTGTACTAATGAGAGGAAAATTATATGTACACTATTACCAGGATAAAAGGGTCTATTAGAGGTCTTTTGCTTGACATATTTATGTATTTCAGATACTAAGTAGCACAGTGAATTAGGTTTACTCTAGACATTTGTTATTTTTATTGCATCTCTAAGTGATAAACAGGGCTTTCTGTTGAGAGCAGTGTGCTGCTTTGTTCAAAAGGCACAATCCTATCTGCATAGCAAAATGCCGAGATGATGGTTGCATTTTGGATGCATTTATTAGCAATACAAGTGCAGTTTATGCCTGCTTCTGAGAACTGCAGACAGTGTTCAAAATGACAGGTACAGGTATATGTCTGTATTTGTAACCACCATCACCCTATCTTCTTTCCACTTCACTTTCCCATGCTACTCATCTCAAATGGCATTCATCCAAAAGCCATGTGATGACTTGGGGAATACATTCACTATGCCATTCCTCACTGTCTGTCATGCACTTGCAGCCATGCCCTGAACAGAGTGTGTTGCAGGGAAGATTACATTGTTAAACTACAAGCCAGTTGTCATCCTGAACGTGCTTGCTCTAACTGCTGTCTGTGTTCAAGACAGGCTGTATTAAACACAAGTAGAAACAGAGCAATCATATTTGCAACCATACTCCAGCTTTAGTTTAGGCAAGTATCTTTATTTTTTGTTTATAAATGTGTCTTTATGTGGTAAAATCAACCACATGGGCAATTGGCAAGGATATCAAGTGTCAGCAGTCACTTTATAATTTTGCAGTAACTGAGTTGTTAGCTGTAAAGCTGCTTTCTTCTGCAGACTATGGCCTCATTTTGTTACACAGACCAACTCTGGCTTTTCTGCAAAGACTCCAGGAAGTACCACTGCAATAGTTCTAAAAAGAGGTATTTCCAAGGAAATTCCTATTGTATAGGAAATAGTACTGCTGCAAATTAACATTATTAGGGAAAAAAAAATGGGACGTTTATTACAGTGTATAGTTGGCTAGGTATTGTCTCTATATATACAGGATGGTGTATGAAGCAGTTTTTAAGTGGCTTAGCTGTATACTTCATCTCCTTTTGTAATCATTGCTTTCGTTTCATGTATCGAAACTAACCTACAAAACCTTGTAACGACAGATGTACAAAAAGTTCAAAACCCACACTTACAAGTAATTTCCTTCTACATAGCACTTGATTAAATACAGCTAAGAAGCTGCAGACCTTAATTACAAAACTTGAGTTTTAACATGTCATTTGTAACACATACATAAACCACAAATGGCCTTGTTGTGGTCTTGTCAGTCAGTATAGAAATATTTGCTCAACAGTTATAGAAGGAAGTGTACAATACAAGAAGGCCTGAAGATAGGACACACAAAGGTCAATTTGAGGAGTAGAAATGTTATAGTCAACAAAGACTTACATTAAGTATTAATTACTTATGAAATTGCTCACCAGCTCTGCTCTGATAGTCTGGTGGTATGGGTGGTGGTATTTGTGTGCTTGGGAAGAGTGTCTGCCCTGGCTTTAGTGCTCTCATCTAGTCTATGGAGGAAATGCAGGAAAACCCTGGTATATGAAAGTCAATGGCGAGCCTATAAATATTTCTCTGCCCTTCAGCAAGTGTTGTTCCATATAGTCAGACAGGGTCTGGGAAGAAAAAAGTTTGAATTTCAGTGAGAGACCCTGTAGAGAACTTTAACAGTTTGAACTACCTTTGCACATGTTATTTCTGCGATTTGTTCTTGTGTTAAAGTGATTAGTTTTTGTAAGCTAGTCTTCAAAGCAAATATCTGGTTTTGAACACAAAGTGTTTGCTTCCATAGTAAATACTGTTTTTCCTAAATCAAATACAATCAGTTAAATGTAGCTAAAGATATAAAGTAAATTGATGGGTTCCTAGGAATGAATGGCAATGGAGAAACAAGATGAAGCTGCTGTTCAACACAGCAGCAAGAGAAGTCTTCTCTGCATAACCTTACTTGAAGTTGTTGAAACTTCTGTCGACAGGTACCTATACAAGTACAGCAGTGTAGGGAGTGCAGGGAACAGCAGCTCTTGCTGTTCTCCTTGCTGTGACTTGCATTCTTCCTGCATCTGACCAAGTACGCCACACTAGCCTATGCTCTGCCGTGTCAGCCAAGATATTGGCAGTTCAGTGATCAAGTGATGTGGGAGTGAAACTCAGGTATGTGAGCAGAGGAGGGCTGTTTGCCAGTCCTAGCTGCTTGCACCAGCTAGTTTTAGCTCTACAGCTGAGTTGTGACTTCCTTGTGCCTTTGTGGACAAAGACTCTCTGCATGAAGCTCAAGTTCTTTTTGTGTGCATAGAGGAACAAGAGAAGCAAAAATGGTTTCCTGTTCTTCTCTCTGGATTTTCTCAGAGCTGGGCCTGGGGAAGAAACGCTGGCTTGATCCCTTGGGGCAAGTGGAGAGGAGGTGCTGGGGACATTATTGGCTACTGGCAGGCCAGACCCCTGACTTTGATTTATGACTGCTTCACAATATGGTCTCAACAATTGCCCATTCCCAGAGGTGTAATGCAACATCTTCTGATTGCAGAGTAGAAGCAGGAAAAGGAGAGCTCTCATATGCCTGGATTAAACTAGAATGATGCTAATGTTGCTGCCCAGAGGGGAAGGGAGAGGTTGTCGCCACATGGCAGGGGTCTGATCTGCTGAAGAAGTGGCTTCTGAGCTGCTGCAGCTTATGGACCATTGTGTTATGCCAAACCCATGCTGACCCCTTAAAACTCAAAGATGAAACGACACACTTAGAACCTTTTTCATGAGTGCTCAATCATTTTTGTTGTGCAGGGTGATGCTTGGTCAATCTAACACCCACTTAACTAAATTTCATCTGTGCATGGAATTGATACACTTCTTGGTTGCCTCCTGGGGCAGCATAGCCAAGACCTGCCCCTTAGGACAGACTGAAGAGTGAGTTTAGGTCTCTTTCTAATTTTTTTAAAACTGAAAATACATTTCTTCAAAAGCATGTTGTCCTGTACCTCGTTAACAAAATTGAGGTTCCGCTTCTGTTAGTTTCCACGTGTAATGCTGATCTTGTAGCAGTAGTTAGAAACACGTTGAAGAAATTTTTGTTTATGCATGCAAATGTTTGGTTTTTTTCTGGGAACTTAATGGACTGCAAAACATAATAAGTCTCTTTTTCTTTGTACTTGTGAGTGTCTGCAGCAGAACTCCACATGGGAGGAGGAGCAATAGCAACAGTGAGATGTAACGCCAAAGTACCTCATGGTTTAAAATGAACTTTCAGAAAGTTCTGGATATTGTCAGGTGGCAGAAACAGAAGGGTAACATCAATACCATACAAGTGCAAGCAGTGAGCTTAACAACAGGCTCTAGGTCCACACTGGTTTGAAGGGGAAAAATAAAACCTAACTGAGTGCCTGTGTGTAGGTCCAGATTTTCAGCCATGTGCAGCCCTGCCTGTCAGCCCACAGAGAATCAGTCCTGCTCACCACTGCTCCATTGCAGAGCTCTGCTCTTCACTTTCCCATGGAAAACTTTGGAGCTGAAGAAAGAACTATTTTGAATGTCTTTTATTAGAGTTGATATAACATTATTAAAAAAAAAACCTAACCAACAACTTCCTTTCTGTGTTCAGAACAGCAAAAACATTTTCAGGTTTTTCTAGCTATCACATTCCACCAAAGTCCTATCAGTGGGATCTTGACCTCTTAAACTCAATAAATACCACTTGATCTACTATTTTTTTTAAAATTAGGAGCTATGTACAGGAAAATTGAGACAGTGGATTGCCGAAACTTGTTGAACTACAAGAAGATATGACTCCCTGAAGAAGGCAGGACAAGCATTGGTGACAATAGGCATCTCAGTTACCCATAGCTAAGCTCCTGAACTCAGTTCAAGCTGTGCTCAGCCCAGAAACACAGAAAATGAGTGACCTTTCAGAGACACTAGCATCGCGTACAGCAGTAAGCAGAAAAAGAAAGGAAGAGTTTGGTGAACAATCTTACTAAACATGTGAAAAACCTGGCTTTCCCAATAGAGAGAGAGGGAGTTCCTTGCACTGTCACTCACTACCAGAAAAAAAAAGTGTTTGCACATGGCACATTAAAGTCTGCTTGTGAGCCAAAGTAAACAGAAGAACATTTTAAATGATTGACATAATTACTTCTTGAAAAATATTAATGTAGACTGATTTTAAAAAAATAATTTATTAGTGGGTCAGTAGCTGGAGATTTGTTTCCCTTGCCTATTTCAGAGAGCTATCTTTACTGCCAGAGTCAGTCCAGCCTGGATTTCTGTTCTACAGGAAGATAAAACTGTAGAAATTGTCAGACTTGATCAGAGCAGGCAGTCCATCTGATCAGCTATACTGTCACCGGCTTACTTGAAAAACAAAGGAAGGTTGTTGGCTTTTTTTTCTTGCTGCTGTTTAATATCTTCAAAGCCACCATGCTCTACATCTCTAACTTTGTTGTGCAGGCTGCCTCTAGCCAAAGCAGAGGGAGACAAATGTCTCCAGAAAACCAGTTCACTCCATCTTTGTTAGATATTGGATGGGAATTCTGTCCCAAAACCTGGCTTCAGAAAGGTAACTTCAAATGATGATTTTTGCATTAGAGGAATCAGGAGCACATGCCAATGACAGTTTGTCCAGTAAAACTAAACAGAAAATAAATACCAGTTTAAGGGAGAGAAGGGAAAAACCTTTTATGATCAGAGCTTTTTATCTTGTAGAGTGGTCTGTCTTGGATATATTCTCTGGAGATATTGTATAGATATGATGAAATATAACTTGTCACAATGTCTGACCCTCTAGCTATCATTCCATTCACCCATCCACTTGGGAGAAAAAGACCAGCATTTTTTCCCTTTCCCTATGTATATACGGCACCATTCCTGTTCTTTGTTGGCATTGTGCTAATACAGCCTGTAAACAAAGCTATCAGCCCGTGAAGAGATGGAAATCTCATCTGTAAGTGAAGCCTTGCAAGGCAATTCCCAAAAGGCACATACTGAAAATAGAGAGGATCTTGATGAATCACAAAGCAGTACAAACATTTCCTGACTCAACTTCACAACTGAGGAAGATACAGAAGAGTAGGATGCCTTTTTTAATAATTTGATAGTAATTTATTGTTTTTAAGTGCTGTGCACACTTTCACAATATACCACAAAAAGCATCAACAAAAAACTGAACCCAGAAAACACTTGCTGCCTGTTGCTCATCCTATTCTCACTACTTGTGCCCAAAACATCTTTTTGAACTGCAGAAGGCATCTTTTTTGGGCATAACGTAGTGGTTTTTGCAATGTAACAAGCTACAGTGCCATGATGCATTGGGCTGCAGTTCTCAGCTCTTGGCTAAATGGTAGGAAAACAACAGAGTTGGAGACTGACTGTCCAAGTGCTCCTTTGGACCATTCCTTGTCTGATTGCAAGGCCTGCTGTGAATCAAGATCTTAACAACTGCTGGATATCTACATAAGAAACAAAATGAACATTTGATATGATTGGTATGAGATGTGTTTTCCTGTCAAATACTTCTGAGCACTCCTGCTGGCTTATTTGGCTTAGCGTACAGTCGCTGGAAGAAATGTTGCTACATGGTGAATTATTAGGGTACCTGGAAAGTGTGACTTGATTTGTAAGGGCTTGTTATTTGACATGAGCAAGCAATAATTCTGTATGCCTGTATGCTGTTATCCTTGGTCCTTCCCTGCAAAATTGTCAGGCAAAGCTGAGATTCATGTTCCAATGACATTAAATGTTTTATGCCCTTTTGCTTGAGGTCTGATGTTTGGCACAGCCTAGACAGCAGTGACAAAAAACATGAGGCATGGGATTTTCATAGAGAGTGGTAGCACTTTTTCAGTCCCTCAGATCCATGATGTTTTTTATGTGTTTAACCCTGCCCAGCTGACATGCTAGAGTAGGTTAGTTTGATGCTTTTAAATTATTAAACATAGGTAAATAATTTCAAATGTTTTCTTGCAAAATATGATAGGTTTATCTGACTCTGTTTTTCAAGTCAGGCATCTTGATATAAAGCAGAGACATGTAGGTCATTATTTTCCCTATTGGATAAAACTTAAATTATTGCCTCTTTAAATTTTGTTATGGCCAAGCCATGACATTTTGCTTTTTATGAGAAAGGAACAGAATCATGTAAAATAACCATTGTCTTTGGACTATATCATCTGTCAACACTGAGCATACTCAATGGATTAAAACTGAAAAGCTATTGTGATCTGTGTGACTGACACTGTCTTACTTCCTCCTCTTGGCTCCTCTCAATCTGCAAGAAATTCCAGTACTACTGCTGGATCATTCTTCCATTTAGAAAACTGTCTCGCAACATCAACATCTAAGAGCTGAGTTTGCAAATACAGACCACTCCACTTCCCTTGCTTGATCAACCTGGTCTATGACAAGATGACCAGGTTAGTGGATGAGGGAAAGGCTGTGGACTTGATCTTCCTGGACTTTAGTAAGGCCTTCAACACAGTCTCTCACAGCATCCTCCTGGAGAAACTGGCTGCCCATGGCTTGGATGGATGTGTTCTGTGTTGGGTGGAAAACTGGATGGATGGCTGATCCCAGAGAGTGATGGTGAGGTTAAATTCAGTTGGCAGCTGGTCAGCAGTGGTGTTCCTCAGGGCTCAGGGTTCTCACCTGTTCTTTTCAATGTCTTTATCAAGGATCTGGATGAGCAAATTGAGTGAACCCTCATAAGTTTTCTGATGACACCAAGCTGAGTGGAAGCGTAAACCTGCTTTAGGACAGGCAGGCCCTTCAGAGGGACCTGGACAGGCTGACGTGATGGTTCAACAAGGCCAAGTGCTTGGTCCTGCACTTGGGCCACAGCAACCCCATGCAATGCTACAAGCTTGTGGCAGAGTGAGTGCAAAGCTGTACTGCAGAAAAGGCCCTGGGGGTGTTAGTCAACAGCCAGCTGAACATGAGGCAGCAGTATGCCCAGGTGGCCAAGAAAGCCAATGGCATCCTGGCTTGTATCAGAAATAGTGTAACCAGTAGGACCAAGGAAGTGATTGTCCCCTTATACTCAGTGCTGATGAGGCCACACCTCAAACACTGTGTCCAGTTCTGGGCCCCTCACTACAAGAAGGACATGGAGGTGCTGGAGTGTGTCCAGAGATGGGCAATGAAGCTGATAAAGGGTCTGGAGAACAAGTCTGATGAGGAGCAGCTGGGGGAGCTGGGGTTGTTTAGTATGGAGAAGAGGAAGCTAAGAGGAGACATGATCCTCTACAACTGCCTGGAAGGAGGTTGTAGAAAGGTGGGGATTGATCTCTTCTCTCCAGTAATGAACCATAAGAAACAAGGAAATGTGCTCAAGTTGCACCAGGGAAAGTTTAGACTGGACATTATGAAGAACTTCTTTTACCAAGAGGTTTGTTAAGTGTTGGAACGGGCTGTCCGGAGAGATGGTGGAGACCCCATTCTTGGAGATATTTAAAAGATGCATAGATGAGATGCTGAGGGGTATGGTTTGGTTTAGTGATGGGCTTGGGAGTGTGAGGTGGGTGGTTGGACTTGATGATCTTAAAGGTCTTTTCCAACCAAAATGATTCTGTGATTCTATGAATGTGCAAGGATGTTCTCAACTGCTTTCAATTAGTTTTGGATAGGACCATGATGAACTGCATTATTTTTACTGTGTTGACAATTATATATACACAATATATATTGTGTTTGTGTAAGCTTTTTTTCCTTTTATGCTGTCCATCTCTCAATCCTGCTCTGATTTGGTAATTTCTGTTTCAGTATCAACTTCTGAAGTTCCTGTTCATAGTTTAAGAGTGGTGCCATAAGTTTATGGTTAAGGGTCTTACGTGAGCTGTAAGTCACAAAACCAGATCTTACCTGTGTGAAAAACAAAAATTGTATTCAGACACGAACACCTTCAATAACGAAATAACTGAAAAATTACTGGTGAAGCAAATCGCTTCTTGGAAGAAGTGGTCCTAACTGAGAATTTGTCCTGGCACAAAAATGCTTTTCCAAATTCATCTCATGCCTCACATCTGAAGCAAGGATGAGCATGGAAGAGGTCTTCCTATTTGACAGAGGCAAAATTCTTCATGCTTGCCTGCAGTTCTCATAATATCTTTAATTTTCTGCCTTTCACATTAATTCAGCTTTCAAAATTTGTCATGCAATGCAATACAAACCACTATAGCAGAGATTGAGTTGAGCAAAAGTTCCAGAGAGAACCAAGTAAAATTCCTGGTTTTAAGTATCAAAACTGTACAGAAAACCACTGCATAGCCACTGGCTCTGCTAGGTGGGCTCTAACAGGTCTCATTGCACCAACTGGATGGTTCCTTGGTGGAAATAGATGGTACCAGTTTATTTTACCACATAGAGAAATCTACAGCAAGTTTCTCCTATGAGAAAGGCTATCACATTGGTTTGTTACCGTTTTGCAGTGCGACTTCTGGAAGTAAGAAAAGTTCCTGTTCCTCTTATGAAAACTCGTGGTAGCTTATAAGACAAAGAAGTTAGGAGTTCTGTAAAACTATGAGATCTACAGCCTCAGTGTGTAGTCTGAACATCACACAAGTGCTGTCTGGTTAATGTGAGCATGGAAACTTCATGTACTGGACCCGATTTAGCAGATAGCTAGCAGACAGCAGTCTGCATATTCGTACAGCCTCTTAAATTGGAAGGGACCCATAAGGATCAAGTCCAACTCCCTGTTCCTCACACAACTTCCTAATACTAAACTATGTGACTGAGACCGTTGTCCACATGCTCCTTGAACTCTGACAAGTCTGTTCCAGTGATTAACTACCCTCTCAGTAAAGAAATTACCTAATATCTAGTTGGAACTTCAGCTGATGCAGCTTCATTCTATTTCCTCATATCATATCACTGATCTCCAGAGAGAGGAGATCAACACCTGCCCCTCTGCTGCCTGCCTGAGGAAGTTTTAAACTGTGATGAGATCACCCCTCAGCCTCTCTTCTCCAAACTGAGAGCTGTCACAAGCTAAGTGACCTCAGCTGCTCCTCATAAGTCTTGAGACCTTGAGACCTTTCACTGTCTTACCCTCCTCTAGACACACTCTAATAGTTTTATGTCCTTCTCATTATGAGATGCCCAAAACTGCACACTGTACTGAGGCTGGGGCTGCACCGGTGCAGTGTTGAGTGGGACAATCCACTCCCTTGTACACCTAGGTCTGTTGTGCTTCATGTACCCCAGGACACAGTTGGCTCTTTTGGCTGCTAGAGCACACTGTTGACGTATTCGATTTGTCATCAACCCAAATACACAGATCTCTTTCCGTGGGGCTTCTCTGCAGCTTCTTACACCCCTATTAGTACATATAAGCAGTATTATCACATCCCAGGTGGACAATCCATATATTGCACATTATAATACTGGTGGTTGCAGCAGTTGTGTCTGAAGGTCCAAATGGTGGCTTTGCCTGATGCTTTGAAGGGCAATAGCCATGAAGAGATCTTTATAGAGTCTCGGTGCCCTTCCTGATTTCTGTCTTCTTACATTGAAAAAGAATATAAATTTGACCTATACTAATAATAGGCTCATTTATTCCTCTTGCTACTGATTACTACAGATTTCCTGTTTGATGTAGTGGGGCTAATGGGAATAAAGCTCTGCTCTTTCCCCCTTTTCTCTGCCTGCATGCAAGCTATTCCCCTGAGCACAGACACAAGATATATTTGTAGGTCATTTGAAGAGAGAGGCACTTCATATCTGTTTATTCTCCTCTGTGTTGCTTTAGTGGCCAACTCCCTTCCTTAAAAGTCAAAACTAGTAACCGCTATAAGCTGTCATGGGCTGTTCTCACCTACATTGCATTCAGATAGGGGAAAAACTTTCATCACTGGGCATGGGAAAAATAATATGAATGCTTCAAAGTGATTAAAAATCAAAAGAGAAAATGCTGAGGACTATAGCCAGCTCAAGAAAATTCATCTGTGTTTAAGCAAGGCTATGTATTTTTACATTCATTAAGTTTTAAGACCTCCCAGTCTCACCTCAGCAGATGTTATTTTCTTGGAATAAATTGTTAGTGCTGGTATAACTTTGACATGATTATTTTGGAGGCTCCTTGAGAGTTTTGCTTCACACCTCAAACAAGAGCATCTGAGAGAATTTTTGGTTCTGACGTGGATAATGATGGGTTTTTTACAAATATGTATGTCAAAATCTCTAGCTTCCTATACAAAACCAAAATGATGAAACAGACTAACTTTCCAGATCTGCAACATCCCCATCATCCAGTGGACACTCCTGAGAAGGAACATCTGATCATTACGTATTTGCATGCAGGAAAACAGTCTGAAGAAAACTGGACAAAACTCAGGTAATTCTTATCATTACTGTTTCCCTCTCTACCTCTTGCCCTTTTCAGTACTTCCTTGTTAGTCGACCTGAGTGTTAGCTCAACTGCTTCATCTGAATATTCTTCTAGTGACATCATATCAGAAAATGATTGGCTTTGGAAAAGCCCACATGTTAAGCCGCCTAGAGCTTTTCTGAGTAAAATTGACTGTCTGTGGTAATGATGTGTGAGATGGAGGATGGAATACGGAGATTATTTTTTGCTCTGAGAGAAGAAGCTATGTTCTTTGCTACCTGTGAATTTAGTTCCTTAAGTAACTGAAAAAAAGTGGCTCTTTGAATCTTTGCATTGTTTCATCGAAGCACGTGGCTCTGTGGGATGTTATAAGAAGCAAAATGTCACTTTCCACTTCCTGTTGGAAAGCAACCAACAGGATTTCTCCTGGGTGGTTATCCTAGAGAGGTCAAAAATGGAAAGAAATATTACTCAGAACAAAACTTACTCCAGATCAATACCCATGTGTTGTCCACATTAATATATATATATATATATATATAGGAGAGATGATATGAATAAACTGCCATGTCTGTTATGCCTGTGGATAAATTGTTACAAACTGAAAATGTGGTGATATTTACTTGGATTCATCAAAAACTGCAGCAGTACTACTGGTGCTGAGCAAGCACCTATAGAATGAAAGTGTGTCCTGAAATGGCTTATGGAGCAGTGTTGATTGAAGCCAGTGCAATAGGCTTCAGATACACTATGTTGTCAGGCACTTTGTTGCTTTGTTTCTTCCTTCTTATTATGATTACCTACTTGTGTTTTTCCTTATTCTGATAATCATGTGTCCAGCCATTACTTGTCTCCTGCCCTGAGAAGCACTTTCAGACTCCTTTATTCTAGCCAGCACACAAGCCCTTTCCCTGCCTTCTCTCCCAGCCTCAGGTCTCTGCAGGGTCTGGGATAAACTCCTGCAGACTTCCTGTTACGAGGAAGTCTCAAAGCTTCACACTTACATACAGACGACATACAAAAATGTCGTCTCTTGCCTTTTTATGACAATGATTAGGTATAATAATACCTCCTAAGTGTTTTTCAGTATGCTAGAAGAACAGGGCACAATACCGTAGTCCTTCAACTACACAAAGAGGATTCTGATTAATAGTAGTGACCTAACTGACTTAATTTGGGTGTGTGTTTCCTGACACTGGTATATTAAAAAATCATTCAAGGGCACTGTGGTGGTTTTATTAGTAGTAGCATTTTTATTATGTGATGTTGGACTATTCCCTAGGATTTTTAGATATCTAGCCAAAATCTAACTGTGCTGTAAATTGAATCAAGAGTTCCCTAGCACTATGATAAAGCCAGCTTTCTGTGTGGTTTTCTCAGTAAGGATATTAGCTATTTAAAATTTTAAAGTCAGTGGCAGATCGAAGGTGGACTTTGTGAACTGCATATCCCAAGCCTTTGTGTATGTGTGTGAATGTGACCATTTAATAGCCTCAGCCATGTACAGCAAGTAACTCGCTTTGCCTTACTGGCTGAAATGGCAGCAACTCCAACTTGAGGAGCAGCAAAAGTAGCATGGAATAGCAGAGTGTGCTATCAGATACCATCTGATGGTTTTTTTAAATGATTGCCTGTGTGTCTAGCTAAAACTGTTACTGTTAGATGTGATGTGAGGTGAAGCATTTTTCAGTGTGCACTCTCACTCTGTGCATGTAAGAGAAGCAGAAGAGTTGTGTGCAAAAAGTTGAGTTATGGATCAAGTCATAATTTTCTAAAGGAAAATATATTCTTAAAACTATCATCATAGAGAAAAATTGAAAATACTGTGAAACTATCCACAGCTGTTAGAAATGTGTTTATTGGACTAAAGGGAGCTTGAGACAAGCTACAAAATTCCTGCTCATGCATTCACTACAGTTATAGTTCTAGCACACACTCTTATACACACATCTGCAATCAGAAAAGATGCGGTACGTCAGAGAAGCTCTTGCTGTTTGCCAAAGGTCTTAAGAGGATCTTCCATTTCATTCAGTAGTAATGCCCTTTTTGTTGACAAAAGTAAATTGATGACAGGCAAGCGGGAAGCATTTGGTGGAAAAATTCTGTTGACCCTTCTCAGATTGAATTTGACCACAGAACAGGATACCAGCAGTTGCAGAAATGATAGATTATTGTAATGACCGGCAGAATGGCCTTTTGGCATGTTTAAATGGCAATAAATTTCACTAGGAAGGGGGCAATTTAACTACTTTAGGGCAGTGAGGATACTCTTTGTTTGAGGTGTAAATAAATTGCGGTTCATTAACAGTGCACATATTACCTTCACAGTGCAACTCTAAAGCAGGGGATGTTAATATTTAATTTAATTTAAGCAGGTATGCTTTGCCTGTTTGAGGTTTGGGTTTGAGTTTGGTTTTTTTTTTTACTCCAGACTTCAGTAACTTTAAGCAACAATTTTTCAGGGTCCCTTCAACCTCCTAAGGCACATGCTTGTTCAGCTCCAGTATTCCCAAATAAACTAGGGTGCACAAGAGAGGATAAACTGCTTGGGTTGACTTTTCCAGACAGCATAGATAACTGTGCCATCTGATACCACATTACACCAGCAAAGCCTCTGGCTTTTGGTATGTATGACTGAGAAATGTGTGGAGCCAAAGTCTTATCAGTTACCCAGTGCAAAAGCATGGAAAAGGCACTGAATTAAGCAGGTGGTGGCAGAACCATGGAGATGGTACTGCTGGAAGAGCTTATTTCTCATCTTTTACCTTGACTCTGAAATTCCCCCTGTCCCTCACTCATTATTTTGGCACAGTTACTTGCTCAACTCTGCTGTTCAGAGAAGAGGAACAGGAAGGAGACATAACCCAATGCAGTTTGACATTTCCTCAAAAAGATTGTATTAAAATCCACTTACATTTAGAGCGCACTCTCATTTTGGAATGCTAATAAGCCATCATTTCATCAAGGTAAAGGGAGCAAAATCTAATCAAGCCAAAGACCAGCTCGCCTTGATGTTGACTCTGTTCCTGAAACATCATTTTAAAAGGTTGCTTTTAAGCATAGCTAAAAATGACAGACTTAACAAAAGTTTATAAATAGCCATATCACTTAACTACTTACCTCTGCCTGTGAGCCTTATTTCTTTATTAAAGATTTTGGGGCTGGCTATGAGCTCATATCCATGCTGCTGTTTACACCAGCAGGCAGCCATTCCTGTGAGGATCACTTTCAAGTGACAGTGAAGTAAGTAAGAGTTCTCCAGCTCTTGGCCAATGTCTCTAATAACAGGAGCTTGTCTGTGACTTCTCTTCTGGCTTTGAAAACACAAACCTCAATGGATGAGTTGCTTAAAACTCTAGTTGTGAATAAAGCCAAACAAATCAAGAAGTGGTCCTTATTAAATGCCAGTCCAGAGAGAGATTTATAAAGACAGTTATTGTTTATGTGGAAAAAAGCCTTGAAGATAGTGTGGACAGTGCTTTCAACAACACATGTAGAATAAAAACCGTACTTCCAAAAAATCAAGTAAAAAAAGTAAAGTGTTCAACTCCAGGCAGCTCAGGGATCACTATGGAAGAAATCAGGGGTGTGACAGCATGTATGTGTGGCAGGTAGACTGGCACACTGGCAGCTTGAGATGGCAACTTAGTGGGGAAATAGGGCAGGGCTATGCACAGTAGTTGAAAAACAGATAAGTGCTTTAAAGCTGATATCACACACACACAATAATGTATACAGGAAAGGAAGTGCCAAGAAAAAGATGTGCAGGACTCATATTGCTCGTTGAAGCTGATATGACTGCGATTCCTGTTCTGTGGGGAACATTTTTAACACAGCATCTGAGTGCCTTGCAGTCCCGCCTGAAATAGTATGACTAATGAGCTGCTGGCTGCTTTACCTGCTCCTGGCATGGGAAGGCTGGCTAGCAAGGAGGGACAGGAACACCTTAGCAGAATTTGCTCCTAAGCAGAGCAGTTCTCATCTGAATTCCATCATGGCTCTGGCTAATAGGCTTTGAGCAGCTACTTTAGACAAAGAATCTCCCTGAGAAAGTCCTCATCTCAATAACAATTCACAAATATGTTTGGATTGGGTGGGGGGACCAAAAGATTGGCCAAGATAAAAAATGGGTACAAAGGCCCAGGTGTAATGAAGTTATTACCGTATGGCCTTTGGGTGTGACACAGCAGGTTACTTAGATAAGATAAATCCAGAAGGCTAAGGCATCACGTTGACAGGGAATGAATGGAAATTCTTTAATGGGAGTATTCCTTTTTTTCTTATGTGCAGGCACCTGCACAGTCTTAGGGCAATCATTCATGCTTTCCAATCTGTTTCAAGCTTCCACCAGTGTCCTGTGGGTTGCTTATCAAGATGCCCAGTTAATAGTTAGCACCAGTTTAAAAAGTGAGCATCTCCAGAAAGTTTACCAAGGGCATCACTGGTTTCTCTTCAAACTAGGGGTGAGACAGTTTTCTGAGGGACAGTGTTAAATCAGTCCCATCGGGTTACAGTGGTGAAGCTGATTTTTGCTACTGTGATCCAGCATTGCGCAATGGCTGCTGCGCACAACATTTTTGCTGGGTTTTGTTGCCTTCATTGATGATAAATTGTTTCTTATTAAAGCTTGTAATGTCAAGAGACAGTACAAGCATCAGGATTTTTCTGTTCCTATTACACTGCTGGAAAAAGAGATTTGGAGAGTTAGTTAACTTGCCTCCTCTCTCATGTAAGACCTGCACCAAACCCAGAGGATGCATCTGCACCTCTTATGTTCCTATCCATCTCAGACTCAGACTCAGGAATGTTTTTGTCTCTTGTTTTCTTTCTTTGTCTTCTTTTTTTTTTTTTTGGAAGATTTCTTACCCTTGTCTCTGCATTTAATATTTTACATATACAACCAATAAAGCTGTTTTAGCAGTTTCCCCCCAGTGATTAAAGTCTGGGCTGAAGGTTGCCTTTAACCAGACTGCAATTACAGATGGCTCACACAAGTTCATTCGTTTCAATTCCAAGAAAGAAAGTAACATTATTGGCAATACATTCTTCTGGTTTGTTCCTTTTGTGTCCATAGCCCATTTAAAGTTTGTACCCTCTAGAAGGTCAAGATTGTTCTTTTTTATTACAATAGCATATTGTTGAAATGCTATCAGTGCACGTTGAAAGAGAATGAAGCACAGCATACTGCATTGTTCTCATTTTGATGGTAGAGAATAATAACATTGGCTCTGTAAGGTTTTTGAGAGACCAAGCAGTAGAAGGGAAAATCATTCAGTAGTTGATCCTGTCCTGATTCTATCACATCACCCTCTTGAGCTTATATTTTGTTATGTATTATTTGTATTAATGATTATTTGTATTCACTATAATTCATACTTATTGTTTATTTATGGTTATAACACACTCATCATACAATATTAACCAACTTATAACACTGTCATTGATGGCTGTTTTTTTCATTATCCTTCATGAATATTTCAATGTCATCTATCCAATTCTTCTATTTTAGAAAAGCATTTAAAAGTGCTGTGTTGTGAAATCCTGTGAATACTAAGCTATACATCCAAATGCTGGTCATTCCTTCTCCTTGAGCTGATTTAGATTTGTATTATCACAAATGTGTGCTAATAGGAAGAATCAGCTGTACATGTGTGGCTGATATTAGTGAGTGGCCTATGGTTTGACTGCATCCTACTTGGGAAATCAAAATCTCAGAGTTGAATGCTTTTCTTTAATTTGGCGGAAATAACATAGGCTTTGATTTTACAATTGCGTTTTCTAGAGACTTCTATATCTTGAATTATCTAGTGTTCATTATTGCACTTCCTTCACCCTCAGGAACAGAAGGGTTTTCCTGTTATCAAACTTACTGCATGTAGTGCTTTGACAATACAAAAAGACAGGAAAAAGCTATGCAGTGGACAGTTTAGCGACATGCTAATTCCTTTCTGTTAGAAGCTGTACGGTGCCTGAGGCAGAAGAGTGTGTCTCTTACAGAACTGTTAAACTCTTGTCCAGTCTCATGTGCAAAGTAATTTCTGTCCAGTGCACAGCAATATGGTGAGGTGACTGTAGCAGCTGCAGATATCTGCAACACAATCCTACTTTTTCAAGCTATGGGTCATCAAAAGAGCTCAATAACCAAAAGGCTGCTAGTCTACCCAATAATTGGAGGATGAGAAAAGTTGTTAAAAGACTTTTTCTCTCTCCTTGAAACCACTCCTGTGCAAGATAATGAGCCTACAAAATTACCCAAACTCCTCCCAGCTAGAAATCCTTTTCCCTGTTGATCTTACGTAGAGCTGTCATCCAACAAATTGTGAGTTTGGGAGCAGGGACTATCGTCAAGACAGGCTCAACTCTTTCTCATTTCCAACCCTAAACCCAGGGTATCCTTTTCTGATGCTACTTTTCGTGCATGGCAAATTTTCCCTTTTGCCTCTTGCCTGAGGATACGTACTGAGAGCTGTGACAGACATTGCAATGATTAAGCTTCTCTCTCCAGTAAAATACCATGCTTCCCTTACCATGGCATCGTGAGCTGACCACTGGGGACTGGATCCTGTGGGGAGCCTGGGCTCTGTCCTGCTGTTCACGTTGATGCTCGGATGGGCCTTGCTGGGAGCAGGCTTTTGGCTGCTGCAGAAAAGAGGGAGAAGTGTGCAGCAGCATTCTCAAGGCCCTTTGAAAACATGCCATGGTCAAAGTGTGCCACACAGCTCAGCACCATAGACCAGATGTGTGTTTTGCAAATTAATTAAATGCCTTTTGAAATGCTTTTAAGTAAATGAGAGTTAAATACAGCCTAATTGCATTAGACTCTATATGGGGAGCAGTATCTATTTGGGCTCACATTGGTCTGGTTTTCAGATGTGTTCAGCACCTTGCAAACCAGGCTCTGCTTTGCAAGGTGGAGGGTAGATGGGCTCAAGGGTACCTAAGCACAGCTCCGATCCCCCAAGGTGCAGAGGGACAGTGCAGAGTACCCACTGGAGTAAATGAGAGGGTATCTTTTTCCTGCTGAGGACTTTGAATCATCTAGGGATTGAGGCCACCCCCATGGTATGCTCTGTGTGCTGTTGAGGGCCTGGAAGGGCTCCTCAGCAATAGAATGGGGACACTGACTGTGGGGGATCAGTGCTGAGCATCCTCTGGGGCCCACCACCAGCAGACTTTGTAGGGACAGTGGTAGGCAGGGAAGTGGGAAGTGAGGGCAAAGTGCTAGATGTCTTCTCCATCACCAGGGCTGCTGCCTCCATCTCCATCATGGTCCGCTCTCTTTTTTCAGATGGCACTTTGACAGAAGATTAATTCAAGTCAGCTGCTGAAAATAATTATTGCATTATGGGAGAAGTAATCACTATTTAGAACATGATTAAATATGTCTGTGTCTATTGACTCTGCCTATGATTTATGTATTTGTTTAGTCAATAGTCTAATGTAAATGATGTAATTAATTATAGATGGTGGTGTCAGGTCATTGGTAAAAACAATCCAACGAGAACAAGGGCTCTGTTTTCTCCTGACAGATGCAGAGGGAGGGCGGGAGGGATGGGCAGAGTTGAGGGAATTGCAGGGGAACTTTTTCATGTGTGAATGGCGGCTGGGATCTCAATTTGCATGTTGTCTTTCTCTTGTTCAGCGTTCGTTTAGAAATNGGGGGGGGGGGGGGGGGGGTGGGCAGAGTTGAGGGAATTCCAGGGGAACTTTTTCATGTGTGAATGGCGGCTGGGATCTCAATTTGCATGTTGTCTTTCTCTTGTTCAGCGTTCGTTTAGAAATTGAAATAACTTGTTAAGCAAAGGGGAAGGGAACACATGATTGCAAAGAGGACACCTGGGAGTAGTGACAGTGAACAGCTAAAGAGCCAGCTGCTCCCTAACACGAGAGAGCATGCCACTATCATTTACCGCTTCATAAAATTAAATGTTTTCCAAATTAAATCAGTAGGCAGCATGCAGGAAGACCTACTATCTCTAATAGCAGTTTTTCAATCAATATCAGGGCCCGGCTGATCTGAAATCAGAGTGAAGGAGTCTGGGATTGGCTGGGGGGGAGCGGGGAGATAGTGAGGGGGGAGGAATGCTTGAGTACTGCAGCTTTCAATCAAAGCAAAAGTTAAAATATATATATATGCATGGTGGATTCTCCATCACTGCGAGTCTATTCCCCATAGATTTTTCTCTTAACTGATAATTCGGTCAGTCACATTCCTCAGAGGGAGGTCACGGGTCACCCCAGCCCCTGTCAGGCCTCAGAGAAACCATTTCCATTTTAATGCCACAGCTATAATCTATCAAAGATGTGATGTACAAGATACAATGAATTTAAGTGGTCTTCATATATCACTGAGCTTTCATGCCTTCACCTGGGTAATAGTCTGAATTACTCTCCCTACCTCACAATCTGTCACCCCCAGTAAAATAACTGCCACATGGGTGTTAATGGCAGGTTTGTCCAAATTGGGGCCATGGTAGCCGAAGGCATTACACATCATAAACTTTAGCATTCAGTGCTTAGCCTGGCACTGTCAGCAATTGAAAATTATTCTGTAAATACTTCCGCAGCGCTCTCCTGCTCATGTTTTTATTTATGGCAGCTAAAAGAAGCGCAGTGGAACGGCACAGGGCACAGCTGCTGGCATGGTGGCACACATCCCCGCACAGCTGGCCGTGCCACCACACACACATGCAGCCTGTGACAGAGCTGTGGCTCCCCAACATTCTGCGGCTGCACACACTGAAGTGCTGATGGGCCTTAGGTGTGGATGGGCTGGCATCTTCCATAGGAGATACACCACTGACACATTTACTAACAGGTTATTTATTGGTACCTGGTGGAGAATTGTCTGTGTCCATATCAGCTAATGCCTGCAGGTTAAATGGAACATATCCAATTGCATTTCCATAAGGAAATAAGTTTGAGTAGAACCTTGGAGCTCCTGAATCGTCCAGTCTCCTCCACAACTGCACAAAAAGTCATGAGCCCCAAATCCATTGGTGTGTTCCTAGGTCTCAGGGAGGTGTCCCAAGCCAGAACTGTGGTAGTCATTGTAATTGCTGATGTAATTACATCTGTAGGGATACAGATTTCGTATTTTTCTTTAAATCAGCTCCTGTGTTATAATAAGGTGCCAGCTTAGCAAGCTTATTTCACCACTCCAGGTTGCAGATGGACTGTTTGGTCAAATGTTGGGAGACACCTGTTCACTGACAATAAATTAAAAAAAAAAAATCCATCCTATTAAATCATATGAGGCCAAACTAGACCTATAAATCAGAGCAGTTGCAGGGGAAGGAGTGGGAAGGGAGGTCTGAAGAAGTACAGAGTCCTAGAAGGGTCTCCCAGAGTAGTTCCACTGCTAAAACCATCCTACAGTGAAGGCTTTGATGGTACTTCATTTGGGGGGCCAGTTAGAGGAAGAGGCCTGCTAGGGGTGAGCAGGAGACGGTGCAGGTCCCTGACAGCTAGGGAAAAGCCTCTGCTATGTTACACAAACACCTTGCTTGATCACATCTGCAGCAAATCTTGGGCCAGACACAAGTCCCAACACATAAAAGCATCCACTCTGGAGGGTGCAGATATGAAGTTTTTATTTTGCTTTGTAGCTCTCTATTGTACAAAACTAAAAAAGCTAGCATAAGAAAGATATTTGCAAGTTAGGTACATAAATTACTGCAGTGGTGTGCTCATCTGGTCTGTACTGGTCTGAACATGGGCTGTTCTACTTTAACATGCTGCCAGTGAAGATGCAGTCATCTGTGATCCTTCCTTGCCAATCTAAGCCTGGTGCAGATATTGCCTCTCCTATCCTGTTCAACTCCTGTCAAGCAGCATTAAACATGAAGTGTATATTATTTTGAGGAGATCCCACTGTGATAGGGATGCAGTAGCCAGTGACTGTATATTGATCCAACTTAGTCAAAAAATCAGTTGTGTGTGAATCATACCTTTTGCTGCTGCCACAAAGGTGGTTAAAAGATTTGTAGAGTTTTAAACATTTGTGTGTGTGCACTTTGGGAAGCTGCTGTAAGCTGGGCGTTTCCACGCTTTTGACTTATTCACCTTCATCTGCTGACCGTATCCCTTTGGAAAACAGAACACCACAACTCAGAATCTCATCTGACAAGAAAAGACTGCCCACAACTTCTTTTACTTTTTAAAATCCAATGTCAAATGATATTCTCCATCCTGAGCTTGGGTATTAATGCAGGGCTGGAAGAATTACTTCCTACTTCAGTTATCTTCTTATTATAAATTAAAAAAACGTTGCTGGTTGCTGACAAACTGTTATGATTTCCTCATCCTAATGCACTTATATCAAATCTATTTATTTTTATGGCAGATGTAGTTGATTTGGTAGATGTAGTTAGTAGTAGACTAAATCTGAATCACAGTGGCTGCTCATGGGCTTATTACTATATTTTTTTACAAATAACAGCTTAAAAGTTACTGTGTGCTTTCCGTAGCTGTTGTCTTTAGTGCGAAACTTTCATCAAGGTCTTCCACATCTTCAGCAGATGTGAAAAATAGTTGAAGTGATAAAATGCACACTAGCAAAGATCATGCTCTGAGTTTTCCACAGTAAATAACTACCCAGGTTGACTAAGACAATGTGAGCAGTGATGAAGTGAGAAACTTCCAGGAAATTTTTTTTTCCTGTGGGAAAAAACCCTTACCTTGTAAAAACTAACACAATGACCACGGTTCTTCTGTGACCCCGGTGTTTGCTCACTTCAGAAGGCACAAAGCTCTCCTCAACCTTTCAGGGTCAAATTGGGCAATAAAAACCTGAGTACACACTGGGTTTTCAGCCCTACTCCTTGTGCGTGTTGCAGCCCTACAACCCGTCTCCTACTAGCCTGATGTTAATGCAGCCCAGAAAATATTTGTGAAGTTGCATTTTGTACTAGGTGTATCCAGAATATTTTACAAGGGGTATAAAATGTCACACTGCCTCCATTCATGTTAAGTGCATAGCAGGAAGTGCAACACCAAAGAAGGGTCTAAACAAAAGATATTTTTTGTAATCTTTTAAATGGAGGAAAGCAGTTTTATCCTATAGCTTCAGTAGGACTGAAGTATGTGCCTTAGTTTTAAACATATCTGGTAGTACCTTCCTAAATCAGCATCTTGATTTCTAGCATGGTGCTTTTTTTTCTAACTTGTATATCATTTATAGTAAATTGAACTCTTTTCTCTTTTGACATGTTATGCTGATCTATGGCTTAGCTTTCATTTTGTCCTGTTAACTAGAAGCTCACTTCATCAAGAAATATGTCCCTCATACTTTCTCCTACATAGTGAGAGAAGAACATTGATAAACATCAAGTGACGGCCATTTCTCAAAAGCTTCCTACAGCTCTCAGAGAAGGAAAATAAACACTAAGCAAGAGCTACTTGTTAAACGCTGACTATAGGAAGCAGTGGATAGGAGTGGGCGTCACAGGGGACAGACTATGGCAAATCTCTGCCTCTGCCCATCTTGCATCCAGCATGTAGGAGGCCGTGGCGAAAAATCATCTGACTTCAGTTTAAGTGGAGATGGAATAAAATGCTAATGTCTGTCACATCTAACCGTATTATGTTGCTTAAAGTGTGGGAATTCAGGTGAAATGCTACAAGAGATAGTCACCATTTCCCAGTGCCCCTTCTCAGGTGACCTTGGACTTGTTAAAGAGTCCCTTGTTGCACCAATGTCAAACTTGAAATTTCCTCCAGAATTTCAAGTGAAACTTGTTCCTTTGGAGGCTTTTAGGAAACAGAGGTAAGCCAGCTTTAGTCAAGTTATAAGGCAGCACCTGGTATTGTGGACTAAGAGTCATAATAGTAGAGCAAATCAGGTCTATCTGTTTGCGTAGGCCCTGAATCTGCTGCAGTTGACCCCTACTTAATCCTTATGCATCCAAAACATTTTGTTCAGAAACACTGAAATTTGCTTCTTGTTACTCAATGGAGAAGAGCTGTTGAGCTAAAGAACAGTATTGGCAGAGGAACAAATGGCTTTGAACTGACCATGACATTAAACAATTAAACAATTACATTATTTCTAACCAGCAGAGGAACTGAGACTCTGAAAAAGCCTTCTAATAGGAGAAGAAGCAACTGAGTCCTGGCCAGCTTTAAGATAAAGCATGATGGGTTTACGAAGATAATTATATGACAAAGTCCTCTATAGCCCTCTTGATAACTGCAGGCTGGGTTCATGGGCCTGGCTGCCTCTTCCAGCCTGAAGCACACTCACAAGGAAAGTTGGTTTTGATGGCATCTGTAGGTGAGAGCATGGAATTCCTGTTGGTGCTCCCAGGGACTCTCACAAAACGGCTGCAGGAAAGCTTCATGGACACTCATATTTCTCTCAGCCCTGCTTACCCATTCCTCTTTCTGCTCAGGAGATACCTACCAATTTGGGCATGCCAGGTGACACTGACACTGATTTCTGACAAAGGGGAGCAAAAATGTCTGGGAGCCCTTTTCATGGCAGTGGAAAAATCCTGTCACAGAAGGAGGCAGGTGGGCAGGGATGCTGGAAATCCTTGCCCACACTCCTACCCCAGACAGGGCCAGGCAGGGCCCATCCAGATGTGTTTGCACCACCGTGAGAAGTATGATTTGCTACTAAGGGACTCAAACTTTGTCGCAGTAACATTATTCCCCTCTGGTTTACTTCATCCCAACCTTTTATGGTTGGGCACATGAGGTCACTCATGCTTTCTGAAAGAAAGACGGCTGCTCTGGAAACAGAAATTTGTCGTTTGGGCTTGTACTTACAATTAAGTGCCTGGAGGCTGACGGGGCCCTGGCAGCAATCATGAGGAATCAGACCATGCCTTCATTTTTATCCCTAATTATACTAAGTTTGATAACTTGGGAGACATCTGTGACGCAGGGACTGAATGGGTGATAGCAGTACTGTGACTTGCCCTGAGGTATTGAGCACCCCAAATTCCAGATCCCAGCATTAAATCTTTACTAATAAGGATGCTATATGCTTTTTTACCTTGTAAGTGCTACAGTTTCTGCTCCTCATCACAACATGTGCTTTACAGTGTGTGCACACAGCTGTAGGGCTCCAAGGCATAGTGTTTTACAAAAGTTCAATGCACGCTGCAAGCAACTGAAGTCACCATTGCTTTTCTCCTAGCCTGGCTCTCCTGAGATGCACGTCAGCACCATGGAGGAAACCTGGGAGAGGTCAGAAATGATGAAGCATCAAAAACATAAATATGAAAAAATTAGACTGAGTTACCGATAAGGAAACAAATCTGGTGTTCCCCAAGTAAAGGACATTTTTATTAGGAGTTTAGTGCTTTGGTACGGTGCAGATATACAGCACATATGCTATTTTCCAGAATTTCACCCTCAGTTCAGATGAGAGTTTGCCCATAAAGCTCCAGTAATGTTTTTCTTTTAGTAGTGACAATAAAGTAATTAGACAATTAATTGCCTAACTCCACAAGGAGCAGCAATTATTTCCTTTACTTAAAACATGTAAAAAGCTGTGTCATTTATTGATAGAGAGTAGCATAATATTCCATGGCAGAACAGCCCTCTGGAGACATTACTCTATATGCTGCAAATGCATTTTGAGAATAATAAACAAAACTCAGCTAAATGTTAAATGGACTCATTCCTGTATTTAAAAAATACTGCCATTCGTTACAATTATTTATTGTTTATCAGTGCACAGACAACCACAGTCCAGCAAGAACAAGCTGACCTATGCAACCCTAGGAATTTACAGCCGCACACTCAGTTCTCATACCAATACCTGAGCAGCTGTGCTCATAGGAGCTCTGATTCAGCAAAGGGCACGAACATGTGCCTGACTTTTGGGAGGCCAGCAAGATCCCCAAAGCCAAAGCTTAGGGCAGACATGAATTCCAAAAAAACTTACTCGGTCTGAGGCTTGAACACTTCTTCCCCAGGTACAGGTGAGAGAATATGTGGACAGGAGTCCTTCCAGACGGTAAAGGTGCCTAACTATTTCAATGCAGAGCTTTAATTGCAGCATTGGTGTTCATTTTCAAGTCAGGAGTCCAGCAAAGGTGCAACTGGAAGTGGTGCCAGTGCCACTAGTTTGCATCTTCAAGTGCTATCTGCAACTGCTAGGTAGAGTCAAGTGTGAAGTCTTCATTTATACAGCAGGTGCTATCCCAGTTTTGTTGTTGCAAGTAGGTAGACATAAATTCCTTGTGAACTACATGTACTAATTTAAAGCCCTTGTAAGACTTGATGTTTTATTTCAGTGGTACATTCTCTGCATTTTGATGCCAAATTTAGTCTATATGGTCTTCAGTCTGGCAGTAGCTGAGCATCAAACTTTTTGGGTTAAGATAGTGTTGTTACCAATATAATCAAGATATTGTATTGATGGGCAAACTCCTCCAAGATAAAATGAAAACAATCTATGATCTGAAAAAGACTTGGACTTACTGCATCCCTAGAAAGGAAGAAATGCCATCGCTCTGAGTCTGCCTGTGTTTCTGAGGTGCCAGAAACACATGTAAGAGAGATATGGACCTCCAAACTCTCGGCTGGGTGGAAGAGGCACTGCAGTGGAAGTGTTGCTGCTAAGCTGTGTAGCTAACAGACTTGGAAACAATTGAATTATTGGCTGATTTTTGCTTTGCAAGAGAACCACCAAAAAGCCCAGTGTTGTCATAATGTGCCACTGCAATGTTCTTTAGATGCTGCATTTTTTGTTTTCGTTTTGAAATTAAACTCTTGGGTTTTTTTTAATTTAATTTTAGCATACTTTGTAACACGATACTAAGCTTTTAAAATGCAGGTTGGAACGTTACTCAGAATGATGATCAAAATGCCAGTTAGTCAGAAATTAGACATTTTGATTAGATCGTCCTTAAAATAATAATTCTGGAGCTTTATTTTGCAAAGAATTTGGCAGCACTTCCTCCTACGTGAAGCAAAACCAAATATTGAAACACAGAGCTTTTGCAAACTGTACATCTGTCTCCGTACATCTCCAACACAGCTATCCTTTTCCTTTCTCCCCAGATAAGAGGATTTTTATTTTAAATGCAGGGTTTTTTTAATGCCTGAGAAAATAGGGCAGTCACAGAGCCATGGCTTTAAACAAACTTTATTTGAGCGCTTGACTGACTGGCAATTGTGGGCAATCATTTTAGCTGTCACAAGGCCCAGAGAAATGTGGAAGAGCTCTTCCATGAAATGTTTATATTTCATAAACAAAATGATGTGCTTAACAGTCAGAGTGATGGGAGGGTTCCGGCTAATGCATTTTCCAATGTGTGAGGTAGATTATTAATGCGCTCCAGTAGCTGTTAATTTCAGTTTGCTGGAATGATTTATGGGAAGGTAAAGGAGAGAGACATAATCTAATTGAGATCAGAATCACTGTTCTAGTAAAGGAGCACCAGCACAGACCACGGCCGCAGCAGAATGATTAATATCTAATAAGCAAATAATCCATTAAATTATTATAAACATTGCTTTTGACAACTCTTTTGTTGCCAGTGGAGAAAGGAAAACAAGCAAACTAGATTAACAAAACCCTGGGTAATTTTTTGGGTATTTCTCTTCCGTTACGCAAAGATAAAGGTTGGATGCTCAAGAGAAAACAAACACGGGGTTGGTGGAAGCGTATGCCCTGATCAATTGTGAGTCGACAGGGAATCATTGATGCTGTAATTGAACGATCAGAAGAAAATCAATCTTGAAAAGGAAGAGAGAGACGTGGGAAATCTCCCACGTCATCAGTGTGATCCACAGCTGAGTTCGCAGCCGGAGGCTCCATGGTCATTACTGCCCTGTTAGTATGTCTTACCTGTGCCCCTGCTTCTGCTGCCCTTTGTCTTAGCAAAGGAGGGACATGAGCACTCGGCATCTCTTTATGGCATGTTCCCAAAAAGAATTGATAGCTGTGCTAATCTCGCTTCTTTTCAATGCCCTGTCATAATTTTTGTGCTTGTCGGGTAGTTTGCATTTAGTTTTCTTTACCCAGCAGATGACTTGATTTACTCCTTTACCAGCCATGTACAGAGACCCGGCAGAAGTTACTGTGGCTGTGTGAAGGGTGTTGATGGTGTGTATGTGAGTATGTGCAGTTCAGATTCATGTTAAAAAATAATTCAAGCAAGCCAGATGAATCTGACATAGTGCAACACAAAGCTTTGGGCAAAATGCTTCACTCTTCAATTTCTTTTCCAGAAGGGCTGTTTGCAGGAGTAAAGGATTGTAGGTAAAGGATGCCTTCCTTCAATTCCTCTGTGCTGTAAAGTATTACAAATATATTTTGGGTTAGTCAAAAATAAAGGTACTCTGTTCTACAGCAGATGAGAATAGATGCATCAAAAGTCTGTGGGTTTAGACACAATGTTTTTCTTGAGAAAAAAATAAATATTCATTATCAGGTTTGTGTAATCAAATGAAATAATGTTTTAAAGAAGTAAATATTTCCAATTTAAAAAAAAAAAAAAGTGAACTTGTTTAAAAATATTAACCAAATATTAACCTTTTCTCTGAGCTTGACATGGATTGGGGAAATATTTGCCTGGAATCAGCGAACAATTTAGCCAAAGGGATCTTTGGGGACCATCCAGTCAAGCCCTATGATTAAAGTCAGTATTAGCTGCTCAGGGCCTCGTCCTGCCCAGTAGCCATGACGGGAGATCCCATAACCTCTTACCCTTGCTTCTACTCATGTCTGTCACCTCTCATCTGTTCATAGAGCCTCCCCAAAACCTGCTTTGGTCCAATGAAGGAACTTTGTCTCAGATATTTGCCTGATTCCAGTTTAGGAGCTGTCTTGTCTGTGGGAGCCCTTACTAGGTCACTTCTGTTTATCCTTCTCCCTGGAGATGGGTTCCCAGTCCCTTCCCTAGACCAAGTTCCCCACCAATGTGGTGAGTCAGCACTGTTGGACTGCACTCCCCAACACTGCATCATCTTGCATTTGGACAGGGTCTGGCACTCTGTTTTCACACTTACAGAATCCTTTTAATTCCTCTAATTCATGATGTACATTGATTTCAATGGGATTTGGATTTATCTGGATATCTTTGCCTTTTCTGCTTCCTATTTTCTGCTTTCCCATGGCCTGCCAAAAAGAGCATAGGGCTGGAGAGCATGTGAATGGAGGTAACAAGCCTGCAGCCAAAGTTGTAGGCTCTGCTGTCTGAGACGTGAGGCAAGTCTTGGGAGGAGTGGAGGAGATTGAAGCATGGGGGTAGCTGAAATCTGTAAGGTATTTTTTTCCCTTCTCCATACAACAGGGTGGTTTTGAAAAAATCAGACATCCTGCCTTCTTGAGTGCTTTCTTGGGACCCCCTTAAAGTCCTTGAGCAACTATGCTGGTGGCATCCAGACAGAAGTACACATGGCTTTCCATGTGAGGGCTATCAAGCCAAATATAGAAGTAAATACTGTTTATGCCTAATACAGTTGGGAAAATTATTTAAGAACAGTTTGTCTGCTGAAAGTACTGTCCTTGCAGCACTACCAAGATGAGGAAGTGTTAGGAGATGATGACGCAACTGAGCAATGGTCACAGAAATTAACATTTGCTTCAGGCTGGTAAACCTTACCCATTAGAACTGAATAACTACTAGTGACACAGAGGTTTACTTCTCCTTAGTGTAGGTAAGGAGATGACTAAAGCAGTTTTATCTTTTACCATAATGTGGTGCACCTGGGAGACTTGCAGCAATGAGTCTTGTGCTACTGTGAATAGTCATTGCTTCACTGCAGAAAAATGGCTGTTTAACTACTGCAGGACTTGTCTAATAGCCCTGTGCATCTTACCCTAGTTTGGACTTCTGAGAGGAAGCAGGTTATTTGTTTAAATCGTGCAAGAGTCCCAAAACAGGATCTGGAGTAAGATCAGTAAAGAATCTAAAATCATCAGTGAAAGAGCAAGTAGCATGATTCCAGCACCAGGAAAAATATCTAATCTCCAAATAGAATAACAACATAAGCACGAAAACTTTGGCTTTTGGCTCATATTTTTCTAAACAAAAGACTGCTTTACATTAACTGGATGAATACATCCAAAGAATGAATCGCAGGTTTCAAACTGAGATGCAGGAATTCTTGTTTTCAGTTGATGATGTTAATCTCATTTGCAAGGAACGTCCTTCCCTTTGCTAATCCCTCCATTCTCACCGTCAATGATTATAAAATAATCATGGTTATTATTATTATGACATGATCATTAATACTAATTATTGTATGTAATACTGTTATAAAATAATCATACAAAGTAATCATAATTCTATAATAATGATTGCTATTTTAGAAATTATTATAAAATAATCATTATTATTATAAAAGCCATGCAGTTTTTAGGTGACCTGGAGAGACAAAATCACAGCATCTCTCATTTTCTTGCTTGAAGGAAAGCCCTTCTTAATTGAACCCACAAACAGAATTTGATTCAGCATCCATCAGACACAGAAAGAAGTCTGCTGTTGATGCAGCACCTCTGCTGTCTCTTTCCTGTACTCCAAATCAAGCATCTCTGAAGATGGTGACAGAAGGCTTGACAAGCATCTTTCTAGACCTAGGTGGTTTTCTGTCCAACTTCGTCTTCTTGACAAAAACCTTTCGTGGCAATGAAAGATAATTCCTTCTCATGTTCTTACTATCTGGAAAGGAGAACTAGGGCTCAATTTTTTAGGGCTGTAGGTCAAAGCAGAAGGGTAAGGATCTAACTGTATTCCTCTCCATTCCAAAGACAGACTTTGCAGACTAACAGGTAATCCTATTATGGTACTTCTACCCAGAGGCTGACACCATAAATATGGGGCAAGTGAGGAAGCAGCACCTTTTATCATCAATCTGGGCTTATATAAAGTCCACCAAAGTCACTGGAGAGACAAACTCTCTCCGTTACCTCATGGTTTAAACTCTTTAAACAGCAACACTGTTAAACATGCAAGAATAGCAATGTAAATGGCAATGTAAATGTTCCTCTAAATAGCAGGGGCATTCAGCTGTAGTCAGGCACTGGAAAAGCTATTTAAAATCCTACCCCATACTTTCTGGGTTAATTCAGCATGTGACCCAGTGTGATGCTTATCCTAATATTAACTCTGAGAAACTTTTCTTTTAATCATGTGGAATCTCTGTTTGTTATTCTGCCTGTTGCTCTTGGCTCCGTTGGCTGCCTCACAGCCTTGCAGGATCCTGGTGGTTAGCAGCAGAGAGCACCCATGTGAACACCCGGCCACTCCTTCCCAGAGCCAAAGCAGCTTTGCAGGCGTCCTTCTGCTTTGGGCTTTTAAGCTCCTGTCTGAGCTGTACTGCAGGCTAGAGGCAATGGAGGGATTTCTCAGTCTGCTACAGAAACAGTAAACGTGTTGGAGAGAAGTCATTCTCACAAAGCACTTTCTTCTACTGTGGATGCAATTCAGGGTGCAGCCAAAACTTAGCACTGCCTCATAACAGTGTGGTACCCCATGGCAAAGGAGTTAGATGGGTCATGTACTGTGTGAAGAGTGATATGATATATAAAAACAAAACCAGAACAACAGGTGAATACAAAACAAACATCACTGTTACTAGTTTTGAATTTTGTGGAGCATGAACTGTGAGGCTGGGTTACCCTCCTGGTCCTGTGTTAGTCACTACAAATCTCAATGGTGCTGTATGTTTAGATCTTCATCTGGCTTGTGGGTGAGCCTTACAGAAGACAAGGGAACTGGAGATGTCTATGATTTGAGCCTGGTCCCAAAGGTTTTGGTGCCATGCCCTAAACCCTGTATAAGTGATGTTAAGTTGGAATTTTCCCTGATGAGGCCATGTGTGAACCAAGGATATCAGCAGATGCTCTGATGACATCCCTGTGCACCTGGACAGAACTGTCTGAACTGATGAAAAACATTGCAGTCAATTTAGTACTGAAAACAGGTGATGCTAAGGGCAGACAAAAGGAAGTAGATGTCTCCCCCAACACTGCTGGGTTCAGCTCTGGCTGAGGTGAGCCACAAAGCACAGATGCTGGTGCTAACCTCCTGAAAGATTTCAATGCTTTCGAGTCTACTACTCAGGGCTACAAATCGTCAGGTACTACTTAGTCAGCCTTGGATGACTTCATCTTCTTCCCAACCCATCTCTAGAAACAGCCACATGAAGAGTTTTAAACAATCAGGTGCATCAGGGAACAGCAAAACCTAGCCTCAATTCACTGCTGTGACTGGCAAGTCCTTTGAGAGGATGCAGCATGTTATCTTTCACATTAAAAATCCTGGAATGAGAAGCTGTATAGGAAAGGCTTGTATGTTAGGTAACGGGATTGTCAGGTTTTATTTGCCAGCCCCTGAAACTCTCCCAGGTTTCATCTCCTAGGTTTAGGGTATTGGCCTTCAGTCCTGCAAAAGGTGCATTCTTCTCTTATCTTCTTTTCAATATTCCCTGCAGTGTGTGTGACATCAGGAAAAAGAATGTGTGAAGTAATGGCACCCTTTAGGTTATCAGACCTGGGAACGGAGGCAGGTTTATTTGCAGTGTGAAGCATTTAACTTTCTAACAACATTTACAGAGGCTGAGGAAAGCATGTTATAAACGTACACAAAATATTAATGCATGACCCTCTAGGATGAATTTCTGATATGACGACACATGGAAATAATGTTTTCAATTCAAGGGCATCAGCAAATTAAATGCTGTTTAATGTCTGACCTGATATATTGAGGAAGGCTCTGTCAATAAATTAATCTGCCAGTTGCAAAGCTAAAGCTGTGTTCCATGGACTCGTTTCGGCACATACATGCAAACAATAGTTAAAAAGAAGCAATACAAAGTATGCATTATTTTAGCACAGTAGCCCAGAAATGAACCTCTCAACACAGCTTTATTTAATAGTTGGGAAACAGCAGAGGCATACCCAATATTTTCAGGAAGGCCTCTGACTTGCTTCTTCCTGTAAGCAGGGCTTGAAGAAAGGGATTGAAGAGCATACCTCCACATGCACACCTTTGAAAGCATTGTGTTTCATTTCATCCACCTGCATCTACCTAAACCATGATATAAAACCAGTTACTTATTGCAGTAGGTATTTTTACAGTTAATAGCTGATACTTGCAAAGTGCTTTAGAACCTGTGTCTGACCTTGTGAACATATGGCAATATCACGTGGCACTATTCTGTGTTCAACCAGCTATTTGTACTGTGCTTGCTAATAATGTGCTGACATTTTCTCCTGTTGTTTCTTGTGCAAATATGTATGTAGATATGCACACATGAACATAAATATCTCTCAGCATAAAAATGTGTGTGTGAGCACACATGTATAGCTTCTGCTGTACATAAGATACGTTTCATTATTTCTTTGCATGAAAATAAATTTTAAAATAATGAAGATGTAATGAAAATGTAAGAACAATGAAATACAGTAATGAGTACTGACATTTCTTCATAAAAGTACAGTACCTATATCACACCTAGGTGGAATTTTGATTATACCCAAGAAAACATAACTCTAACAAACTGGTTGCTGAAAAGTTCCTAGGCTGCTTTTACAGGTGGCACCTGGGTGGTTCTGGGCAACAAAGCCTCTGTGACGAATTCCAATCAGACTGCTTGTGAGCAGCTTTCTGGCCCCTGTATCCAGGGGCCCCTGTATTCCTTCTCATGAAAATGATGGTGCAGGGAGTAATGCTGTGCTTTACATCAGACTTGGGTGTTCTTAAAAATCTCTCCCTTACATCCTGTAAAAGTTAAAAGAAGCAGCTTTGCTAGTTTGCAGGTGATTATTGTCTCTGAACAGAGGGCCCTTATTTAAGTCTCTGAGTTTTTTCTCTCAGAAAATTGCATATTTAAAACGTAGGTTGGCTTAAGATTGGCCCTTCTGAGTTTCCCTTTACTATTCCTCTGGGATGCCACCGAATGCCCTCCTTGCAGGAAAGCAGAAGCAGCTAAGCAGGAGTTGAACTCCCATAGAATTTAGATGTAGGCATCAGTGTTGTTCTAAAAGAAAACTTTGTTGAATTAGTGCCACAGGAATTCAGACCAATTTCATAAGCAAAATTGGAGACAAGTGTGCAGATTTAACAGGACAGTTTCTGAACTGGCCAGGGAAAAATACCTGTTTCCACAGTAAGGATCATGTGTCACATAAAAGTCATACTTGCAGTAAAACATGATACTCAGTTGCTGTACACATCAGCACATAGCATCATTTTTAGACCAGTAGAGTCTCTAAGAACCTTAGTGGAAGTTGATTTTGATCTTTAAAACCCAGAAATATAGTTTCCACAAATATAATTCTTCTTTTTCTTAAACTGTTCCTATTGTAAATTACGGGACTAACATCTGGCTTCCAATGAAGTCAACTATTAATTGTGTGTTCACTACCCTGCCTTGTGTAAATCAATATGAGAAATGAGCAATCTCTTACTCTACAGCATAGATACAGACACTCTACATGGGGAAGTAATTTAAGAGTGGATGTCAGCTTGCTTGGAAAGGCTTCTTTACTGCAAACAAGACAACTAAAAAAACCTGACTCTAGGGAAAGCTGCCCTTAGCCCCTCTAGGTACTGACAGAAAAATTCTGTGGCTCTGACAATGTAACACAACTGTGCCATCATTCTTGCACAAATTTTGGTATCATGATAAATTATCATCTAAATGAGCTGACTTTGCCAGCGATGACACTATAGATGATGGGCTGTATGATCAAATTATACCCTTGGATCAAGGGTGTAAGTTTTCAAGGATTTTACATTTTGAGAATTTTTTTGCTCATTTGAACTCACTTTGCTTCCCATCTGCACTAGCAGTGAAAGAACTATCCATTAATTGAATGGAAAAACAATATTTCAGGCTTTTTTTCCAGAATGAGAAAAACCCAGATGATCCTGGTTGCATTTGTTCAGCTCTTCAGTGGGAGTGTTGCCTGGAGTGAGTAGACCCTGGCTAAGTCAAACCCTTGACCCATTCCTATCCCGTTCAGGAGTCCAGCGGTGGGACTTGCTGCTCTGCCCTCAGGGATCTGTGGTGATCTCACAAACCAACCCCATTTTCCCTAAATTTATTTCACAGTCCCCATGTAAAATCTCAGAGAGCTAATGGTCAGGAGTATATTTCCATCAGCTAGGATTTGGTCAATCCACTTTGTCGGTTCAAGAAGAAGGAAAATATTAAAAACTATTAAGTTTTAAGTGAAGCACTGTGAAGTAGTGGAGCATAACTGCACAAACCTTGTTTTCAGCAGCAGATTGGATTATCTGTATATTGTAACATAAATGGGTTAGAAGTACAAGCAGGAAATGCCCTGATTTATTTTTTTTTTTTTATCTATCTTGCTCTGCCCATTTTTGTTTGTGGTTTGGGGATTTCTTTTCATAGAATTCACGTCAGGAAATCTTTGACAAACATTATTTCCATACTTAAATTGAGCAACAAATTGAATATGGCAAAGGAAAAGGGGGAAAGAATACATTCTGTAGCTGTGTCTTTAAAATTGATTTATCTGTTGATAGTTTTGTCCCACTCTAAATGCAATTTCAACAATATAGACAGCACAAACTGAAAAACTGAGCTCTAATTAAATCAGTGACATTCCGTTATTTCATGAGAACAATGCAAGTCTAAAGTGATCTTTCCACAGAAAAATTAAATCAAGATCCATATGAAAGTCTGTCATTTCAAATGTATTTCACATCCAGTGTTCATAACAGTTTTGAGTTGCACAAAAGAGAACTGTTAGCAGTGAAAGCCCCACAGAAACAGTGTTCCCACCTCCCCTTCTCACCAGCACCCATCATGGAGCTTTGGAGCTCCTCAGGCTTTCCAAACGCAGTACCAGAATAGCTCCTCATGGATACAAGAGTGATTTTACTGTAAGAGATGTAATTACAGCCTTGCTAAGTTAACAAATAGTGTTCTTTGAATGTTTAAAGTGGAACGTATATAAAGGCATATATATATATGTGAAATTTAGCTGCAAGCATGTGTGCTCAGGCAGTGGGTACCATACTCAATGTACTTTAGTAGCTGTACTGCCGGAGTGACTTGGCATGAAGTGAGGGCTGCTGTGTCATCCACAAACATTGGCTGATAACATCCAAACCTACCAGCAAGCTGCAGGGAGACGCATACTGCTCTGCTGCAGTTTGTGGAGGCAAACTCTCCCATGAGCTGTGACCTGCAAGTGTCCTCCATGAGTGTCAGACACGTTGATGGTGGCTCAGAGAAGACCTTTCAGGATTTCTTTCAGCATCCTAGCTGCCAGGCACTGGTAGCCCCAGCTGGTGGCAGGCTGTCAGGATGGGCCAGTCACTGATGCACAGTGCCAGGGGCAGAGGAGTGTTCAATACTCAGTGCCCTGCGTGTTTCTCGAGCTCTCATTCCAGTCAGTATCTCCTATTTCACCAATGTCATGTTACATCCTCATCTGATGCAACCGCTCTGTGTGCTCTTACAATGTGTTTTTTCATTATTGTTTTATACAATCCTAGAGTGAAGTAGAAAAAAATTTCCCATTGGTTCAGGTAAGTTTCATGTCAGATCACATCCCTTGCATGGCTTCCTGTCACCCACAGAGCAAACGGGTAGCCAGTACAAACATCTTCAGCTGCCAAGGCTACGTGATAGCTGTGCTGAGTAGTCATTCCAAGGAGCCCATTAATGGTCCTTGTAAGGGCTACCACCTTCTCCCCAACAGCTGCCACCTTTGCAACTGGCCTGTATATGCATAGCTTCCCACCTAAAGTGGGAGATTTCTCCCAGTAAGCTGACACCATTTTTGACAGCAGCTTCAGATATTTGTAGTAGCTGACAGGGAAGGGGAGTGAGACCTTGCTGTAGGAGGGTTCTGCTATCCTGCTGCACTCTTGTGCAGGTCACGTTTGCTTTTAAATGGGATGAGAACAATTTGTGTTCTTTAGTACCTTTCATCCAAAAATCAGAACTGCTTATGCCCATTGCATTTAATTCTTTTTGCAAGAAAGATGGTTATCACTGTTCTGGTGAGGAAACAGAGCGGTGTTAGTGAAGCAGGTTGGCCAGGATGGCAGAGCAAGCAACCCTGAGGCTGCCCTGCTTCTCTCTCTTCTGTTGCAGTTAGACTGCATGCACACAAATGCCAGGCAAGGGGGAAAATTTCAGTGAAAACCAGAGAGGTACATTAACAAACTTCAGTGGTCGGGTCCCAAAGTCACCCAAGCACACTTGCCTTGCTAATCCACAATTTGTGATTCTGAAGAAAAAGACGACGATGGTGATGAAGAAGGGGGAGTTCACAATTCACAAACCAATTTGTGTTGTTTCTGCAACACTGCAAAAGTGCGACTCATGAATATGCTAATGAAATTGCAATGAGAGTTTTGGCACTGTTTCATCACCTCAACTAGATTAGGGAGCAATCACACTATGGGGTTTACATGTCTTTGGGAACTGCTGGGGGTAGGGAGGCGGGGAATAGATCTGCAATATTTATAATTCAACAAAAATTGCACTGCCTCTACCATAAAATAACAATAATGACTGTGAATTGATAAGAAATGGCTTCTGGGTTAGCCAAAGGGCTCATTGTTTAGGACCACTTTCCATGCTGCTATATGGGTATAAATGTCTCCCCCCACAGAGAGGTCTGTGCCCAGAAGTGCATGGTGCTGTACTGTGGTGTTGAGCCCCATGCTAGAACAAGCAAGCAAGAAGCATGTGTGCAAGAGAGCAGAGAGAGCAGGACCGTGGGACAGTCCAGCTGGGGTTTGCATCCCCATCACTGAGGCAGGAGAGAAGAAGTCTGGTAGGTGTTGGGAATAAGATCTGGTGGAATGTTTTGGACATGGCCTCCTCAAGAAGTTTTTAGATTAGACTTCTACTGCCCCTGATTTGTGTAGGGCAGTACAAGATCTCTGGATTGAGAGAGATGTAGAAAACTAGCCAATGTGCTTGTTTCGGGGTGGGGAGGGGGGGTGGAAAAAACTAGCAATAAACAAAAATCACTGACCTCACTAATTACTCGTCCGGTTTTGTACATGACGTCCCAAAAGAGAAGCACACCCACACATTTTAAGTCCTTTCAGGAGGCGAAAACTATGAGTTTCAGGAAAACAGGCATCTCTTGATAAATGATCTAAGAGTACAGTTTCTGCCCTTTATTACTCAGCCTTTTTCAGATTCTGTATGATGCATTCATGTAAAGAAAAAAAAGAAAATGTAAACAAAGATTAGACTTCAGTATTTGTATGTATGTTACACAAATAAATCCAGAAATAAACACTGTAGGTACATTCGTGTAGTTCTGATACATTGCATCCACACATAAAGTCTGTTTAGCAACTGAGGCAGTAATAATCCTACAGTTGACCTTGAGAGGAGCAGGAAGAGTCTCTGAAAGAACACAGGGGTAGAAATAAGCCCACATATCCTCCTCATTTGTTCACATGAATAGTCTCATTATGCTGAAATCTTTCCTTGTGCCATTTTGGGTGAAATGGGAGAAGGAAAAGTCTCATTTACCACAGCAACCTTCTGGAATTTTATGCTAGTCTCTACTCAGCTCCTCTTCTTCCTTTTTTATGGACAGTCATAAACTCTGAGTGGAGTTGATACCATAATTAAAATCTTCTGTTTTTGTGGTGTTCATGATACAGGTAAGAAAGACTTGGACTGTGAGACACTTTTCTAAATCTTACTGCCTGCAGCAGTTGCTGTAATTACAGAATGTGCAGATTTATACCAAATGAGGCTTTTGCCCCAGAAATTTATTTTCAAAAGTGATTACTAGTTTAAACAAAACTTCAGAAATAAGGAAGCACAGAAGCCATTGCTACTTGTGGAAATTTGCATCTAGCTTTTAAGGTGCACTGATTTGTTTACATGTGCAACCTATTGCCATAAAAACAAATGGCATTGCATCGAACAAGCTGATGTCTATGTTAAGAAGAAAAACAAATTTCTCAAAACTAGTGTAGAAGAAGATATTAATGGGTGCAAAGGAGTGTAAGGTAGTGCAACTCATGCTGAGTCATTTACCTGCTTGATATCTGATAAGTATCTAGAACATCTAATAGTATCACCCTTGCTGGTTTATTTACTAACCATCATAGTTATTTTTTTCATTACCTCCACGATGTAATGGTTATTTTATGAAGGCTCATTAAATTTAATGAGACATCACCAGATTTTATTGCCTTCTAATAAAATAGATAGGGGGAGCTGTTTCTGATTCATGCAGCTCCAGAGTACCTTAAATAGTCAGGTATTCAGCTGGGTTATGAGCAGGGCCCCTAACATTCTTTCTGGTAGCCTCCTTGGGGAATGTCTGTGATTAACAGCTATTCAAATAAAGATGTGTACAAGAATATGCCCAGGAACATGTTTATTTTACATATGTGTCTATTTTACATATATATATATGTACACTAGACCTTGACATATTTTTTTTCCAATGGAAGACACAGTTCTGTCAGAATTAGATATTGTAGGAGGATCAGGTCAGGCGTTTGTCAGCCCCAACAAGAAGATAATTGCCAGGGTCCTCAGTGAGTGACCCAACAGAGTAAGGATGGTTTCTCCTAGCAGAGGATAAAAGTTCATGACTGATCAGTTTATTCATTTGTTTACTGCAAAATTATCCATTACAATGATTAAATTTATCTTCTTTTTTTTAAAGTATAGGAATTAGTAACATTTTGGAAAACATTTTTCTGTGTAAAAAACTATGCTTAAAACCACGGGAGAAACCAAGTAACAGTCTTCTGTAAGCACTTCCTCAGTACATGAGCAAGAAGATGGTCCATAGAGCTCCTCTTCCAGACAGCCATTATGTAGGAATAGCACTTAAAAAATAGATACTCAAGTGAGATGCCTGATAAGCTAAGGCAACTGGGGAGGGGAAGTCTAGTGATGGTGCAGTCTGTGACTTCCATCTGAATCACCTGTGCTATAGGGAAAGCAGAAAGTGAGGCAAGTGCTTGTTTACATTAGCCCTGATGGAAGTATTGGGAAGAAAGATGGATGGTCTAGTCAGGAGCTAACCCTGCTCTGCAAGGAGTCTGCACATTGGGCAGCTGTGGGCTGTGTGGGGTCTTGGGGTGAGATCCAATCCATGGTTGTGGGAGGAGAGGAGAGTGCAAGGAAACAGTGGTGTTACATGCAATGTTAACAGGAGGCTAACAGCCTGTTCCGAGAATAATACTATTTTAACCAAGGAATGCATTTAAAAATACAGGGCAAACCCCAAAAATGCTACAAAAGGAAATCCTTCTCCTGTTGATGTTTTACATTGTGGTCTGGAAGCTGTTAGTATCTGAAATCACTGTATTGACACACAAACACACACACAAAGAGATAAATAGCTTTGAATTTGGTGACTGTGTTTTAACTTCAGTAGCAAAAAAAATAAAATAAAATTAGGAAATTGTGTGGTGATGCAGCTTCGCTGACACCTGAATCAACAGCCCAAGCAAATGAAACTCTTTAATATAAAACTGGTTGAATAATTCATTAGAAATCAATTATCCAATAAATGTAGTCCGTTTGTTTATCATAAAGAGACAATAACCCGATTCTGACTTCAGTAGATGTCTTTAGTACCCAGAGGTGTGTGAAGAAGAGACTGATTTCATGTACCCTTTTGTGGATACCTCATTGGGTATTATTGTGCCACTCACATTCCCTGCTGTTAAGCTGAAAATAATGTTAGTGACCAGGTGCTGCAAACCAGGAATTCGCATTTTCCAGTGTTTTGTCTGGCACATAGCTCTCCAGCTTTCCTCTCCCCTCCTTTCCCTCTGGTGACTTGCCTGGTGTGTCAATGCCTTGCTGTGTCTCTATATCCCAGAGTCCTAGGTGACTCTCAATGACTACAGTCATGCTTCCAAGGCATGTCAAAATGGGAGATTTTAGAGCATGTCCAGCCCTGGTGGTCTTGGGCAATTGTTCTGAGGGACAGGAATGTAAGTCAAACCATCATCCTGCATGTCAGTGACTCATCCAATACCTATAGTCTAATAATTAATATAGAGCTTTATTTATAGCCTGATGTTACAGCATGATTTTAAATGTTGAACTGATTATGAATTTTCATTACAAAACAGACTTGATGGGAAAAAATCTGATAAGCCACATCTTTCCTCTAGAAATTGTAATTTGGATTAAGTCCTTCCCTAGAAGATTTCTACAGAAGAGATTGGAATTACACATCCAATTCAGGAAGGGTTGAGAGATAAGAGCTGTATTTAGCTAGAGGCCCAGTAGCGAGGGTATTTACCTAAAAAAAAGGGACATTGAGCCTCTCTCTTCAGCTCTGATGTAGTTACTGACTCAAAGCTGAACAGCTCCATCCAGAGAGAAGTTCACACCAGAGCAACCTACAGCCCAGCAGCAAGAGTTGCTTGGAAGGAAGAATACACAGGTAAAGGTCTTCGCTTTTCTTCAGAATGGATAATCAAGCTTGAACCAGAGTCTCTCATTTCCATAGTCTCTTCTATTTGGACTTAAAAAGGAAAAAAAAAAAAAAAAAAAAAAAAAACAACTCCTCTCAAAAATTTGGATTTGTGCTCTGGGGCAGAGTGCAAAGTATTATGAAAACACTTTCCAGATCAGAAACTGCTTTCCCATTTGGTTCGGTGCTCACAAGTACAATATTGTGACTTTTTCCAAATGAGGCTTGTTGGCTTTGTGAGATGACAGCTGAATATCATTCCTGGGCAAATGCCTCACCATCCACGGGTTCTGGTGTCTTCAATGATCCTGTCTCCACTGTGAACATTTGGACATCAAGGACAACGAGTTTGTCTCTCAAAGTGGAGCAGAGCAACCCTGAACTCTCTGGGCAGAAGGACAGGGAAAAGAGTAAGGGGAGACTCAGGTTCCCAAATGAAAAAAAGAATTAAAACGAATCAAGCACTGCATTTATGTCTTACTGGTGTAAAGCCAGAGGAGCTTCTGTAACTTGATTTGTGGAACTGACAGCACGATTTCTTCCCTGATATATACCCTATATCCTTATCATAAAGGGAGCAGTTAAGAGGTATGTATATATATATAAAAAAAAAAACAACTGTCCATCCTCATTAAAGTTGAGTGTAGTCTATTCTTGCTTTAATGCAGTGATCTAATTAACCCTTAGCCAGAATTAAAACGACCTTGAATTGGCCTTTTGACCTCCAATGCTTAATGTTGTTAACTTTAAACAAGCTTTTTTGGGTGGTCAAGAGCAGCATCTGTTAAAATGGGCAAAATGTCGAATCCACTTACTTAAATACACCTACTGCATACGTTGCTGGTGGACGTGCTGCACATATAGGGCAACCAATCTGTGGGAAACCATACGAGCAGGACAAAATAGTGCTGTGAAGACGCATTTGCGGCATGTCGTTATACTTTCTCAGCAAGATTTTCATTTAACGTTCTGCTGCGTGCAGGATATCCCCGTGCGCAAAGACGTGCCCCTGGAAGGGCTCCGCACCGACTGCTGCCGCTGCCAGAGGCCGAGAGCGTCGGGCAGGGGGTGCCCCTGACCGCAGCAGTGTCAAGGTTTGGGCTGAGAGTTACGTTCCAGACGGGAAACACATGCTTGTGTGTAAAAAGAAGCAGATGCCCAAGTGAATTCCTGGATCACAAGGTCACTGATGGAAATATTTTAAAACAAACAAATAAATAAATAAATGGCAACAGATAAGACTTTAGCTGAAAATAATCTGTTCAGACGTCTCCTTGGATGTATGTGAAGGCACTGGAATGTTCTGCCCGGCAGCATACCTCTTCGCAAACCCTCACACCGCAGCCGTCCTGGGCGCCTTGCCATGCCCGCTAGTGCCCCGCTGGCCCCGGGCACTGGGCGTGCGGATGGGCCGGGGGACGTTGTTCCCGCTGCTGGGAAGGATATTCTTGTCGTTAACGTGGTCCGTGTTGCCGTGTCGTACCGATTCCCGAAGCGTTTTTCGAGGCAGCTCCTTCCTTCTTAGCTCAAGGTGGGACCGTAAGCGCCGGCTGTTTGCAGTACACTAACATAGTGCATTAACATTTGTAATGCAGCGATTATTTTACATAATCGATACCATCAAGTTCCTTTTCTTGGGGAGCCTCATGTTTATTTCCATTTATTCTGCACACGTCAGTTTCCGTCAGAAGCAAAACTGATTTTCTTGTCCTACATCTGCTCTCGGGATCACCTTAATTCACCGTAAATCTCCTGGCGCTCCCGACGCGGAGGAGCCCGGTCCACGACCGAACCGGCCTTGAGCCCAGCGAGCAGGGAGAAAGGCAGAGCGGCCACCGTATTAATTGTTGTTATTATTATTTATTATTCTTTATTTACGGCAGTTTCTGTTTATGGTGTGATGCATTTGAGCCCAAACACATTAGGTGAATTATTCATTGGGTACATTTGTCAGAACATGCATGTGTATAAGGAACTAATGATCCATATTAAATTAATGATGCTATAAAAAAGAAAAATATCCCATACATGAAGTTTATGACGGCAACTGCCGACTTCGATAAACCATAGGAAAGACCTAATCAGATGAAGCATTGGACTGTTCCGTCTCCAAAATTACATTTCTCAAAATGCGCTTGTACACAATGTTGGTTTTATTAAAACAAATTAATTCAGTCATTAAGGAATCATACGGCAAGTGTCTCATAAGTCAGGACCTCCAGTGTAACAAATTGATTAAATGACTGTGTAATAGTCTCTTTAAACAAATCTAGTGTAACAAGTTAATAGATCTGCTCAATTACCATGCTGGGGTGATGAGGCTGTGGGCAACTCTCATTAAATCCGGGATAGCGGGGCAAGTTGGGGCAAGGGAGGGAAGTTGTGCGGCTCCGAGGTGCACGTCTGTGGGGCAGGGCTGCGGCAGAGCTCCCGCGGGGAAGGGGCCGGGGCCAGCCGGAGATGGATCTCCGGGCCCCGGGCTCCGGGATCCGGGCAGGGCCGCCTCGTCATCGCGCTGGCCGGTCGCTCCTGACCCCCCAGCGCCGGGGGCGCGTGAGGAAAATCTATTACCTCGCTGCCATTTTGTTAAATGTTTGCTCCCCGTTGTGACCCTGCCACTTTATCTGTTGATTTTTATTTTCTGAGTGCATGTTGCCCATATGTTACTCTAATAGTTGCTATAATTCTTGAGCAATAGGGCTCGTATTTTACTGAGCTGAATTAAAAAGAATGCACTTTAATAAAAAAAAAAAAAAAAACGAGCAATACACTAATGGCTTAACATTGATGTATTTGCATAAAGATGAATTATATAGGCTCGCTTGACACAACTTTTAATAAATGAGCGAGGACGTTATTACAGGGATGCACTTGGGCGTGTGGCCGTGGATTATTGCCGCAGGGCCAGCGCTCGCCGTTCCCCGTAGCCTGCTTGCTCCTCTAGGCAGGGCTGAAACCCTCGGGGATACGGGACTGCCTGCCGGCGTCCTTCTGGTATAAATAACTTCGCGTTTATAAATCACGGTTTTTTGCTGGAGGGCGCAGCGGCTGCCGGGTGCCCAGCGAGTTCAGTGCAGGTTTGGTGCGGGGTGCCGGCCGGTCCCTGCGGCAGCCGCCGCCTCCTACTCCCGAGCAGGTGTTTTCATCCCACTCAGAGACTTGTAACCACTGTTCGAGACAGCTGGTAAAGGCTGCCAGAAACATGTCTCTAGAAAATACCTCTCGGTGCAGAAGGTAAACGCGGAGCTGCAATTAGGAGAGAGCAGTTTATCTGACTTTTTAATTTGCGTGCGGTGACGCCAGATCTAAACGCGGGATCGCTCACTCTCGCCTGCCTCTCTCGCTCCCGACGGCGTTGGTACTGGCAGGGAGCTGGGGGGAGGGGTGGCTGGAAGTGCAAGCCCACTACCTGCATTTTAATCCTCAAGTTCTCTGGAGTTGCGGGAAAGAGTGCCGAAAGCAAAGGCCTGGGCCAATTGACACAGATATTACGAAATTCTCTCATGAAACGACATTACGGCGGCAAATGGATGGAGAAACGGGGCCAAAACGGCGTGTACTTGATAGGGGAAACATTGCAAATTAGTATCCCTGAAAAGTGGTAACGGGACTTCAGGAACCCAAAAAGAAAACTAAACATGCGTGAGAGGAAGGGTGGGAAGGGTCAGCACTCGCTGAAATGGTGGGGCTGTCCCGACTGGCGCACAGCCAGTGCCTCCTGTACTGTCCATACTGGGCTCCATGTGAGGGTCTTGCTGACGGCATGGAAGAGCTCGAAGGCCTCAGGGTTGTGATAGCGTTGGTGTGGGGCTTGTCAGGGACCAGATGACAGTGACGGATAGACTGGGATTCCCACACACACTGCTCACTAGGCGAGCGACCACTCCGTTGCCTCGAGTGAGAGAGCCCTTCCTTTCTCCCACGTGAAGTCTAGGCTGCCGGCCTCGGGACCTTTTGTCACGGCAGTGAGGAGCCTGTCCCACTCCATATGTCCCGCATCCATATGCATGTCTTCTGCGGGCAGCAGCTGTCAGCCGGGAGCGGGGTACACGCGGCGGGGCCGGCTCCCGGACCTATTTTCCTTCCCGTGTCTCCCGTCTCCCTCTCCCTCCATCTCTCCCTGAATCCCTCCCGCCTCCCCAGTGGTGCCGCTGGCTGTTGCTGAGCAGGGACCTGCGTCTCGTCCGCTTCTGCGGGGAAAAAAATAAAGAAGTTTCATCCCCTCGATGATGCTGGCCGGGGCTGGAGCGGGACTGCAGTTGGTTCCCGTAGCGAAGTAGATCGTCAAGGCAGCTGCGTTGGAAAAGCAAGTGCTTTCGGCACCCTGGGATTGCACAACCCCAGGAATTTCTCCTGCGCTCCAGAGAAGGAACGTGGCAGGGACCCAGTCAGGGTAAACTCGGAAAGAGCCACCTTTACGTCCCCTGAGCCGGTAAATCCTGCAAACGCACGTGGAAGGGAGCGGGGTTCAAACACAAGGATTCTGTTAAATCAAGAAATGAAACCTAAAAGCTGGAAGTTGTCGGGATCAGACCGCGGTGGTCTCTCACCGCTTAGCCAGGGACCGCCCGTTGCTCCCCACGCATGTGAGCGGCCACTTACTCCCCGTGAAGATTTTGGCCGGGGCTCGAGACACGAGTGGCTGCCGGGGAACCTCTCTGCTGTCTTGCCTGTCCCTACAGACACGATCGTGTGGAACTTTTTAAATGTCGTTACTCGTGAGTTTATACCGTCACGCAACAAACTCCTGCCTATTTGAAGGGCTGAACCGAAACTGCGTCTGATTTCGACTGGGCCTCACGCACGGGAGGGGGGCGGGGGGGAGGGCTACACGCCCGGTGAAGCCTGCTGACATTTCTTCTCCTAATTGTCCACCGCGATGTCCGTGGCAGCGATCCCGAAGTTTGTTATTGGACCTCCTCCCAAAAAGTCCTCTCCTGGCGAAGAGGGAAGCTGCGTCTTTCGGCCGAGCCGGATTTAGTTTCCAAAACCTGCCCCGAAAAGCGGGGGAGAGGGCAGTGAGCTCATGTGAATAACCTGCTCTTTTCTCCAGAGCCCCAGACAAAACCAGCCTAACCAAGCGATCAGAGATGGGCTTTTTTTTTTTTTTTTTTTTTTTTCCTTTCTTTTTCTCCCTGCGGTTCCACTTGGACAGTGCCAACTTCAACCGGTGGCCAGCTAGGTCTCTGGGCAGAAGTAAATTAACTGGAAAGCCTCTGCAATCAACTGGAAAAGGAAACGGTGTGCGCCGGGACGAGGGGTGCTGGCGGCGGCCCGGGGAAACATGGGATGGTGCCGGTACCGGCCGGGAGGCGGGAGGGGGGGCGGCGGAGCAGCTGCGGGCGGCCCCAGCCCGGCGGGGACCACCGGCCACGACCTCCGGCCAGGCTGCACTGCCTCTGGCCGTTCTGAAGCCCGCGGCTACTCGTCTCCACCTCAGTGATATTTTTATTTCTTTCTCGTGACAAAATTGCGGAGAAATCGTAACGACAGCGTCGAGTTGACACTCTGGAATCCTCCCGGCCTTTCCCTTCATGCCTTTACAACACATCGGGAAAGATTTGGGCGAGGTGAGGGGGAGATAAGCAGTCCCCGGCACCCCGGACTGGGAGAGCCCGAGTAGCCCGCGCCGAGGAGGACGCACAGCGCCGGGACTCGCTCCCTCCTCCCGGCCTCGGCATTGTCTAAGCCGAAAGCGGGATAAACCCCTGTTCCTTTCCACATCTTCCCCCCCCCCCGCCCCCTCGTATAGAAAAGGATTCATAAATTCAGGGAAGAGTGCTAGTTTATGTATTTACTTATTTATTTCCTCCAGAGTAGCTGTCCCGTTTCTCTCATGTCAGAGCTTCTGTTTGCAGTGGGGGAAAAAAAAAGGAAAAAAAAAAAAGCGCGATTGTTTCTGGTCTGTTTAAATATGGAAATGATGGCGTCTAGATAATGAGTTTCAATATAAACCAGTTGTTTCGGTATTGAGTCTAGCTATTTACTCTAGACCATTAGCCGGGCTATTATTTTATTCACCGTTTTCTTCTCGGAAAGCAGGGTTTTTTGCACCATAATAATGATAACACTCTGCACTCGATAACAGCTTGTGTCGCCCGCCGCTTAAAAAAGTTAATACAGCCTAATGTAGTCTGAGAAGAACCGTTCCGGGGGCCGGGTGGGCGGAAACTGCCTGCCTGCTCCCGAGGGAACCGGCGCGGGCAGAAGCCGCCAGCCCTGACCCCAAACAGGAGGCCGCTTATTTTACTTATCTCCGTCTTCAACGCCCCCCCCCGCCCCCGCCCAAAAAAAGTTGATAATTTCCATCATTAAAAAACAAAACAGGACACACTAACCAAACAACCAAAAAACCCCAAAACCCCCAAATCCTACTACTGAGATTAAAAAAAAAAAAACCTGAAAATTATTTCTTCTCTTTTTTTCCCTCATCCTGTACCGTGGTTTCATTATTTAATCTCTGAAGAGATCAGATTATCTGTACCCTTTAGTGAAGGCAGCAGACGTCTTTAAACTGGTTTAATTGATTTAGCGTTGTTTTGTTTTGTTGGTTTTTCTTTTTTTTTTTTTTAAACAGAAAGTGCATTACATTTAACTGGTCTTGCAAAGGGCTTCTCTTTACAAACCGAATTATTTTAATATAAATTAATAAATGTTAAGATGCTATATCACGATATATCATCGTTATTAGCTTAAAAAAAAACCCAAACAATTTACATTCTAGAGTATTCCGTATGATACAAAAGAAAACACACTTTAAATTCAATTACAGCAACTAAATGAATTTTATATTTGTACTTAAAGTGGTTGCGACTTCCCATCGGCTACTTTTTTCAACACGATTGATCGAAAACGGTGTAAGTGAAAGCAAATGCCGTCCTTTCACCATCTCCCTCACTCCCTCTAGCACGACAACCGCAACGGAAAGTGAAAAAATCCTAATAAATAGGGCACGGGGCCGATGCAGTTTCTGCCCGAGGGAGGGGCTGGTGGCAGCCGCGGCCGTTGTTCTCTTCGGGGGCCCCGATGCTGCCCGTCTCGGGGCTCTCGGAGCGCCCTCGGTGCTGCCCGGCGGCGGGGAGCAGGGGGCGGCGGGGATGGAGACGAGGGACGGGGAGGGGCACCTCCGGCCCCCACTGTACAAAAAAAAAGAAGGTATTTTACATTTTAAATATTCACAGTAAGTAACGCCTATGGCTGCGGTGACTCACGGTTTATTTACAAAGAGCCGGCAACAGGCGGCCGCCTCACCGCCGGGAGCAGAGCCGGGCCCGGGGGCAGCCCCCGCCGCCCGCCACCCTACAATAACACGCGGTATCCCCACGCTGGAGGCCCGCTCCGCCGCAGTCCTCTCTGCTCCCTCTCCGGCTCTCCTCCTCCTGTGCGCCTGGAGTCTAGAAAAATAGATCTGTACATCTCCGAAAGCGGCGGCGGGCAGAACGCGCTAGGCGGAGGCCTCCCCCTCGTGGGGGTGCAGCAGCAGCCCGCCGCCCCCCGGCTTGTGTTTCTTTAGCAGCTGCGTGATCTTTTCGTCGTCCGAGTTAGGGTCCAGGGGCTTGTTGTAGTCGTCGTCTTCCTCCTCGTTCTCCGAGGCGCCTTTCAGCCGCTCCGTCTCCGAGTCCTGCTTCTTCTTCGCTGTCGCCATCTCCGCCGCGTGCTTCTTTCGCCACTTGGTCCGTCGGTTCTGGAACCAGACCTGTCCCCGCCACCACCGTCACCACCACCATCACCGATACCCGCGGTTGCTCGCCCCACGTCGCCGCAGTCGGGGTCGGGCCGCCCACGCCCCGCTGCCCTGCGCCACCCCGTCCCCAGAGTGTCAATGCTCACTCCCGCTTCGCCGGCCAGCAGACTATTTCCCCCGTCAACGAAAAGCAACCGAGTCCCGCGGCACGGTGCTCCTCACAGCAGCAGCCACACGGTTGTTTTCACCGTAGAGGCTGCAATAATTTATTCGCTGCCATTGGGACATATTTGCAGTGACAAAGGAGGGTCTCTAGATCAGCCTCAAAGCGTGAGCACCGCCGAGGGGCCCTTCTGGCTTAGCACGCCTCGTCTCCTTGCACCCGAGGAGCAAACGCCTCCTCCCGCGTCCTCATGGGAGGGCTCAGCCCGGTCTCCCAACTCCTTGCACCTCTGCTTTGCCTACAGCTCAGAGTCTAAACCGGAGAGTTCCGGATGGGACGAGGCAAGAGAGCTGAGTGGTCTCTGCCTGGCAGCCCGGGGCCGCAAAGCACGGCCAGAGATGAGAGAGTCAGGCAGGTTTGTGTTGGGTGTGGGCCTTGACGCCCCCACGCCACCCCCCATGCCCCCGCTTTCCTAGCACTGCGGCTCCTCCCATGGCGTTCAGGCGTTTTGCTTGGGTATTTGTTGTTTTGTTGGGGTTTTTTTTGTTGTTGGTTGGGGGGGGGGGGGCTTTTGGGTTTTTTTATTGTTTTTAATTTGGTTGGTTTTAAATAAGATATGCTTTTAAAAACCCTTCTCAGCCCCACCAGTGAGGAAATGAAGGGCGAATTGCCGGTAGCTGCCAGGGAAGCCCTCGCCATGTGCTCGCGGGGTCACCCGCTCCAGCCCGCAGCATCCCCATCTGCCCAAGGCGGGCCCAGTTTGAGCGGCGTGGCCCCCTTGTTCCCTGGTCGGAGCCCGTCGCTTTGCTCTCCCCTGGCCCCACACCGCTCCGTGCCTGAGTCACTCCTCTCACCTTGACTTGGCTCTCCGTCATCCCCAGCGAATAGGCCAGCCGGGCTCGCTCGGGGCCCGCCAGGTATTTCGTCTGCTCAAAAGTCTTTTCCAGGGCGAAAATCTGCTGGCCAGAAAAAGTGGGTCTGGTATGTTTTCTCTTTCCGTCCTTATCCAGCAAAATTGAGCCTTGATCTGGCGGGGAGGGGGGAGAGAAAGGGAAGGCACGGACAGAGACACGTTAATCTACGGGTTTTGGGAAAGCGCTTCATTCTCAAGTGACCATGAGGGACGGGGAGGGGGTGTCCGAAACAAAACTGCTGCCTGGATAACGTGGCGGGCTAAACTCCTGGCTCCTCCAGATTATTTTCCCTTTAAGTATCGGAAATCTGAGCAGACAAACGATATCGTTTTCTAGAAAAGCTGCAGCCGGTGAAGGCAGGCGGTAAGGGGCAAGTGCTGCTCAGGGAAAGTTTGTGCGCGGCCCTAGAATCAGTCCTGGTCTTGAGAGTCCCTAAGTAGAGCCGGCAAAAAAAGACAGCAGTGCGGCCGCCCTCCCCCGAGTGGGTTCCTCTTTTTCGCTGGCAATAACCGACATTTTAAAGGGTTTCGCGTCGACCGAGGGAGAGGGATAAACCAAAACAAACTTAAGGAAACAAAAACCAAACGAAAGCGAGGCGAGGCCCAGCTCTCTTGGCCACGGGCGGGCTCGAGGGTAGCTGGGCGTGGGAGATACTCTTCGCGATATCGGGGCGCGGGGGCATACCAGCACCAGGAGCGGACTCCCGGCGAGGCTCCCCGGGCTCGCTCCCCACTGCTGCCCTGCGGCGTCAGGTACTCACGCGGGGTGCAGGCGAGGCGGGCGTCCCTCCAGGGCGGGCTCTGCATCACTCCCGGCCAGAAGATGGGCGTCCGGCCGGGCAGCTCGGCCAGCGGCTTGGGGTAGCGGCCGGCGGCCACGGCGGCGGCTGCGGCAGCGGCACCGGGGCTGAAGTAGAGGGCGGGCGGCGGCGGCGGCGGGGGGCTGAGGCTGCCGAAGCGGGGTAGCCCGGCCAGCAGCCCGGCGGGCCCCGCCGAGGAAGTGGAGGGCGAGGCGGAGGCGAGTGTGGCACCCGGCAGGGGCATGGAGGGCCGGCTGAGGATGTCGTTGATGCCATGCGGAGTGGCGGCCGAGAGCTGCGGCGGGGCCGAGCCCAGCGCCGAGAGCCCGCCCGCGGAAGCGGCGGCTGCAGCGGGTGCCTTGAGGCCGGGGGAGCCGAGAGGCGGCGAGGGCGAGGCGGAGACGGGCGAGGCGGAGGCGGAGGAGGAGGAGGCGGGCCCGGCGGGCAGAGGGTACGCGGGGTACAGAGGTGCCTTCATTTCGGCCATGCTGTGCAGGGCGGCCAGCGGCGGGCTGCCCAGCAGGAAGGCTCCCTGCCGGGGCGCGCCGTCCATCTGCCCCAGTGCCAGCATTCCCGCGCCGCCGCCGCCGGGCCGGGGCAGGGGGCCCGGCTGGCCCCTAGCGCCGCGGGGACCCGGCGGCTGACCCAGGGGTACCGCCCGCACCGGCGCCGAGCATCCAGCCCACGGGAACCGCCGCGTCTAGCGAGGAGCTACGCGCCCGAGCGGCGGCCGCGCCTCCCCGCCGGGCATCCGGGCTGCGCCTAGGCGGCCGCTCCCGAAAAAAAAAGTGGCGCTGCTGTCGGCGGGTCTGTATATATACGTGTATGTGCGCAGAGTCCGTGCGGATACACGTATATATCTTCTTTCTCTGCGCTCGCGAGGAGCTGGGGGTTCACAGCGGCGCGGGGTTCCCGCTTCCCAGCCTGGACTCCTCCCCGGTGCCCAGCATCCCTCTCGGCGCTTATCCCGCGGGCTGCCCGCCGGTGCGGCTGTCGGGGCTGCGTGCGCGGGCGCGGCTCGGGGCGCACTGCCGCGTCGCCCCGCTCCCTGCCTCCTTTAGCGGGGGCACGGCCGGCAGCAGGCGCGGCGGCGGCG
>WBNH01010851.1:24344-51155 GCA_013401255.1 Urocolius indicus | reverse complement strand
GGGCGGGGCGGCAGCCGGCCCTGCCCACCGCACCGCGCCCGCCGCGCGGCCAATTTCGCGCTCGCCTTGCACGCCGGTTCTTTCTTTCCTTTCATTTTCCACCCTTATCCTCGACTTTTTTTCTCTCATTTTTCTTCCTCTTTCCTTTTTTTTTTATATTTTTCCTTCCCTTTTTTATCTCCTTTTTCTTTCCCTTTTTGCCTTTCATTTTTTTCTTTTCCCTTTTCCTTTCCTTTTTATTTCCCCTCCCTTTTCCTTCCACTCCTGACGTTTCCTCACTTTTTCCTCTGATTCTTTATTTCATTTTTACATTGCTTTGCCTTTTTATGTGTTTTTCGCCTTTCACTTTTCCCTTCAAGATTTTTTTTTCTTTTCCTTTCCCCTAATATCATTGTATTATTGGCTTCCTTTTCCCCTTTTTTCTCTTCTCTCTCTTTTCACATCCTCCCGTCCCTCTGCGTTTTGACTTCTTTCTTTCTTTCTTTCTTTCTTTCTTTCTTTCTTTCTCTCTCTCTCTCTTTCTCTCTTTCTCTCTTTCTCTCTTTCTCTCTTTCTCTCTTTCTCTCTTTCTCTCTCTTGCTCGTACCGTCTCTGTGCCCCGGGAACACTCTGAGGAGCGAAACCGTTCTGGTCCCTGCCGGCCCTGTCCCCCGTGCTGCCGCAGCCAGCCGGTGCGGCCCGACCCGACGCTCCCTGCTAGCTTTTGAACCCTCTCCCTCTGCACGTCGCAACACCATGTTCGTTCCGCAGGGCCTCCCGTCGTCCTGCCAGGGTGCCGGCTGGTGTAGATCTGAGGACGGTAGTAACCAGCCCCGGCGACCCTGGCTGCTCTTTCGATTGCCTGGCGCGGTAGAAGAAAAAATCTCATGTGGCCCCCCAAAGAGTGTCCCACGGAGAGGAGAGCGATGCAGAATCGCCCTAAACAATTTTTACTCTGTGCACTGTATGCCCCACTGCGTGTGCCTATGGGGAACTCTTATTTCCTGCAGTGTGAGGAAAAGCGCTGGTGTGGAATTTCGATTTTATTTTCTTTTATTTGCGCATCTTAGATAAAGCGGAAGCATGTTGATCCTCGACCTGCGAAGGTGTTTCCTTCTGTTTCTGAATATCCCCTGTTGCTCGAAATTCTTTTAGTTTCATTTGCAAAGCCGCGATAAAATACGTTTGCAGAAAGAGCGCGTAGGGCAGGACCTTGACTTGTCCTAACTTTTGCACAGCAACGCAGAAACGGCGCGGCCGAGGAGCTCGCATTTAAGTCTTTGGCTTTTTTTTTTTTTTTTTTTTTTTTTTAATAATCCTGAAACTAAAATCAAACGAAGCCCTTTCCTGCCAGTTTCAGCGGAGGCAGCGAAAGCTCGGCCCTGGCCGTCCTACACCGCCGGTTCCGAAGCGCCGCGAGTGCTGGGGCTCGGCTGGGGCAGCGGGCGTGGAGAGAGGGCAGCCTCTCTCTGAAAGCCACCCATTTACGTTTTAACTGGGGAGGAGAAAAATTAACTCAGATTCGGGAGCGTATAGGCAGGCGCGGGGCGGCCCCGCTGCGAGGCCAGCACCCAGGGGAGCCACTTTTCCTCCCGCCTGCAGAGGAGACGGTGCGATGGCCGGGGTCTGCACCGGTGTGGCTCAGGCGGGGGAGAATAAGAGCTTCCCTGCCGTTCCAGTCCCGCTGCCTCCCTTCTCGGATGGTCCCGAGGGAGCTTTGCCAGGGCCGGCCATCGGCAGCGAAGACAGCTTCAGCCAAGTCTCCGCGCTGGCGGCCGGAGGAACTGGGGCGTAAGCCCGCGGTGGCGAATACAGCCGCCCCTCGCCTCCGACCGCAGTACCGGTCGGGGCTACGTTGGGCACCCGGCGGTGCCGGGGCGGTGCTCTGTTCCCCTCGTTGGGCACAGGCCGTGTCTTCATCTCATCACCCCCTCCCCGGCCGAAGAGAGGGTTCACCTCCCAGAACATCTGGGTTTGTTTTCTAGGGAGAGCAAAAGAAATCAGTCCCTCCCGCACAAAATGCTTCTTCTTTCCTTCCTTCTGTCACGAATGGGTGGCATCTTGGAGAAGGACATTTATTTGGGGACCGCCTCGTGCAACTTATTTCCTTAAAACCAGCATCAGAGGTGGGATGGCACCAAAAGGCCTGACCCCTGCTCGAGAAGTAGTTCGTATTCAAAAGCAGCCATCAGCATTATCTCCTTTCTGTGTACGTCACCCAGGAAAAAAAGAAAAAAAAGAAAAAAAGAAAAAGAAAATATCCATATTTAATTCCTTTCCCATGCTCAGGCTTTTTGTTTTTTTCCTGAGCACAGTCGCGGACAGGCAAAATTCCCCAGCCGGCATCAGGGGCTGTGCTGTGCCGGGAAGCCGGCGGGGCACACTGGGCTCCCTGGGCAGTGAGGGGAGTCAAAAGCATATCGATAGCAAACTTCACTAACAACAAACCGCAGCCTGAAAACGTCGTAATCAAAACTCTTCTTTGAGCACAAGCTGGTGCTGCAGCCGGAGGCTACTACCCTTTTCTGCCCGGCTGCATTTCACCAGTTTCACTAGGTCTCATCCTAAGAGCTTCACCGCCTCGTTGCAAGCAACTGCCAAGTTAAACCATAAAAGAGAGTAGCCGCGTAACGAGCGGAGGGTGTAGGCGGAGAGGGGGAGCGATCAGCCGGGCTGCGGGACGGGGGAAACATGGGACGAGCAGCCGCCCGAGGGAGGAAAAGCCGCCTGAGGAGCAGCTCCACGGAAACCCGGCCAGGCCGCGGACTGGAGCCCGCGGAACCTCGGAGTGCGGCAGGGGGTGCAGAGGAAGCTCAGACAGCCAAGGAGGCGGTGGGGGCAGCGAGGCAGAGGCAAGGACGGGCTGAATTTGGGATGGAGACACCGGTCACAGAGTGAAGGCGAAAAAGGATGGATTGACTGACTGACTGAGGAGGTATAAATAAGGAATGTCGTCAGAAAATCCTGTAGTTGTTTGTTCTTTCGTTCGAGGTATGAATGCTGGAGCAGCTGTGCTTCTGAAATTCATATTAGCTCGAATGGTCCCAGCTTATCAGAAAGAGAAAGAAAAAAAACCCACACACACACACACACACAAAAATCCTGAGCAAAACCCCAAAACGAGAACACGTGAACTTAAAAGGTCCAAAATTATTTGGTGCAGTAAGGTCTGACATTCTTCAAGCTTATGAAACGGGGACCCCAAACGACAGCTTGTTGAACCGTGCTACCTCGGTGTACAGTTGTGCCCGGAGCGATGTCTCCAAACATCATTATGCCTCTTTGTCCTGCCCAGAACTCTCTCAGTCCTCCAGCCGCAGGACCAGCCAGGGACCTCACCTTGCCCAGTTTTTGGTCCCGGGAAGTCATCACCACGGGGAGAAAGGTCTTGTCTGAGCTAAGTCAAGTAATTATTTTATTTAGCACATAAAATACTTTGCCATTACCATATGTTGTTCATTGCAAGCAAGCAGTCAGTTACTTTCTTAAAGTGATGGATAGGTATTTAGACATGTTTTTGTTGTTGTTGTAGCAACACTGTAAACCCACAGAATCATTTGTTGCTTTCCCTACATAGTGGAAAGGAGCTGAGCTGGGAAAGCCTAAATGTTCTCTGGGTGCCAATTCCAACTCTTAATCAGGATCTGATTACCAAAAAGGAAGACAGAACACAAAAACGCTATAAAGATTTTTTTTTTTTTCTGTTTTCCCCATAATTCATACAGAAATTGTGTCCATTATGGCATTCACTCCAGCAGGAAAAATGTGATGCTGCAAGATTGCCTACAGCAGAGCTTCTGCCAATGATGATGAATAATCTCAGTTCATATGCTAGCCCTATACAGCTCTACAGTATCAGCCTGTTCTCATCTCTTTTTGCTTCTGCAAAAACATGGAATATCAGAAGAACAGTAAAAGCTAATTAAAAATAGTTAATAGGTTAATCAGTTTCAGTCTTATATTTATCTAATGCAGAGCACTGATTCTTTAGTGATGTAGATTTGAGGCATTACCACGAGCCAAGAAAATGAATCAGATGTTTAATGGAGTTGTGGAAACGGAAATTTCTTGTAATACTACAAAATCGCAAGCCAATAATACACTAAAATATAATAAAGTCATCATTAAAATTCCACACATGAAATGCCATCTTCTGTGTCCTCTTGCTAGGCAATAAACTAAGGCAAAGCTGGCCAGTTTTTTTATCAGAACCCAGGCCTTTGGACATATCTCACCTGCTTTTTAGCATTCTTGTCCCAGAGCATCTGCCTGCAGACCTCTGGTGACAGACAAAGGCAGAGGCATTACTTTCTGGATGACCCCAGTGTGAACCCCCTAATTTACTCTTCAGAGTGACAAGGTCCATGAAATGCTGCCAGCTCTAGCTGTGGGGGTTAAACTGGAGACACCGGCCTAGGACTGGTACCACTTCACTGACTGCACAGAAACAGTTTCTGTGGGTAACAGCTTACTGTTTCCAGGTGGCTGATGATGTGAGCTCTGCCTTTCCTGGGGCCTTCCAGTCACTCCCAAGGACATGTTTATGTCACTTGGCTGCTCTAATGCTGTGGTCCCTACATCCTGGCTGAATTTCTGTTTTCTTTTAAACTGAAGTGTATTCACAATAACTAGGAACAGAGGCTGAGACTTTAATGAGACTGAATGGAAACAGGACCTAGTTCCTGTTCAACCTGATCTAGGTGAAACTGCTTTAGCCAGGGGGTTGGACTAGATGACCTCTAAAAGTCCCTTCCAATCCCTACCATTCTATGATTCTATGATTCTAACAGATGCAAGGAGGGTGTTGCAGACTGCTGCTAACAGTTATCTCTGTTGCCATTTCAATATTTCTTTTGTTTTTCTTAAATGAGATGTTCAAGGATTTTCCATGTTTCTCAGTAAGGCAAAATATTTCTCTCCTTTCTGGAGCACTGGAAAAATCTGACACTGGAGCAGGGTAGCGACTTTCCCTTCTGATCTGTGATCGTAGGTCCAGGCTGACCCCTGCTGGGCGAAAGCCAGGAAGAGACGATTGCAAGCTCAGAGTATCTATCTGTGCGGGCTCTACAGGTTCACCAGAGACTTTTCATTCTTGGCGCAGTCCTGCTTCCAACCCCTCTCCTGCTCCCAGGCCCGCGCCCTGCACATGCTCTGCCCTCACTGCACACTCCCTGCTGGGCAGTACAAACTTTACCCGAAGTCTGTCCAACTTACACTTCTAAGGGCTGCCCACCACCTGTATTGTTACACTGCATTCTGGAAGCAGCATATATCTATTTAATGTGGCCACAGGAATCCCTTGCAGGTGCAGCCAGCACTTCACTGACATCCTGGCTCTGAAGCACTGCTGGCAACAGCCACGTGGCATTACTGATTACTGTGTTCATGCTAACTAATTAGTGCACAACAGATTTCTCAACATTGCCACATCTGCCTACTCCCATGTGATGCTACTGAGAGCCACAGCCAGCATAGATGTGCCCATAAAGTGATGTGGCATTCAGACAAGTTATTTCCTCCCAGCCACATACTTGCAAAGGTCTGCAGTCCTTGCCGTAGGAATGGCCTTTTTTTTTTCCACTAGAAATGGGGCTGCTCTGGGAGATGCTGCGGTTTCTGCCCACATCAATCTGCAGTGTGATTGCTCTTGAGTGGCCTGCTCCATGTCCAGGTGGGCTTGGGGAACCCTGTGAGGATTGGATGCATGTAGGTGGATCAGACACAGGTGAATGAACTGTTTTTGAAACCTGCTATTAACAATCATGCTGAAATGTGCACATTGTAGGCCAGATGTGTAACAGCAGGGACAAGGAGCACTGGCACTCCATCTCTCTGGCTTAGTTTTGGCTGAGATAGAGGTAATTTTCTTCCTAGTAGCTGTTACAGGGCTGTGTTTTGCATTTATGCTGAAAAAAATGTCAATAACACAGGACTGGTTATTGCTGAGCAGTGCTTGCACAGTATCAAGGCCTTTCTGCTTCTCACCCTGTCCTAACAGTGAATAGGTTCACAAGAAACTGGGAGAGAGCATGGCCAAGACAGCTGACCCAAACCAGCCACAGGGTTATTCCATACCATAGAGTGCCATGCCCAGTATAGAAACCGTGGGGGTTGGCAGGGAAGGGTGGATCGCTGCTCAGGATCAGTCAGCAAGTGATGAACAATTGAACTGGGCATCACTTGTCTTTGTTTTTGCTTTTCCCTTTGGTTTTGTTTCTCTGTCACTCTATTTATTTTAATTATTATTATTACAACATACTATGATAGTTGATACAATTATAATTTATTTCATTTTAGTTAGTAAACTGTTCTTATCTCAACCCATGAGTTTTACTGCTTACCCCACACATGCTTCTCCTCCCCATTGTACTTGAGTGGAGTAGGTAGGCAAGTTGAATGGCTGTGTAGTGTTTAATGGCTGACTGAGGTTAAACCGCAACACTGTCTCATTTCTCTTTGCCTAAGGGCTGTTAAGGTGCCAAAGTTATCTTTTTTTCCTTTCCATTGCGCCTTGCTGTGCAGAAATTTCCAGCCATGTGGTGTATGTGCACATAAGGTGTGGATAAAGCTACCACTCTAAACCCGACAGAAGTTCACTCATCATCTTCAAGCTCCAAACAGCTAGTCAAGCCACCCAAGGATGTGCAGGGCAGTGAGTGTCCTCACAGCTGCAGTTGTGTGGTAAGTGTCCAGGTACTATCCAGGGATCTATGTGATCATTTTGGGTTTTTTTTTTTTTTTCTGTGGATAACCAGGTAAGCTGCAAGGCTAAAACTAATGTCTGGTTTTACTTTGGTTTCACATTAACAGCAAAAATGTATGTAAATTTAACTGGCATAGCTGGAGCTTTTATACAGTTTCTTTCACTCTGTGAGACAAATATATGTAGGGTAGGCCATCGCTGGCGATCGATCTTTAAGCAGCCCCTCATGGAAATCAGCAGAGAGAGCTTTCCTTAGAAATTGTTGGCACAGGGTGGTCCAGTGTCAGGGAACTGGAAATCGTTAAATTGATAATCTAAATGAGGATGGGAGGGAGAAAGCGTCAGCAGTAGCTATCATTATGTGCATATTTTTATGATTTTTAGAAAACCATATTTCAGCATTTTCCATTCCATCGCAGGCTGACAGGGCTGCATTGATTAGCAGATTCAGACGGTCAGAGAAAATTCTCTAGTGCGGTATACACCGCAGCGCAACTTTAAGAGAAGACCTTGCTTCCCTCATTTCGGTTTCATGTAGGTACAGGCTGATGGACACCAAGGGTGTGCAGCGCGGGGAGCGCTCGGGGCGCCGGGGTGGGGCACGGCGCGGGTCGGGGAGCCCCCGCAGTTTCCTCTATGCTGGACAAGTCCCGGGGCAGCAGCCGCCCGCCGGCCCGGCGTTCGCTCCCGCAGCTCCACCTAGCGAGAGCCTGGAAACCGCAGCCCTGTGTATACAGTGCAAAGACAGGAGGTCGTCCCGTTTATCCCATCCTTCCCAGTCCTGGACACAAGACCCAGGCGGAGTCAAGCTCTCCTCCGGCCTCGGAACGGCGAGAACACCTGGCTGTTCTGGCCGAGCCTCCCGAGGAGCAAGATTGGGGGAGTGAAGCCCTTCTCAGGGAAGGGCATGAGCAAAGAGGCAGACATTTGATGCTTTCATCTTCCCTCTTACAGAAAAAAAAAAAAACCACCTCAGCTGGTCTACAGGGATTTTATCTACATAATGAACTTTATCTGAACCTCCACCTCTGAGTGCTTTGCTTGTGAATCACTGTAACACACTCAGATCACACCAAGCTCCCCTTACTGCAAGACCCCCGTCTCACTTCTCTGAACCTGGTTGGGCTTATCAAGGCCTTGCTGTCTTGGCCATGCTGCTCCTGCCCTGGCACAAACCAGTGACAAGAGCACAAGTGGCTGGCTAACCCCAGTGTGTGGGCAAGTAACAATGAGTGTCACTACATGCTGCCCAAGTGGATGCCCTGCCCCAGCAGAGCAACAGAGCAGACAGTCTCCTGCCCACCACCATAAAACCTTATCATGTCATGTCCTGCACAGAGGCCAGATACTTGTTTTGTAACTTAATTAGAATATAATAAGATACAAACCTGTTTGTATAGTTGTGAAGGTGATGTTTCTGTCTGCCCCATGCCAGCAGAGGCTGTTGTGCCACCACAGAAAGGCAAGAGTGTTTCTTCCCAGGACCAGCGCTATAGGCTAAACCTCTGCTTTAGGTATACACCACCACTTTGCTTGGGATTTGCTGGAGCAGGGCAGCCTGTCAGGTTGAGCAGCAGGAAGGAGTTACTTCCCTCCCATCAACATGTGACATCATCGTGTCCTGCAAACTCCAGGTCACCTTACTGGCCCCAACAATGGTGTAGGGTTTTGTTACCCATTGAGAGCTGAGTGGCACCTTCAGAGGCCTCAGGCAATGTGGTGGCTTTTGCCAGGCTCAACCCCATTCTTCTGGAAAGAAGAGCAAGTATCTTGTGTGACAGGGTGGCAGACCCGCGGCCTCTCAGGGCAGCCAGGCTGACCCTGTGGCCATGAAGAAGTGCAGGATGGCTGAACCTGCTATCTAGAAGTATGATGGGGAAGACAAGGAGAATGGTGTGGAGCCTGTGAGCTAAAGAGAGAAGTAGAAAAACTGATGATCAGATTTTTCTGTAATACATCAAACTCCTAGGAAAGTAGGGCTGTTCAGAAGGTGCTCTAGGATAGGAGATGCAGACCACTGGCATGCAGCCAGAACAGTCAATTGTTGTAAGAGTCTGAATCCAACTTCCTACCTCAGTTTGCCACTGGTGACAATGTCAGGGACTTCTGGGATAAAGCATACTGTCATTCTTTGCTCCATAGAGAAAACTGTCATTGTTCCACAGGTTTATAATTCATGTCTACCAGCTCTCATTCCTGTTCATGTTCATATTGCAGTTCTCATCTCTCATAACCAGTGGTGTCAACAGCAGTTCTGTTCTGAAACTCCAATGAACGCATGGTACTGTGGATGAGGCAGCAGGAAACACTCAGCTGCAGCATGATACTCAAGGTTTTTGTCTCTTCTGCCTCCAGGTATGTTCTTGATGCTTTGCTATTTTGAAATAGTTTCTTTCATACTAGCTTTGATTAGTTGTCAAGTGGCATGAAAGATGCTGTTCAGAAAGCATCTTCTGAGCATGTTGGTAGAGCAACTGGCTAAAAGTAAGTTGTCGTGTTAGTGAATTTCTTTAGTTTGCAACTGCATGAAACAAAAACCTGGGTCAAAGAGTGAGTGAGACTGAAGATGCATTTCTGAGCTTCTTTCTATCATTTTGGCTTTGCACTGCAGGCTTCAGGTAAGCAGGCAGTCATGTAGCACAACAGTAGAAGCAGTAGAAAGCCACTTGCTGTGGTTGCTCTCCATTCCCACTTCAACACTTGCTCTTCTGGCAGTACCTGACTGAAGACTAGTCAGTTTTATCTGAGCCTTAAAGGGAGCAAAAAATGATGAGAAGCAGAAATGGTGTCTCTTTTGGGCAACCAGTACCCAATCCATCTGGTGTTGGAGATCCCTCCTTCATCATGATCTCAGCATCAGGCAGGCAGATGACTGAGGAACCCCTCAGGGTTTAGGGAACAGGTAACAGGTTGATTAAACCCAGCTTTCCTGTCTCATTTAGCAGAAAGATGATGTCTCCAGAAGCAGCTGCCTGTTAAGGATGAAGAGCTTTTCCAATACATCTGGAGCCTCAAGCTAAGAAAAAGAGGCATATGAAGAACTTGCCAAGAGCTACCCCACGCCTACTGGAGACCTAGGGAGGAGAGAAATGAGACCAGGAACAGTTGCGGCATACGTTCGTAAGTCACTAGTCACGATTTGCTGAGGGGCTTTCAATTACAATCCTGAAATCTTAAAAAAGAGAAGAGGGCTTGAGTCTCTGTCATTTGTAGCTCATGTTTTCTTGGCTTTTACTGTGTGACGGAAAGATACTACTCTCAACCTATATCCCCTTAGTCAGCAGCTCAGGACCTCATGTAACACAGCTGCAGTCCACAGGGTTCAGAGAAAGAAGCCAAAGATGCCATAAGTATTACCAGCTGGTAAAATTCTAGTGTATTTTTATTACAATACCACTGGAAGATGGCTCTCAGAGAACTCACTTGAGTGAATATGTAGGAGCATCTTTGTAAGGCACAAGATGTACTTCAATCTGAAAACTACCATGACAAAATGGCAGCAAACCAGGACTTTACAGGGCAACCTTTCCAGATCGTGACGGTATTACTTGGCTTAATTGCATCCTGCCGACTGCTCGGCACTTATAAAATACACTCTGAGCATGCCTTAATGCTCTATCTGTCCCTTGAGATAAGATAGCAAGATGGTATTGCTGGCAAAACAGAGTGATATTTCATAAACTGCTAAAAATCAATGGTGATATGCCTACTCATACCTTAGATGAACTTTTCCTGTGAACTGGAAAGTAATAGTGTGGGTAATACTAGAGTTCGATTAAATAAAATGACATAAAACTTCTTGAAAGCATTATAAAAAGGAGGGGAGCAAATCCAGTGGCAGAAAGCAGAAATGAGTGCAATCTGTGCTGTATGTACCACAAATTAAGTAAATAGTAAATACTTCATGGAAAGCCCTCAGAGAGCTTTGTGGTCTCCTCAGTTACATGGAAAGAACCAGAATGAGCTCCGACTGAAGAGGAAAAATAAAGTCTGGACACAAACGCAGTCCCTTTGGGATCACACAGAATGGATTCTCTCAGATTGAAGACAAATGGCTCTTAGCTGCAGGTACTTGTGGTGTTAAGACTGGTGCCAATCATATATATGTTAACATAAATGGTCTCCACCTCCAGTGAAACCAAGTGCACTGGGGACAATGACTTTCTCCTGTCAAGGAGGTTTTACCAAATAGAGTGGTGAGGGCTGTGTGGGAGGCAATAGGTCTCCTCTTCCTCCCTCTTGCCCTGCCCACTGTGGAATTGGCTTCCTGACCTTGCCCTGTGAGGGATTTGGTGTCCAAGCACCCCCTGAGATTCTTCCAGGCTGATACCACCCCAAACATGCTGGTGAACTGCTGTATGGCAGCCCCAGCTGTGGGACCACCTAAAGGAACTACTGTGTAATAAGGCCTTTTTAAAAGCATCTTGTAAAACTTTACAGACAGTAGTTTGTTCTTCAGTCCTGCCCAAAATATCCTAATTTGTCCAAAGACTTGAGGCTGAATTTAGTAGGGAAGAGCTGATTCTGTTGGTATTATGCTGTGTGGGACTTGTCTAGAATGGAGCCAGCTCCTCTTTTCTCTTTGGTGATCACCTACATTTTGTCAGAGCAGTGCTGTCAGTCCCTTTAAACCATCCAGTGATTACCCCTTCAGCCTCACTCAGTTGATGTAGCAAAGGTATATTTCTTCCCCTGGTATCAGTCAGTGTGTTTTCTTGTCAGACTTGTCTCCATCTTTTTACATGCCCACACACTCTTTGCAAAAGGTACTCCTGCCAGAAGTGAAGAGCTGCAAGCCAAAAAATTATGTTTTGTATTACAAGAAAGAATCTGTATGGATAATGTAACATAGGGTACATATGAAATTGCAATGGAAGGTTATGTTGCAGATTCGTGGCGTGTTCAGACAGCCGCAACAAGTAAATTCAAGAATTAATTTCACATCTTGCATGAAAACACAAGTGGCCTGCCAAACACCCAGCACATACAAACCCTTTTTTTTTTTGGGAAAAAGCAAGAGCATCTCAGCGATTATGGTAGGAAGAAAGGATCAAAAATTAACTCTGTAGCTGTGGAATACTCAACCACTTGGACTAAACAGAAGGTGACAGCTGCCCGGGGCAAAGATTTCTGCAGCCAGACCTTTCACAGTGGTCACTAGATTATGTTCCTCAGACTTGAGTCCTTAATTTGGAAATAATGAGGTCACTTGTTGTTGTTGTTATGTTTTTTTGGGGGGGGGCTTGGTTTGGGTTTTCGTTTTTTTTCTCTGACTAGCAATACACTGTTACACAAAAGATTATATGACACATTAACTAAATATAAAAGACCAATTCATTGATGTCAGTGGATTTAAATTGCTAAAATATAGATATGTATGCTCTATTAAAGATGCCTTGGCAAAGAAACATTGCCTTTTGACCCGTGTTAAACCCAGCAAGACAGTATTAGAGCTCATGCTGTATTCATTTGAAAGGAGAAAAGAAGTATCTTGATTGAGTCACACATTCCTATGTTTCAGTGCGTCTTTCCTTTTTTTTTTTTTTTTCCCAGCATCTGAGACTAAAGCTTAGGGCTGGAGGAGGATTCATCTCAGAGTGCATAGGTTGTGTAATAACAATCTTCTGACCTGGAATTTCAGCTTCAAGCATACCCGGAGCACTTAGGCTCCAGTGCTCTGCACCCATTTGCCATCTCAGGGCAGCATCAGGCAGCATTCTGCAGCTTTAGGTTTTGTCAGGAGAGCACAGAGTATTAATAGCTTGCCTTTTGCTCTGGAGAACAAACAGTCTATCTGAGGATGTTGTATTGATGTTCTCTCTGCTTCTTTCTGGCCTGGGGTTATCCTCTTTGTATAATATTGAGACAATATTATATATTTATTAAATGCAGCACAATATCATTCATAATTAATATAACCTGAGGAGATACTGAGCCTCTGTTGGCATCATTGGACATGGCTGTCTATGCTGACCAGTAGGTATCAAGATTTTCCACTTGTCTCCCTTGTTCTTTGCATTAGTTGGAATCCATTTAAAAACCCCCAAAGCTGCAAACAGCTTCTCTTTCTGAGTCTGCCAGCAATAGGGCTTCTCAGTGTCATGTCTGCAGTCTGTCCAGAACAGGTACCTTCTGTTCCCCAGCCTCCAAGCAGACAGGGGACCTGTTCCTTCTTTTTGCTCCTGTTTCAGCAGCAATGAAGTAGCCCAGCTCTGCTTCTCTTCTGTGCAAAGGGCTTTCTGTTGGCCAGTGGAGACAGCAGCAGCCTCCCTGCCTTTCTGTCATAAGGTTGTATGTGGCTTATGCAAGTGCTTTAATGCAGAGCTTATGTAACTGTTTTAATGTCAGAACTTTCGTTTTGCATCTGCCTTCAGGGAACTCCTCCTTCTGTATGTAGGTCCTGGAACAGAGCAGAGGCAGCTCCTGGCTAAGCAGGCAAGACAGATCTGCCTGCTGTGGATAACTAGAGTTTGGACAGGAGAGAGTGTGGCCAGGGCAGGTAATGTGTTTTTGGGCACTTGAAGGGAGCGCAGGGGATGTGTCTCTTAAGGGTTTTCCTGCACTGCAGGTGTTGAACCAGGTGCCAGGGGTTTGGGTTGTTTGCTGGCAGCTTTGAGACACCAGATCCATGTAGGAATACAAGGAGAAGGCAAAGGCAAAACGGCAACCAAAACCTCCAAGGCCTCAGACAGCAAGATACTGAACCTCCACACAAGACAGGTGATAATATTTGCATATCAGAAAAGTCAGTGGCTGACATGATAGCACTTTTCTGGGCAGAGAAGATGGACATTTCTGCCACACATTGTGAAACCATGCAAGCTCAAAACATTTGGAGAGGTGATGTTACATTCCAGCCAGTGTAGTTACTTGCCCCAAAGGAACCTGAGTAACAGGGTGTCGACTTGGAAAATTCCCATCCAACCAGTCTAACCAGCTGCAACTGAAGAAGCACACTGGGCTCCCATGACTGCAAGGGGCTGTGACCTAGAAGCAGGACAACCATGCTCCCACACTCTGCTTGCTCTCTGGGAGCCCCTTGTCTTTTTCCTTTGGGCTGGAGAGGCTTGAAAAGCTTTGCTTGCATATAGCAATTTCACCCACTCTCCGCATTTCTGAGTGCTCTGCAGGTGAAAAGGTGCATGGCGGCAGCAGGAGCACCCAGCTGGGAGAGAGAAGAAGCAAAGCTGTCTGATTCCACTGGAGCCTGGTCTTTGTTTTTAATTCTCTCTCTCCTGGTTGCCCTGCCCAAAATATTGCTCATTCCCTCATGCCACTGTCACCAGTTGTTAATTGATTGCTGCCTTTATTTATTCCCCAAATGAAGTGACTCAGCTTTGTGCATTCACTTTGCCTCTGCTTATTAATATGTTTCAAGTACTTTACCTTTTCCTTCTTTACCATTATTGTCACTTCCTTCCATCACACCATTTGTTAAACACATATTTTTTCCTCCAAGTTTTTCTAGGAGAATTCTTTTTCCCTTAAAGTGTTTAGGTTGAGGATGGAGCAAAGATACAGGAAAAATGGTAGCTCTTACTCTCTCTATGGATGGGACAAGGATCTGCTTAATGATCTTTATGCAGGTATTGAAGCATTGCCTCTGTCTTGTTGACAATAGAAGGTCCTTTTCTGTGGCAGAAGCGTAGCATCTAGTCTTTCTCAGGCCTGGATTTGTTAGGATAGGTTTACCAGGAAGGTCTATAAGAAGGCATATACTTCTTCAGCTAGACCTAGCTGCTGCATGGTGGCTGTAGACCAGTGTCCACCCCACCCCAGTCTACTGACCTGGGTGTGGGATCTGAACACTGAGGAAAAAAACATGGATGTCTGCTCCACATACCTCAGTCACCATTAGGTAGCAAAGCTGCGGAGCTCAGACAAACCACTTCTCACTTTCCCTGTGCTGTTCTCTAGACAGTTAGTCCCATTGCAGGGCCAACAGAGTGTGCACACGCCTTGGCACTTGAAGTAGGGGAACCTGTGGTTTCTTCCAAAAGCTTTGCAAGGGAAGACTCAATAATAGAAACATATTGAAAGAGGCAAGAAGGGAAAAGATGCCTTGTTAACCATTGAGATCCACTCTGCATCCAGCTTATTCTGTATGGTTTAGGTTTCTTCCCTGTTGAGGAACTGTTTCCCACCCTTGCATATCCTGAGGAAGGAGAAATGAGGCTTGACAACATTTTCCCCCATAATATTTCACTTATGGATAAATACATTCAAATTTATACTTGATGAAAGTGACATTTTGGAGGATCCTGGCTGTGTGATGTGCAGGGGCTGCCTCTGTAACATTTCTCCATAAAGGACCCAATGACAGAAACTGTGCCTCTATGGCCTGTCTGCTCTGGTGTTGGGTCTGTGGTTTGCCTTCTGTTGGAACAGACCTCTTCTTAGCACATTGTTTTTTGTATGTGCTTGGGGACATGCCTGCAGGCGTGCTGCCTGCGGTGCACAGGTAGATCACAGAAATACCTATTCTCTCTGAGCACCAGTGAGTAGGCTTCTCAGCAGCAAGGCTGGAGTTGGTTAATCAATGCTGTAGTCTGTGTCTGCTCACAGCAGCTTGCTCTAACTTCCTCAACCGTGGCATTGTCATTAAAAACATGCCAAAGATACCGTTGGAGGGATGTAGTAATAATGCTGTTTACATAATAAAACTAAATCATTAAATAGACCAAATCAAGCTCAGTGAAACCAGTCACCATAGAGATAATGTACATGACAGCAGACACAGCTAGATACTACCTTGCAAGAGGCACAGGCCCTGTGTTTGTAGACTCTATAGGCCTGCATGTGAACACCAAGGTGACACCTAGGCTGTCTTTATGAGAATGCTCTGGAGCAGATAGCTGTTGCCATGGCCAGACTGTCAGTAGCCAAACAAACACAGTGGAGTGGGACAGGCACTGTAACAGGGTGGGCAGAGGAATGCAGCAGGCTTTGGGAAGTGGAGGTAGTGTTTGCTCTCCTGATCACCTGACAGCAGCGTGATAGAGCTGAGAGGCACTCAGACACAGTCGTCTGAACTGTACCCAGGGACTGGGAAGATATTAAATTGTGGCATATATTAACAGAGAGAGGTGATTTCTGGACAGCTCAACAGGTCACAGTGCTCAGTAGGGTCTGCTTGCCCCTGCACAGGGACACATCTTGCTTTGTTACACACCCAGGCCTGCCCTCGATGTCTGCTGCACAGGTGCAGGTTGGGTGAAGATAGCTGAAGCACTGTGTGCCTTTCCCATCTACCCTCTGAACAGCTCCTGGGGATGCCTGACTAGTGAGCAGTGGCTCTTTTGAGAGCTGACAGTGTAATATCGGTTCCAGGGCACGTGCAACTGCCCTTGCAGAGCATTTGTCTTGCCTGTGAACTCTCAGGCAGGTGTGTTACATTTCTGTACAGGCCAGTGGCAAGCACCCAACCTTTTTGCCATGGACATACACACAGCAGGTGGGCAAAGTATCCCGGAGCAATCAAAGCGCTTCACAGGCAACCAAGGATGTCTGCGTGGGCTGCAGCACCGGCGTCTGCGGGTGTCGACACAGAGCCGGCACATTGCGCTGCGTGCGGATGGGGATCCTGGGGGCTTCAGGGGCCGGGGCCGGAACGCGGGCACGCCGCACGCCGGAGCCGCTCTAGCTCCATGCCCGAATTGCAGGGAACTGCGGGGAAGCACGGGAGGGGATGGCGGCCGCGGGCAGACGAGAAGCACCCGCGGCGCGAGGACCGGTGTGGGAGAACCGCGAGCCGGTCGCTGCCCGCTCCGCCCCGGCGTTACCGTCTCCGCTCCGCCCGTCGTCTGTGGGCGGTGCCAGAGGCGGGGACGGGGCGCCGGGCGCACCTGGGCGATCGCAGCCCGCCCTCTCCGCTCCAGCCGCTGCTGAGGGCGCTTCTTCGCTGTCGGGGCGCTGGAGTCCGGCCGCGTCCTCGAGCTGTAGCGTCCGCGGCGGGAGCGGCCCCGCGTTGCGGGGTGTAGCGCCGGGCTCCGCGCGGGAGGAGGGAGGCGGCAGGCGGCGGCGGCGGCGGCCGGGNCCCGCGCCCGCTCGCCGCCGGGTGGCCGTTGGCCTCCCGCGGCGCGATGTCGGCGCGGCGGCGGCGAAGGGCGGCCGCCGAGGAGGAGGAGGAGGATGACGAGGAAGAGGAGGCGGATAGCGACAAGGTGAGGGCACGCGGCCGGGGGCCACTGGAGCAAGTGTGCGGGGGAGGCGGCGGGGGGCGAGGGCCGGCGCTGCCTCCCCACACCGATCGCCGGGCGCCGACCGCGACACCTCGGGTAGAAATCTTCCCTGGCCCCTCTCCGCTCCCCGTAACGGGAGAGTGGCCTCAGCCTCTGGTGCTCGGGCGTTAGGGGCCCACGCGTGTCCTGCTCCACTGCCATTTTCCCACACGGCTAGATTGAAATGGGAGTGCCCGGCTTCTGTCCGGGCGCGCAGAGAGCTGAAGGCGAGGGAGCCGTTCGGCTCCGTGCTGGAGCTCACCCCTTGCTGAAGTAGCTGGGCCAAGCAAGGAGCATGCTTAACCTTGTTGGGCTAGTGTGGCAGCGCGGAAGCAACCACGGACTGGTGATCTGCTCCGGTGAAAGGCCGTGTCAGCACTTCCCCAGCAACGCTTTCTGTTTTATAGCCTTTATGTCATAGGCATTCACCTCTGGCCCGGAAAGGGCTTACAGTACGACATTTCTGCTAGGGTACGAGATTTTCAAAATACTACGTCTGTGCATTGGGTTCATTATAGTGGCAAAAGAGCCACAATGCTGTTCTTTTGTTTGCCGTGGAGTTAAGGCTTATCTGTACAAAAGCGAGCACATTGTAGTTGCTAACAGTTGGAATAGAATGAAATGAAAGAGAAGTTCTTATTTTGGTAACAGGAATTTAAAAAAAAAATTAAAAAGCATCTTTCTCGTTGCTAAATTGACTTGGCAACATACAGTGTAGGGCTCCCGCATCGCTGGCTATTTAAATCTGCATGGATGTGCGAAGCTGCGGAGTATGCAGTCTGTCTTAGGTGTTGTGACAAGGAACTGGAAAGTGAAACTCGATAGTTGGTTGTGTGAACTCAAAGCCGATGAATTTGAAAATTTGCGGTACTGTGCTGCATTGAGGGCTATGGTCAAATAAGGTAACGTTTAGTCTATGGTTGCACAGAGAGTATCTGTAGATGAAAATTAACTTTTAAACATGATTTATTGTGGCAGTGTGCTCAAAAGACTGCTTTTCTGTGAAGTTGTTCAGGCTGGCTTAATTTTGTAGGCTAAGGTCATTTCAAAGGTACATAGTGAGCTGCCTTCTTTACTCTCCAGGCCTCAAAAGCTTGCATCTAAAACTTGTTCATATTATTCTTGATTTACCTGTGTGATTTTTCAGCAAGGAAAATGCTAATCTTGCCTGTAGGCCTATCACGTGTTTGCTTTAGCTGTTCTACAGTCTAGTGTTTCATCCAGTTTCAGATGATGTTGAACAGAAAGGACTCTGCTGCTGTCTGTGCAGTAAGAATGTTGGTTGCAGGGAGTGAACTTTTAGTATGCATGCATTTGTAATGTTTGCTTGAACTGTTAGATATGGAAAGCCTTTTCCACCACACAGAAGACTTTTTGATGGATTATTTGGGAGACCCTGTTTGTTCCCATTAGAGTTGTTCAACCTACCTGCAACGTGCACAGCACTGGTGCTCACAAGCAATGTTAAGGATTGTTTTGACATGTCTTTAGTGCTGTTGGTAACTTCAGTGCTGTTTGAAGAGAAACCAGCATCTCATACTGAGCTCGTGATCAGTGGCTCACAGTTGAGTCTCTGTTTTGAATATGGGTACATAGGTAGTGTCTGCTGTAGGTGATTCCATGGGAAGCATCTGGTTATCAGGATTCACAGGTCTCACATTATACACCTTGTTAGATAGTTATCTTTCTGCTCTGCCTCTTGCCTGACCTTTACAACAAGTGGATAGCTTGTTGTCCTTTGGCTTTTTCAAGATACTGTATTTGTCAGCAATTGAGTATTTGGACCCAAAACTTGTTCTTTTGTTTTTAACTGCTGCACTGCTTCCTAGTACATGTCTCAGAAGCATCACCTTCTTCTTCACTTGTAATGAAGCAATAAACTTGATTGTCTCCTTTCGTATGGTAACTGTCTTGTGCTACTTCTGCTGTCTGCTCTCATTGACCTGATTAGTTCAGACTTCCAGATCGTAAAAGCGACAGGCTTTAAAACACCTGTTTGCCAAAGTAGAGAAGCTCTCTGTGTTTGCTGGAGGACTCCATGAATGTTAAATATGTCTACAGGGTTTTATCTTGTGTCCTGTTTTCAGTATGTCGTCTGATACTGTTACGCTTACTATTTACATAGATGCTCATTGCCTACTGAATTTAAGTAAAATCGGGGTGGGGGGGAGGGAGGTTGTTATTTGCATGTGTTTCTTTTACCACTGTCTGGAAACAAATGGTTGGCTTTTCTATGTCCATATAATTTAAAAGTTAACTTCCCTGGTTTTGACTGAAAAAAAATATGGTATGCACTGTGGGAAGCTTCTTCCTGAAGTTCCCAGGCTCTGTAAGTCTCTGTGTCTTCAGTTACTCACTAGCTCTTTGCAAAGTTCCCATGAACATGCTTTTCCCCTGTAAGGCTGTGTCATTTCAGGAGTTTGTTTCTATGTGTTTTCCTGTGGCATGCAGGAGTGATTTTTTTTTTTTTTTTTTTTTTTTTTGGTTGTCTGTTTCTTATTTGCTGCTGCTTGCCCTGCATGCTCTTTTGCTAAGAATGTCTTGTCAAAGTGCCTTCATAAATACTCTGTCTCTTGTGAGCAAGAGGAACGATTCGGCGTTCAAATACTTAATATGTGTAGGTTAGTTAAAGTGTTACAGATTTATCTGCATGCATTCATGCTTTTAAAATTCCAGTTCTTTGCATTGTTTACTATAAAGCAAATGTCACTGCTTTGAAATGCTTAAAAAAAAAAACCAAAGCAGTATCCTGGAAGTAATTGCACAGTTTGTAACTCTGCAGAGTTGTTGGGGTAGGATGGAGAAGGTGCAGTGGAATTGTGTTGCTTTGCTGACGGTGGGAACACGTGCCTGATTGCCTAGTGTCATTGTTAATTATTTGTAACTGAAAAAAAGCCCAGAATCACTGACCACTGTTTCTCCTATAGTATTGAAAAAAATGTTTGTGTTTCATCAGACAGCCCTTCCAGGGAATCCATTGCTACATAAACTGCTCAGATGTGTGAAGCTGGATTTGAGACTTGGATCTTTGATGCTCCAAACCTCCCAAACCAGCTAGGAGGTAAATGAAGTCCCTGATGACAGTATGACTATTGATCACTTACTTACTTCATTTGATTTATGTCTTTTGGAATATCCAGAGAACAAATCTGTTTAATTGACATAGAGAAGTCTGACCTTTATGCTGTCTGCCATAAGCATGGTCGTAATAATAAAGACTATTTCCAAACCTCTGCTTTCTTGAAAGTGGTGGTGAATTAATACTAATGCAGATAGGAAAGGATCTGTAGGTTTCGGTCTTTTAATTTGGTGTATGCAGTTCTTTTGCTTGTGTTTCTGCATATGTCGGGCTTTACCAGTTTGGAAAAAAAGGTTACTTTATCCAGGATCTTCTGACACTTTGATATCTTAACTTCAGAGGAAGGTATCAAGGTGCATCTAATTGAATACGCTATAATGTGGTCTAGCTGATCTATGGACTTCAGTGTAAAACCTATGAGAGAGGCTGCAGAAAGGTCAAAGCTGGAAGAGAAAAGTTGCTTTAAGTAACACTTAGGCAGGTAAAATGACAACAATTAAGATATTTTGCTTTGAAACTTCACACATGCTGTCAGAAAATGCCTTAATTTTCTTAATTGCTCTTAACATAGGTGCTGCATTGTCCAAGAAAAAACATATTTGCTGTCTATGTACTTGCTGTCTATACTCTGCTTTTCCTTATTGAGTCCTGGAAAAATTACAAGTAAAACATTGCAAATGCCTTTGGAACTCAAATAATTCTTGTGCATTGTTCATTCGGCATGTGTTAATTGTAGTGGAGGGTGTGTGGTACAAAACAGCAATTCAGATGTGTTTGTACTTTTAGATGATGAAAGGTTGGCATGTCTCGTTTTTTCTGCATGACACATGGCTGTATTTTTGTAGCTGTTGTGAAGCAGCCACCAAGATGGAATCCACATGGAAGCTTAATGTGTTGCAAGATGTCACGTATTTTGAACTCCTGTTAGGGAGGCTCATACTCTTGGCTGTTTGAGTTCCTCTTTGTATGGCCAAGTATTTGAGGTCTTGTGCAGAAGATTTAGCTTAAGGATTAGTCTTGTCTTTAAAAACACCAAAATTAAAAAATCCCAAACCCTTACAACTAAATAAACCCTTGACTTGGGGTTCTTTGGAAATGGTGAAAGCTGATGAGCAGTCATAGTGTGTCAGCTGGGCATGTTTATTGTGCACTGAGCTGTTTGTAGTGTGTGAAAACCTGTCATGTTTTCCTACTTTGCTGTACTTGTTAGGCCTGCATCATCTCAACGTTGTTGGACTTGTATTCTATGAGCTGATCAGATAGGTTCTCTTGAAGGAACACATACCTTCAATTAAGAGAAGCAAGGTAACAACCTCATTGCAACATCTGTACATTACAGGCACTCAGGATGTGAGACAGGAGTAACGTGTATTCTATGTGTAAAAGGCTCCATCACTTGCAGTTTGAGAGGTCTAGAAAAAAATGAAAACACCTTGCATCAAACATTTAATTTGAAGTTGGGGTTAAAAGGTGTCTTAGCTGCTTAGGACCGTACAACTTCTGCTGCTGTTTTTAATTAACATTTGAAAATCTTGTACATGTGTGTTCACTGTATGAAACCCATGGTGTTTCAGTTAATACCCCTCACAGGTCTTTTTTTGTTACTGTATGTTCACCTTGGCCAAATCTGAAACCTGAAAAGCAGGAAAAGGAAAGGCTGTCTGATTTTATACTGAACCCCAAAACTGCTTCTACAAGGTCAAGCTGAAGTACCACAACTGATGATTCTTTTAATGGTATTTTTTAGGGTTTTAATAGTGAAAATCTCAGTATTTCCTTCCATAATGACTGCTGTTATTCATGGTTATAAACTAGAATACTTATAACCAGTCACGTAAAATAATTAAGAAAATAAAGAGTAGGAAGGGCTTCTCCCCCAGTGACAGGTTTCTCTAAGCACTTCATCATTCAAAAGACAATAAGCTATCTTTTCTCAAACAGCTTCCTCTTTGGCTTCTGACTTTGCAAATTAAACACCTTATTCAGGAAATGATTGTGGCCATTATAGCAACTAACTGGAAAATAAAGTATTCAAAGTCATTTTTTTTAAGTATGTTACAAAGAGAAGTAGAAGATAGTTGTTGGTTTGTCTCCCACTGGTTATTGTAGCAATATAAAGCTGAAAAATGTCCAAATGCACCAAGTTCTACACAACTTGCAGCTTGCACAAGTCAGGCTCCCAGAAGCAGCACTATGGAGCATGAGCTACTGAAAAACACATCAGATAAAAACACATCAGATAAACACAGACTCCTTTATCAAGGTGTTTAGATACTCTGAAAAAGGCCATGTACCTGTGAATTCAATTGTTTGAAACAGCTTATCTAAAACCTTGATTCTAATGAGGTACATAACTGACAGTTGTATGTTAAATATCAGATTTTAAATTTAATTTTTACAAAATGCTTAAACATTAGTCGAGTATAGAAACATTTTATGCAATACCAAAACCATAACAAAAAAGTCTGGGGATATTCTTAGTTCTGAGTTCTTTCTTAAAAGAGAGAATGTCTCTGCCATGTGCACACAGTGATGAACATTAAAGACACTAAGTCGGGGTCTTAGGGCCAGGATTACAGCATATTACCTGGACACTGAGTAGTGTCTTCTAGAATTGTACAGATAGCTTGCATCATTCCAGTGCAGATGACAGGAGTTGGAACATGGCTTTGGGAGACACTTGGAATGTAATGTTCGTGTGTCATCCTCCCACCCACCCTTGCATCTATAGTTGATCTCTTAAGCTATAGTACAAGACTGTGAGAAACATCTCTGAATAACAAGATTGCAAGCACACTATTTTTTAAATTTATTTATGCACTTTTTTTTTTCAGGTGTTCTATAGACTTTCCAAAATCTTGACCACAGTTAGAGTATTTACTCTTTTTGCTTGTATTAATTATAGACAATGTCTATCTAATAATTATTCAGCTGTGGTGTTTCAAGGAATGGGAAAAGCCTAGATTTTTGCAAGGTTTTCAAAGGAGTAAATTATATAAAGTCTATTCAAGAATTTAATTTTGGGCATGTGAGTGAATGAGAAAAACCCAGGCCTAACATGTTAAAAAGTAGAATTACTCTTACCATTTGTGCATGTGAATACCATGAGCTCATGGTCTTGGTTTCCAAAAATATAGATGCAATTTAAAAATAGAAAGGACAGTATTTCCCTCGGGCTACTGTCCCTGGAGAGAGCATCACGGGCATTGGCTCAGGCCTGGGTAGGGTCGCGGTGAGAGCCCAGTTTGCAGCGGAATGGACAGCTCATCCCACAGCACCTTGGACAGCTCCCGGCCACCTGCCACACACCCCCCCCCAGCGCCCCTCCTCACAGCCTTTTGGCGGTGCGGGCTTGAGCCTTGGCTGTGAAAGGTGGGGCTTGAAAAGCCTTGTCTTCTGCACCACTGGTGTTGTCAGAGGTCATTCACTGAGCATAACTTCCTGAAAAAGGCCAGTGGATTGAAAGGACAAAGCGATAGCCTATCAACAGAAAAACCACATGATGGCTAGCATTGTAGGGTGCCTTCATTCTGTGGTGTGCTATGGAGAAGTGAGAGGGAGGCTATACTTCTGCAGTCTTTCAAAATGCTAAAAATGCTCAGAAAAAAAGGAAGAAAACAATATTATTAAGGAGAAGTAGGAAAGCAGTCTTTTCATGGAAATACACTATGGAGAAGGAACCAAAATCTGTGATGAGTTGGTTGGAAGGAGAGACAGGCTGAGAAATAGCAGTATAGTGGTGGTTAAAACACGTCTTCAAGCCCAGCCACTTGACAGTTCCCAGAGCTGTTAAGATCTGATGAATCTGAGGCAGCAGGGCTGGAATTGTGAGGTAAGTCAAGAAGGTCAGGAGGAAGTTCAGGGTCCAGACACTGAGCAACAACTCTTTGCCTTACTGCTGTGCCAGGGCCAAATATAGCTTTCAGATTTCCAGAACTCATGGTGTTTGTAATGTTAGGATGAGAGAAGTAAATCATCATCACCAGAGACTTTAAGTGATGGAAAAATGTTCTTTACAGTCTACTCTGACCATTGGTGACAATTTGCTGCCAATTTTGCGTTTGGGTTAGACACACACTCTGTTTAGGTGACATGCTCCTGAGTGCTCACTAGTGAATACTGAAGAAATCACTGAAGTGTTGGAATCGTGCAAGAAACTATGTTGAGTAATACTCTGTTCACAGGACACTCAGTCACTTCAGTTTGATTTTGGATCATTCTTTTCAAGTCTTAGCATATGTATATATGAGACTGTGATAAGCTCTTTTCATCATACAAAGAGACTGTTTGTTCATACATTCCATTTCCTTTTTTTCCCTTAATGTGATAAGAAGGGTCTTCTGGTGGTATATTATTCTAGAAAGGGTTAGTTTGACATATAGGTGAGGGAATGCATTAGAGTTTTAGGGATTTCTGTGATCTAATGGGTTTTGTGTTGGCTATAATATTTTTCGAAACATATAACCTTATGTGTATATATGTGTTGAAAAAGTGCATAGAATTTGAAGTTTCTTGAGCACAACATCCAAGTACTGGTCTTCTTATAGACATTTATAGGAATAAGTTTGGCACCTACAATGTCTATGGTTTCACACATACACCAATATTGTCTCTTTAGAAGGTAACTCTAAAGCAATATTATCTCTACCTAAAGTGATATAATAACTAATCATCTTGTGTGGTTTTGGTTTTCCTTTTTTTTTTTTTTTTTTTTTTTTTTTTTTATCATAGGAAGTGGATTTGGAAGAAAGACTTGGCGAGTTGGATCTTGGAAGCGATTCAGATGTTACTCCACCAACAGACAGCACTCCAGAAATCCTCAAAAGGGCTTTGTCAGGCTTGTCAGCCAGGTGTAGTAAAACAAACATCTCTCTCAAGTGTAATAGCTGCTGGCCGAAATTCTTACACATTTTGTTGCAGCTTTAATTCTTACATATTTTACTACAGTTTTAAATTTCATATGATACAGTTGAAATTTCAAGGATAAATTTTTACTGGATATTATTGATTTATGTATGCTTGGATAGTCCTTTCAGGCATATGAAAAACATTTTACACTGAAGATTGCCCATTGCATGCATTTTAAGTAAGCTACTGCAATGTTTAGCTGCAGTTTATACAAATGTTTGCTGTTGCTCAATCTGAGTATTGCATTTGAGTAGGCTGAAGAATAGTCATTAGAATTGATATCTAGAATAACTATTTCTGGGAGCGGTAATAAACTGATTTCCTGCATCCAAAGTTAAGGGGAAGTAGTGTTTGTATATAAATCAAAAGAGAAGGAATGTAAAGTCTCTGGTTGAGCTTTGCTAGCTTTTTTTGTGACAGCATTTCCATTTCTGGATGTTTTTTCTTTACAATTAAATATAACATAGCTTTTATTTTTATACATTTTGAAAATGCTTATTTTTTTTCTTTCTATCTCTTTTCAAACCTAGATTTCCACCTGCAACTCCTGTTCACAAGAGCTTAAGGGCTAGCAAATGTGTGTGTGTGGGGTGGGAGGTGATGTGTACAGATAGATCATTGTGGGGACCTGCATATTCACGGATGCTAATTTCCTAGTATAATCTTTTTATAGGGTCCCTTTCCAACACTTAATTAGCCACATCCTTTTGGAGGTGGCAATTTGCATTGCATTTGGCTTTTTTTTCAGTCATGCAATGAAAGGGCATTTAGCTTGCTTACCAAAAAACTACTTAGTAAAATGAATGTATCATATATTCCTTATACTCAATGTAACAAACCAAGCAACATACAATGTATGTTTTAGGTGCAACATAGGTCTTGCAAGAGTCAGAAGAAGGATCTCCAATCCTTTACAAGGACTCCCAAGTCCTTGTAAAAAAACCTGATCTTCAGTAGGCATCTCCAATAGCAGTGGGAAGCTTTTTTTTTTTTTTTTTAAATACTTGTTTCTTTTCTAACTCTTGTGCCTTTCTGTTGTGATGCTTAGGAGCTATAAACAAATGTATTTTGCTCAGGTCTCACAAAGCATGTTTCTAAACTGCACCAGGTGAAAGCAGAAAATGATATTCTCTACTGCCATTACACTGCAAACAGTATCTAGTTCATATCACTTTCAGTTCTATTGCACTTTGAAATGTTGTGGAACTTTTAGGTCTCCAAATCGGGCTTTTTCCAAAGGGTGTTTACATAGCAGTACCTCAAAGCCTGCAATTAAGAGGCACAGATGAAACCTTTCCTGTTTCACACACTTGAAATCCTTTATGGAGTGTTTGTATAAGGGTGTTTTGAGTGCAAAATTAAATACTTGGTGCTCTTAGAATGCTAGACTCAGAATTACCCACTAGTTTGGTAACTAACAGTCCTACCAGAGCTGTTGTCATGATGCACAACATGAATGAGTTGTACCGTAACTCTCAGAAATATTATTTCTCCTAGCATTTGACCTTTAGAGAAAATAGTATCCATAACTTTCCAGTGGAGAGTTAGGATATAATAAAGTTGTTAGGTGGCTTTGTAGATTCTGGAACTTGTCTTTCTAGACCTGCACTTGTCAACACCCTCAAGATTCTATGTGATATTTTAGCATTCTTCTAAGAGAAATCAAATTCTTCTGAAGAGATGCCTCTAGGAGTGAGCTCTTGTTCTATAGCCCACATCATAGAGGAACACAAAGCATCTGTTGTGATAAAGACAATTGTGCTTTTGTTCTAATACTGAAGACAAATCCAATTAGTGACTTTAGCTGATGAAGCAGCAGTTGAACATGTTTGAAAATCAAATTAACATAGTTGAAGTTGATATTAAATCTGGAGTACGATGTAAAACTAACAGTGAATCAGGTGAATCTCCTGATGCAGCAA
>WBNH01010851.1:0-15456 GCA_013401255.1 Urocolius indicus | reverse complement strand
TTTTTTTTTTTAATTCTTTCTTATTTTAGGTTTTAAGCATCCAAGTGAAGTGTTACCATGAGATCATTTCTATAGGTTACAGAGTTTACCGCTCATATGAGTTACTATGGTTTAGATCCCTTAGCTGGTGAGTAGCAAGCAAGAACGTCGGTAAGTAGGGATGTGAAACTTGTATCTCCATATCCTTTGATGATGGAATGATAGCTTTGTAGATCATGTGTAGACATAAAACTTGACATCTGTCTCTAAACCAGGATTCTGTAGTTGTCTTGCACCTATAAACTTGGACAAGTCAGTTGGCCTTTCACTGCTTCTATTTTTTTCCCTATTATAAATATGTGCAAAGATATGTATGCTTTAAATCAGAATTTAGTGTGTCTGTAAGTGTCATGGTTTAACCCCTGCTGGCAACTAACCACCATGCAGCCACGTGCTCACTTCTTCTCCACCCCACACTCGGTGGGATGGAGAGAAGAACTGAAAATAAGTAAAACTTGTGGGTTGAGATAAGAACAGTTTGGTAATGGAAATTTAAAAAAATAATTTAAGAATAATAGTAACTGTAATGAAAAGGAAAATAACAAGACAGTGAAGTAAAGCACAAGAAAAACAAGTAATGCCCAGTGCAGTTGCTCACCATCTGCTGACTGATGGCTGAGGAGCAATCCACCTCTCTGGGCCAGCTCCCTCCAGTTTCTATACTGGGCATGATATTCTATGGTATGGACTCTCCCTTTGGCCAGTTTGAATAACAGCTGTCCTAGTTGTGTCCCCACTCAACTTCATTTGCCCCTCCAGCCTCTGCTGACAGGGCATGAGAAGCTGAAAAATCCTTGACTTAGTATAAATACAGCTTAGCAACTACTTAAAACATTGATGTGTTATCAACATTGTTCTATACTAAATGCGAAACACTGCCCTGTACCAGCTACTAGGAAGAAAATTAAATCTGTCCCAGATGAAACCAGGGCAATAAACTACCTAAAAATGAATATAGTCAAATAATCACTTGATATGTATTACCTGAACTGCTTTGATTTTTCTGAGGTTTTTTTTTTTGAGGGAGTGAGGAGAGGTCTTAACCTTGCATAAGAAATAAGTAAAACATGTACCTTAAAGGCTCCTCTTCACACACATATACAGAGAATTACAATAATAACATACACATTTTAAATCCTTTCCAATTGTTCACTTAATCACAGAACTGCATAAATATAGTGTTGGGAGATCTCATAGCCAAAGATGAGAATTTTTCTGGCAAATCCCAGGTACGTGTGGCAACATCCAGATTATGTAGGGCTGGATAGGACTGGGGAAATCACCTCAGTTGAGCCTTGGGTGAGAACATATTCCCACAAAATTGTTTTGAAAAACTGTTGCAATAGCTACATTTACTAGTTAGTTGTTGGATTTAACGCTAAGATTACTGGTGGTTAAGAAAGCTAAAAGGCAGAGTTGCATGGTAGAGTAGAGCAGGAGATGCAGCAGTAACTCTTTCAGACAAAAATCTTCAGGCTAGATGGCAAAGGTATAGTTACCTTCAGATCCTTAAGCCCCATGTTAAATTAACTGTCAGAGGATTCATTATGCCAGTACCTTTTTTCTGTTTGTAGGGTCGAAATCCCAAGCAACCAGAATTAGGACACAGGAAAAGAATATGAAGAATGGCTTGAGTCAGTATTGAAGACAGTGGATACTTGCTCTGTACTTTTAGAACATCTGAAAAGGACTTGCCTAGGTTTGGAGTGTTCAGTACTGTAGTTAAAAATTTAATTAATTTTCCAACTGCATCCTGCACAATGTACTTATTTTTCTAGTGCATTTGCTTTAGAAGAAATGAGTTACAGAAATTGGCTTGTCAGACGAGACAGCAAGGCAGAAGTAATAAGACTGGACTTCAATCTTATTTTCATCACATGTCTTTTCTACCCTTCTTGTTTTCCTTTTGTGTGTGGATTTTTTTTTTAATTTGTCTTATTTTTTAAGAATTTTGAATGAGTTCCTGTGTGACCTACTCTAGGTAGGCCTGCTCTGGCAGAGAGATTGGACTAGATGACCTTTCAAGGTCCCTTCCAACCCTTAAGATTTGGTGATTCTGTAATGACACTTAATATGTATTATCTTGTTAAAATAACCACTTACTCTTGTATGTTGTAGGTACTTTTTGCTGTGTGTAAACTACTTCTTTTATGGAGAGACGGTAGCTGATTACTTTGCTACCTTTGTTCAGAGAAGGGAACAGCTTCAATTCCTAATTCGTTACCATAGGTTTATATCTTTTGCACTCTACTTAACAGGTGAGTGTGGGAAATTGCAAGCGTGAAATAACTTTTGCTGCATCTGTTTCTGTGCTTATTTCATTGTTACAAAAAAGTCCCTCCCCAGCTTTATGCACTTTTAGTTTATTTTTCTTCTTGATGTTTGAGGAAATTAGATGGTCACAGTTCCATTTTTGCTTTGAAAAGATGGATATAAATTTTGCATTCACTGAGAAGAAGAAAGCAGCTAAAACAAGTAAATGATCTTGAGAAAACCGAGCTAATAGTGCTCAGAAGAATTTAGCATGAAGTAATTTTTAATGCTGAAGAACTTGGGGCTCAACACTTGAATATATTAACACCATTTTCATGGTCTGTGGAGATAACTTATACATGTAATTGCTGTGCTGGGCTGATGCTTTATTGTGAAAGTGTCCTGCTAGGTCTACAGCAGTAAGATTTACTAATGTATTTAAAACTGATTATTCAAATTACATGAGACTTTGTTGTCTGCAAGTACAAGGAGTACTGTGTCCAGTTCTGGGCTCCCCAGGTCAAGAGGGACAGAGAAGTTTCTGGAGAGAGTCCAACACAGGGCCACCAAGATAATCAGGGGACTGGAGACTCTTCTTTAAGAGGAAAGGCGATGGGAACTGGGGCTGTTTAGTCTAGAGAAGAGAAGACTGAGAGGGGATCTTATTAATATTTACCACTATCTAAAAGGTGGGTGTCAGGAGGTTGAAACATCCCTTTTTTCAATGGTATCTAGCAGTAGGACAAGGGGTAATGAGATGAAGCTGGAACACAAGAAGTTCCAATTAAACATAAGAAAAAACTTTTTCACTGTGAGGGTGACGGAGCACTGGCACAGGCTGCCCAGGGAGGGTGTGGTGTTTCCTTCCTTGGAGGTCTTCAAGACCTGATCTAGGTGGACCTGCTTCTGCAATGGGGTTGGACTAGATGATCTCTAAAGTTCCCTTCCCATCCCTACCATTCTATGATTCTATGATATTCAGATCGACCTAAGGGACATGAGACTGCTGTGCTACACATAGTTGTAAAATATATTCAGAAACCTGATCTTCAGTATGAACTTTTAGTCTGTCTACTGTTATTTTTTTATATATATAATTCTTTTAAACCAGGTAAAAATTCTACTTGGTACTTCGATTGTAAACTTGAAACCAGCTTTATAAGACTTGACCTTTTTCAGTGGGCTTTGACTTGAGGAAACTAATTTTAACTAATGCTTTGAGACCACTGAAGGGCAGTGAGGGCACAACCAACTTGTCAACATGGTTTTTGAGCAGTTGATAGTCTCCTGCCCTAAAAATGAACGTCTACAATGAGACCTTGTAAAGTAATGAAATGTTTACTGATGTTAACTAAATCTTGTGGTCTAATGAGAATAATTCTATGTGTACATTTTAACTCAATACAAGTAAATACTTCTAGCAGCAGAGGCATTAAAAACAGCTTCAAGGGAAGAGAATTACTGGTATATCACAGCTCAGTGTAATTAAATATAAGATGGTACAAACTACATTTGTTTTGTTTTACAGGTTTCTGCGTGTTTGTTTTGAGTTTAGTGAAGAAACATTATCGTCTGCAGTTTTACATGGTGTGTATTTCCCACTTTGCTGCAGTCATATTATGAATGTTGCCAGAAATAGTCATGTCCCTATATTCATAAAATAACTTGGAAGAGGGATGCAGAAAATGTGCTTAAGCTGACAATAATGTAAAATTCAAACGGTGTTGGGCTATTCAGTATTTGTTCACCTTGCAGCTTATTCTTATTGTATGTGACCTTTCAGCTGATACAAGCTGTCATTGGTGAGACCTTGTCCATTTAAAATGTGATTCATTTCCTTTAGGGATAGGTTGATATGAAAGACATTCCTGGAGAACTGGGTGTGCATCTTCCTCCCAGGTCTGAGGCCAAGTACTTCAGCATAGTGAAGTGGTTCCTGTGACTCAAGTGTTGCTTTGTAGAGGCCCCATTGAAGTGCTGTGAAGAGAGCTTGATCTTAATCTCTGTGTGGAAGATTTATTGTGACATTTAGCAGTGGTTATGATATTCTGCTCTGCTGTGCCTCATAGATCATTAACCTATTAAAAGAAACCATCGTTCTCGTCTCTTGTATTTTACCCTCTAATAAACAGCATAGGAGGTAATCAAGAGAGCATTAACCCTTTTTTTACATGTATCTTATAGGTCAAAAGCTAATTTTGTAATATTTTGGATAAAAATAAAACCAACCCATCCAAAACCAAGTTAAAACAAATGCATGCACCCCCCCCCCCCACCTTCAAACACACACTTCTATGTAGGAATGGTTAGAAACAGTAGTAAAACAGTAATACTGTACAGTTCCTGTCTTTAAAGAATTAGAGCAGTCAGGGCATTGTGCAACCTTTAAGATTTCCTAAAGCTTTGAGATTGCAGTTAACTCCTGCATTTCTAAAAGGCTTTAGGTAGTACTTTACCATTGAGGATCCCTCAGTGTATTTGGGGAACAATGTTGTGTCCTTCAACTTACCTGACAGGGGGAGGTACAGCTTTTCTAGCAGAGGTAATCCTCATCTTCAGATTAGCACAAGGCAAATACATTATATTTTCCATGTTTGTTTGGGTTTTTTCCCCTTTTATCCCTTCTGGGAATAAAAAAACAAGTGGTCAGTCATATGACTTTGTGCCTGCCCAGAAAGCATTAAGGTGTGGCTACCTAAGAACTGCAGTAAAACACAGAGAAATGGTGTATCCACTGTGTGGCAGCACAGTATTTGGACAAACAGCCATTTGGATTTAAGTGGTGTTCCAATGTCATTGTACAAATACTAAAATTCTGCTGCAGAGATGCTTCAGTTAACCAGCAGGTAGTATTTTTCAGAAACTTTTAGGCAGTTCTTATATACCCTCCCCTTTCGACCTTCTTGAGCTGTGTTAACTGAACTTCCTGGTGGACAAAGGAAAACATATGGCTTCCTATGTCCATAAGAGAATTAAAGCAGTAGAGCATTCCAAATGTTAAATCACTCCCACATTTAGAGTGCATAGATTTGGTGTTTCAAGGAAAAGCTACCAGTCCAAAAGTTTTTGGAAAAGAAAATCTATCATAGAATCTTTATTGGTTTGGAAACCACTTTATTCTACACTGGCACAACAGAATAAACACCAGGTACATACAGTAATACTGAGGAAATGACTGTTTAAATGACCATTTGCATAAAAATTAACACTTCACTAATCCTGAGAATTTTCATATTTCATAAGAGGACTGGTATTCTGTTATGAGAGATATCCACATCTGTGTAACCTGACTCTTTCACGAGTAGTTCATTGCCATTTTATTGTTACAGTTCTAACATGTCTGTTGTATGTCTGTACAGAATATCACAGTGCTTACATTTCTTTGCTGCTTTCATGCTGAAGGTTAGGTCTTATTAAATCAGATGTTAAACTGCATGCGCAAAAATTCTGGGTGGAGGTAAATGATGGGGAAACCTGTTGAAATTTCAGCCCTTGCTTCAGAAAGACAGCTAACTTGTGATATACTGTATGCACACATCCCTTACATTATCGCTAGAACTGGTCTTTGCTGTGAGCTCCTAAGTAGATCCTCTAGCTGACATGCCAGTATTTATCAAGGTGTATGGATCAGTGTTTTCACTAACTGTTGTGTTGTTGCATTGTTAACAGTTCGCATGGACTCATGTCACTTTGCTGATCACTGTAACTCAATCTCATCTTGTCATCCAAAATCTCTTTGAAGGCATGATCTGGTAAGGGGACAGTAAGAAACTGATTTGTAACTCTGTTGCATTGAAAGGTGGATTCTTTTACATAGATTTGGTTAGGAAGTAATCATGGGAACAGTTAAAGCAACAAAACATTAAAGAAACATTAATGTCTAGTTGGAAAGGGAATTGAAGTGGTGAGGTAAAGGATACAGGAGAGGAAGCAGAAACCTCTTTAATGAGATTGGCTACCACATGTATGATTCTATTGAACAACCACTTCATTTACTTGCAAGGAACGGGGTTGCTTGCATGCTTTGTGAAATAGTTTCCGTATAATTCTGTTGAATGAATGAATATCCATTCTTTTTCAATTACTTGAGAGCTTCAGATCGCTCAGAGCTATTGAGGTTGGACCATTTAATTTGAAATCCCCGATCTGGCTGCCCTCCCAGTTCAAATAAATTGAAATTACTTAAAATATTGTAGGAGTTTAAACTTGGCTATCATTGGATCACCTTAATGCCCCATTTCTATATTAAGAGAAGGTGTGTTTTCCCACCTCCAACTTCTTTAGGGACAGGGTAATTGACAAGTTAAGGAAGAAGGAAGAGACAGATGGAAGATTATCTGTCTTTTTCCAAGGACGTAATACTGCATGTTCTCCTCCTTTTTTTCCTGATATATGTACAACTGGGAGATTATTGCAGAAAAGATGTGCTCATAGTTAGAAAAAAAACCCAAAAATCTTTTACAAAGTTTGTATAAACAAATTCTTTCATAATGATCAGTACAAAAACTGAACCTCGCTGCCTTGCTAGTCAACTATTATTTTCACTGGTGCTAGAAAACTTGGCAGATGATTGCAAAGACTGACTTTTGGCTTATTAATACATCCCTGCTTTGAAAAGGGTGGGGGGAAAGGTTAACAGGCTTGAGTGACAAACTCAGATGCTATCTGCATGCAAAGAACAGTTAGCTAACATAGGCTGCTCCAAACTGACAAGGGTAAAAATAGGATTTTTTTTTAACAAATGTGGGTATGATTAAACTTCCCAAGGATTTTGCTTGCTTTAATGTGGCAAATAACATTAGCATGTTTATATCTGTTGTTTTCTTAACTGTGGTACCAGTCTTCAAGCCTGATAGGAAACAGCCAGCCTGTTCACACTTTAGGTTCATGCACCAAAATCATACTTTAACTTGAACTGACATGAATTGTAACAGTCTTGATTGACTGAAGACTAAAACCAGTGTAGCTAAACATGTAGCTCTTGGGGGGAGTTAGGTGAACCTAGTTCCTTCTAAATACTACAGAAAGATTTCCCAGAAATAAATGTTGCTGCTTCAATTTCTGTCCTATGTTTCAGTTTGTGCAGCTTTTCTTTTTTTTTCTTCACTCCTTGAAACTTGTGATGCTTTTCTCTAGGTTTCTGGTTCCAATTTCAAGTGTTATCTGCAATGATATTGCCGCTTACATTTTTGGATTCTTCTTTGGCAGAACTCCATTAATTAAGGTATGTGCTTAGGCACTTTCTCACTAACAAGCTTCTACAATTTATAGCATTTTTTATACTTGATCAAAAATGTTTCTGTTAACTAATGTTAACAGAAAAAGTACTTTCCACTGTACTGCATAATGCACATCTTTGATGAAAAACCAAATTGACTGTCTTATTTCTGAAAATTTCTAAGTGGAAACTGGGATTAATAGGAAAATAACATTCATGTTGCAGTATAATACAGTTTTAGCCTGTTTCATCATCATTTATAATCACTTTCATTTTGGATTTCATACGTATGTTTGCTGTGTAGAAACTGAGAAAGGCTATTTTACTATTAAAAATTACTATTTTACTATTACTAGTAAAAAAATATTTTACTATTGTGGTAGAATATGCAAGACCCCACAGAATGCCATGAATTAATGAATGTTTTATATGTTTATATGAATGTTTTATATTGCTTTTTAATGAATTATTATGATGTGACTGTGTTAACTTTTGGGTATTTTGTTGGTTCCGGTGTTAAACCGCTGCTAAATTAAAAACATGATAGAATTTGTTGAAGAAAATAGCTTGCCTCTTTGGACTCTCTGGGCCTGCAGTTGCTTTCTGTATAAGTTTGCCAGTTTGTATGTAGGAAGCTAGTGTCTCCTGAGGAGCATTCCCAGCAGTAGCTGTCAGGGGTCTCCCAACAGAGCCATAGGGTGCACGTGCAGGTTTCCAAGCCTTCTGCTTGAAGGAGCTCAGGCTGTTTAGTTGGAGGCAGGCAGCAACCTACTGACACAGCAGCAGATGGGGAGTTCTCTGTTCCCTCAAGCTGCCCAGTGGCTCCAACCAAACTGTGGCACTTTCCCTCCATGCCTGAGACAAGGTCCTCCTCTAGTTATCCTGTTCAAGTGGCTGCAGCTGCTGACATTTCACATATACCTTTGGAAACCAAGTAGGAGCTTAATTTTCACAAAAAAGGTCCAGAAATAGAGTAGAAAGACCATTCAGTGTTGCAACTAATAAAGCTAATGCTATCTTTTTTTAATGCCTAGTTGTCTCCCAAGAAGACCTGGGAAGGATTCATTGGAGGCTTCTTTTCCACAGTTGTATTTGGGTTTTTTGTAAGTAACCACAGGATTTTGCTTGTTTAAGTTCAGTCTTTAACTGCTTTTAAATTACTAGAAGTGTTGTTATTGACAAATTTGGTCATCTTGAACTGCTGAAAGCCTAAAAGGCTTTTTTTTTTTTTGGCTAGAGAATTCTGCCAACTTGTAACTAGCTAGAAAGCCTAGACAAGGCATGCACCTCTCCTGGATAGGTTATATTGACTTTTTTTTTGCTATTACTATATCTGGAATTGTTTTATCTATTAGTTGGAGCCCTATTTTGAAATTTATTGATAGCATTTTTTATGTTTTGTGAAGTAATACTTTTGTATTACATATTTATAATGACATCTCTCCTGAAAAGTAGTTTAAACTAACTATATGCATAGAAGATAGTAACAGCTTACAATAACTGTTCTGGCAAGTAATTTACCACCGAGGTCAGCAGAACTCATAGCTGCCAAACTTGGTAGAAGCCATACTTCCTGTTTTAATGGAGAAGTGAACCACAAAGAAATGATGAGTGGGTAATATTTGAAGGTTTTATAATACAGAAACATCCAGCAGATAGGAATGACAGATATGAGAAGGAAAACCAGTTGGGAAATCATCACTGAATGTCCACATTTGTCTGCCTTGTTGAGGCATTCTCCAACTTAACCAGGCTGATTTTACTCAATTCTGGGTGTCTTTGTTATTAAAAATATTTTCATTATCCTCAGCTTGCGATGGCAAAAAAGCCATCATTACAGTATCATTTTTCACTATAACTACAAATTCCTGTTTCAGGTGTCCTTCTTTTGCTTTTCAGTTTTCCTATTTCTTGGCTCAACATCAGTACTTTGTCTGCCCTGTGGAATATAGCAGTGAAACCAACAGATTTATGACGGAGTGTGAACCTTCAGAGCTCTTTCAGATGAAGAAGTACTCTGTGCCACCATTGCTTCAGGCTGTCTTGGGATGGGTAAGGAAAAAACCAAGGCTCTGGTTAAAATTGAAATCATACTTCCCAGCTTGAATGGTTTTCTAAACCTTTATAAAAGGTATATGAATGCTGGTAAGACTTAAAGTGTAAGATCTGAATTGATACCATGAGCCTCTCCATTGCTTATACAGGGAAGATGGTGACACAAGCAGAACTGCAATGTGTTGCTGCAGTGACTCAAACCAGCCTGTGTTCTTGTTGCCGGTGTTCTCTTTGTCTTGGGAATGGATGTCACTTCAGCATTTTGCAGATAAGCCTGGTTTTGTGAAGAGAAACTTAAATTTTTGCAGAAAGTGGACAAAGGCTTGTTATGGCCTGGAGCAGTACCAAGCTTAAGTAATCTTGTCAAACTTCATTTCCTTTTCAGCTAGTGTGTGTCTGCTGCTAGGATTGGTCTTTTACTTTTGTCACCACATAGCACCTTGTACATTAGTGCCATTACTTCCTACTGAGTGAAAAAAGGAGTACCAGTAATAATTCCATGTCTTTGTAGTCATTAACCCTCTTCTTCACACCCAGACAGCAAATATTTTAAGTGAGCTGTTGTATCTGTACCTGTCAGGAAATAAGTTGTCCATTATCCTACTATACAAAGCAGTGTTTTCAAAGTCACAGGCTCCAGAGGCACTCCAATGGGAAGAGAATACCTGAGAAACAAAGCAGTCCTGTCACTGTGTTTCCTTTACGGCAAGTTGGAGGTGACTGGGATAAATGCAGAACAAGTGGATTCACCAGTGGCTTAGTGCAGATTGAGTGCACAGCACTGGGGAAGACAATGGGCTTTACGTGAGTGTAAAAGGAGAAAAGTTGATGTGGTTAGAAGAAGAAAGCATAAACTAGAAACTGCAGTGACCAAACCTAAGACTCAAAGTAATTAATGGCTACAGTTGGTAGTTAGGAAAACAAGGTTTATACCTAGAAAGACCTTCACTATTTTTACACCAAATGAACTTAACAGAATCACAAAACGATGGGAGTTCAAGGGACCTCTAGAGATCATTTAGTCCAACCCCATGCTGAAGCAGGTTCACCTCGATCAGGTCACACAGGAACGTGTCCAGGCAGGTTTGAAAACCTCCAGAGAAGGAGACTCCACACCTTCCCTGGGCAGCCTGTGCCAGGGCTCCCTCAATCCACAGGAAATAAGTTTTTCCTTACGTTTCAGTGGAACCTTTTGTATTCTAGCTTTTGTCCATTACCTCTTCTCCTGTCACTGGAGACAACAGAAAAAAGTGTCACCCCATCCTCTCAACATATGTATTTTAAGTATCTTTTAAAGTGTTGATGAGATCCCCCCCTCAATCTCCTCTTTTCTAACAGCTAAACAGCCCCAAGTCCCACAGCCTTTCCTCATAAGGAAAATGTTCCATTCCCCTGATCATCTTGGTGGCCCTGTGCTGGACTAGCTCCAGAAGTTCTCTGTCCCTCTTGAGCTGGGGAGCCCAGAACTGGACACAGGACGCCAGATGAGGCCTCACCAGGGCAGAGTACAGGGGAAGGAGAACCTCCCTTGACCTGATGGCCAGACTTGCTGTCGCTTCAGGAACTGTGGAGTTGATTGCAAATTTAAAAAGGATTTTTCTGCACGAAGTTGTAATGGGGACTGACCAGAGAGAAATGTTATTGTGTCCAGCTATATTGTATATTTTGGTAAAAGGCAAGGAGATGGGAACACCCATCTCAATGTGAGTGTAACATTGATATCAGCCCTAAAAAAGATACAGTAGTTCCACATGCACTTCTGGAGTAGTTTTGTCAGACTCTAACAAGCCTTTTGAGGAGAGAATTACTTTTAGCATTCTTTATAGAAAGCCAAAGTGTTTGGACATTTTGTTACTTGTTTGGACAACAGCCTGGTTTTGGTTTTCCCTCTGTTACTCAATTCCTGATGTTATCTCTCAGAAATATGACCAGATATTATGTTTGAAACACATTTTGCTTGATGTCAAAAGATGTTGAGCCTTGTGTTCTCTCAACAAAACTGTCATAATAATTCCAACTCTCAAACTTTTTTGTTTGACCAACTGAATAGTTTATCCTAAATATGTCTAAAGTTGGCTGTGCAAAGTAGTCAAGGAGTTACTTGGTGACAGCCAAGCAAATCAGAAACTCAAGGTACAGGATTTTTCAGCTACAAAAGTTTTTTATTAAGGCTCATCATGTGAGGTATGCTCTGCTCTCAGGGATGAGGCCAGCATTGGAACCTTCAGAGGTTCAAGTGACAAAAAAAACACCCTAAACCAAAAAGCAACCTCAAAACTCAAACAAACCAAAAAACCTCAATCAATCAAAAAAAATCCAACCTCAAACCAACAAAGCCAAACCACTTTAACCAACAAAAAAAACGCCACTCCAATCTGTCAGGATAACAGTTACTTCTTGCCAATGAGGTGTCTCTTCTCTGTAAGAACTTGAATGTTCAAATGTAAAAAAAAATACTAAGGGGATAAACTTCTTTCCCATTATTACCATATGTGCACAAAGGTGACAGTATGGTGGAATGGTACAAAAATCATACCCATCTTGTGAGAGCAATTGAAAGAAGTGACAGTGAATTGCATAAAGGTGGCAAGTTTGTGGAGAGCAATGCTAGGAATTTGTGGAAAGCTCTTTTGTTTACATGAAATGGAGCTGGAAAAGCAGAGACAGGAAATTATGGAATTAGTTATAGTCCATATGATCAACTAAGAGATTGGTTGAAAACCACATCGTTTATTAAAGTGAACTGCTCTAGCAACCCCAAATACTTCACCCTGTTCACATGACCAGACCTTTCAGCAGCTTTCAACAGTGTCTCTACTTTTCCTTTCTTTACAGTATTATTTTGTGTCAGGAAAACTGGAGCTTTGTGGAAATGTGCTCTGTAACAGCCCCATTTTAAAATATTTAAGCTTAAAACTCCTGAAATCAAACATATTGAAATACTTGGCCAATTATTTATTTTTTTTTGTAGGAAACAGTGAATATGTACCCATTTCAGATGCACAGCTTTGCACTGTCAACATTTGCCTCACTAATTGGGCCATTTGGAGGATTCTTCGCCAGTGGATTTAAAAGAGCTTTCAAAATCAAGGTGTGTAATGGCCCCTGCAAGCCGGTTTTTCTTTGACTTCTTTTTGAATTAAATAAATTGGAGGGTTAGTGGTGGTGTTTTTCATTGTTCATTGTAGTACCAAGAGTTTCTAGTACGGAGCAATGATGTTTGAGCTGGTTTTTGGCATCAGCAGCAATACTTAGTTTTGTTGGATAACTGTACGTGTCATTCTTAAAACTTTGTGAATTTAATCATAGAATGGTCGGGTTGTAAGGAACGTGTGATCAGTGTTGGAAATGTCAAAATCAAGTCAATTTCAAAGTAGAATTTAATTTGATTTCATAATTTGGTTGATAATGACTCTTCCAAGCCACATTGCAGAAGCAGTTTTGACAAGCAAAGTGTGAGATATTATACTAGAAATGAAAGGCAATCTGTAGATGCTCAAGAAGCACCAGCAAGCATTTTACCCATCAGATCATGCCTGTGTTTTATGTGTCACACACAGATGCTGATATCTAGGGGTAACCAAAGCACAAGATCTTTGGCTGCCCTTGCCAATATGGTGCCACTCTAACAAGAGCGGGTCTTGGTTTTTAACTATGGTTACCAAGACCCTAGTGGAAAAAAAAATGGCAAGTGAATGGGAAGTACAACTTGCAAAGCCTTTGTTAGACCATGGAAAGGGTCCTCGTTACTGCTTCTCTTGTAGAAACTATATATTCACAGGTAACAGGTGCTTCAGCAGCAGCTATCAGTAGAGGATAAAGCAATAAAAGTATTAAAGAGGAGAATTACATTCTGTAGAGGCAAGAAACAACAGCCATTAGTTTAATAGGCTTGCTACAAAAGGAAGTATGTGTAGGCACAGAAGTGGACTTGGTACTGGCAAACCTGCACCTGACCTTCTGCTGTCTTCCTATGTGATACTGTGGACAAATTGCTCTTCTTTCTTCTCACCCCTTGACTCACCTTTGCAGTTAAAAACTCCTTTAACAAATGAGGCTCTTGCTGACTTTTGTCTCAGTGCAGTGGAACTGGAGCTTAATTGCAGCTTTATTGTGCTGCAGTCAAATGGTACATCCGTAGTGTGTTTCACTGGTTTTGGGTTTGTTTTTTTCCCCTCTCCCTGTCCCTCACACTCAAAAGGATTTTGCAGACACAATCCCTGGGCATGGCGGCATAATGGATCGCTTTGATTGCCAGTACTTGATGGCCACTTTTGTTCATGTCTATATCACCAGTTTCATAAGGTATGAACTTCTTAACAATATTAACTGCTTAAGCTTGCATAGGCGCTGCACAATAGTTAGTTCCCACCAGTTATGTTCTGCACTGCTAGCATAGCAGAGATTGCAGGTATCTAAAGTTGATTTAGGCAATGATTTCAAATACAGAATCATTAAGAACACGTGTCACCGTCTAGGGTTTGTTAGCAGGTTAAAGATATTCCTTAATGTTCCTGAGACTGCTATTGAAGGTAACTTTTGTGTCCTAAATACCATAAAGTTTTGTATAGCAGCCTCTTAGAACTTTTACTAGAGTTTGCTGATTGCAGGGAGATAAGAGGATGGGATTTTGGACAGGAGGGTTGCTGCAGCAACCTACATTCCCTGTGTGGATCCAGAAGAAACCTGTAGGTTGCGAGACTGTACCTCTTCCTGTGCATTTCAGTATTTCTCAGTTGCTTGGCTTGAGATTTTATGTGTAAGATCAAAACACTATAGGTAAAGAGGAGAGACAACTTCTCAAAAGTACTGCTCATCTTCCCTGAACCACACAAGCTTTCAAGAAGAAATCATGAGAATGACCATTCTTTTAGTCATTGTAGTTCCTGAGGTGGGGAGGGATCAAGGGGCTGCAGCTGTCCAAACTGGTATGTGCCCTTAGTTTTATAAATGCATATGGTTAAATAATTATTAGATACCTCTTCAGCAACAGATGCTTTGCCTCATATTTGGTCTATCTTAGAAGCAGACTGCAAATAAGTGATTAGCTAAAAATACGGCTGCTTGTTAGACAAGCTTGATTTAATTTGTGGTTTTCTTTACCAATTGGCCAACTTTCCATTTAGTTCAATAGCACATTAAACTAAAAAAGATCTGTTCATGAAAAAATGTTGATTACAATGATTAAGGATGAATCAGTGAATCTTATTTGTCATAAACCTTCTTTATATCCCTGTTTTAAGACAAAATAAATGTTCTTTAGTGTCTGTTCAGGTTGAGCTAAGGAGTACATGTTGCTAGTAATGCTTGCCCATGCGTCCTGAGGAGATAGACTGGGAAAAATTTGTAATTTGGTATCCCCCCAAAAACAGGAAGGCATTGTTTGTGGAGCAAAAAGAAAATTAAACTGTTGAAAAGTTTCTTTAGAGCTGCTGCTCACAAAAGAAAATATTATTCTTTCTTTGTCAGGGGTCCAAATCCCAGCAAATTACTGAAACAGCTATTGATACTGCAGCCTGAGCAACAACTAAGCATGTATAAAGCCCTGGAATCTCACCTTGTAGAAAAAGGGATCCTGCAGCCATCTCCCAAAGGATAATTTGTCAAAAGAAGGACTAGAAGAAACCTCCATTTACAAGAAGCCTGTGGAAACCTATTACAAACAAGCACAATAATAGCTAAAGGAAGAACAGCTTGTGGTGAATGTTTCCTGAAATGAATGTGAATGCTACCACTTCCTATTAGGACACAGAAGATGTCTTACTCCTAAAACAACTAAAGTGCTTGCAAAGTAAAGGTATAGGTAATGTATGTTCATGAAATGAAAGGCAGCAGTCTTTCTTCAGCACTCAGCCTGACAGGCTTTGTGGTTTTTTAAAAAGAAAAAAAAA
>WBNH01010850.1:10120-22615 GCA_013401255.1 Urocolius indicus | reverse complement strand
CCCCCTGGACACGTTCCTGTGCCCCCTGAGCCAGTGGGAGCTGCTGGAGCAGGGGCTGAGGCTGGGGCAGCTCTGCAGGGCCCTTCCAACTCTCATCACATGGGTAACACACTGAATCCCAGATCAGTTTTCTCCCTTTGCTCTGGCTCTGGGATGAGCCCAGCAGCACATTCACACGGTTACAGCCTCTCCCTGGGACCCTGCTCCGGTACCTTGCAGTGCTGGTGCAGTCTGAGTCTGGGTTTTGGAGAGAGCAGACAAAATGCTTTCAGGAGTTATTTCCACTTTGGAGAGGATATTTGCTAACGGGTTGGAAGGAGCAGCTGGAGTCCCCACCACAGGAGTCTTGAGGCCACTGGTCAGAGCTGTGGGGCTGGTCGGGGTTCCTGGAGAAGGTCTCGAGGCAGGACTGACACCTAGGAGGGAAGCACACACCACTCACTGCTTCAGCGACAGGAGCTTTTGGGGTGTTTTTGGCTCAGGTGTTCCACAGAGACAACTGCCACAGAGCTCCACAGCCGTGTGTCAGAGAGGCTGAGCCAGATCTCTTGAGGAGTTCCACAGCCACCTTTATGAAAGCCATGGGACGGCTTCAGCTCTGTGTCGCTGCTGCGGGACTCACCTGTGTTTTTCATGACAGAGGTTAAACTGCTGAGGATGGAGCTGATCTTTGCCAGGTCCACGTTGGCCAGGTTGGGCAGGGCCAGGGCTGGTGCTGGAGTGACGGGCGCAGCGCTCACGGCCTTGGGGGCCGGGGGGGTCGCAGGGGTCTGCGCGGGCGGCGCCGGCGTCACCGCAGCCGTTGTGGCTGCAGCAGCGGCTGGAGCTGCTTTGGGCACGCTCTCGGCCTTGGCAGGGGCTGAAGCTGGTGCAGCCTGTTTCTCCTTCCTCTCTTCCACTGCAGCAGAGAGAATCACACAATCAGCTGGGTTTNTTCTTCTTGTCACTGGGGAGCAGAGCCTGACCCCCAGCTCCCTGCAGCCTCCTGTCAGGGAGTGTCAGAGACTGCTGCTGGCTCCCCTCAGCCTCCTCCAGGCTCAACACTCCCATTCCCTCAGCCCGTCCCCAGCACCCTTGTGCTCCAGCCCTGCAGCCTCCCCAGGGCCCAGCACAGGGGGACAATCCCTGCCCTGCTCCTGCTGCTGAGCGCAGCCAGGATGCCCTTGGCCTTCTGGCCTCCCTGGGCACGCTGCTGCCTCCTGCTCAAGCCCAGGCCCTTTCCCTCCTGGAGCTCTGCCTGGGGTTGGTGTGTGTTCCCTCCAGAACATACCAATAATTTTAGAGCTGTCATCCTCCACGTCAGACAGCTCCATGTCTTCCACATCCCGATTGTCCGTCACTGTTTCTGGAGACACCGTCTTGCGGTTTCCGCCGGCCGGAGACCGGGCGCCCTCGTCCTCGCCCATGCCCTGGAAAGGGGACTCTGAGCCCGTTGGGGATGGGGCATCCATGCTTGGAGAGGGCACAGGAGACTCCTCTGGGTCAGGAAGTGTCGCCTTCAACTGATCCAGCTTCTTCTTGAGGTTGCTCACTCGGTTAGCAAAGGTTTTATAGGCCTGGGAAAGAAAAGACACGGGGCTGAGTGTGTTGTCCCGAGCTGTGCCTCAGCCTCACGGTGTGACAATGGAAAGGAGAAGGGAAAAGCCTTGTCCAGTGACTTAAACCAATTTTCATCCAGAAAACCACCTCATTTCCTATCAGACATGCTGCTGCTGTGGGGTTTTCTCGCTCAGCTTAGGCAGGAGAGTGTGTTTTTACAAGGCTTTACTGAATTCTCTCTTTCTGTGCTCATCCAGTTCACACACTGGTCACAACTCGTGTGCTCTGCAGAGTTTAGGAGGTGTCACTCACTGTCATTTCACCCTCATTCTCCTGTGTTTCTCCTGGCTCCTCTCCCTGTCCTCATCTTAAGCCTTCAGTTGTATTTCCTCTCCCCTCTCCAGCTGAGGAGGGAGGTGACAGAGCAGCCTTGGTGGGCACCTGCCACCCAGCCAGGGTTTAAACCACCTTTTCCTGCCCAACACCACTTGCTCTCTCTTTCAAACCATCTCTACAACAATCACACACCAAACCTCTCCACTTGTGATCACAGAAGGGGCATTTTTCTCCCCTCTGAGGTGCCCAAGGGTAAGTGCACTTACGTTTGCCACCACCTTGACTTCCTTGTACTGCGCCTCATAAAAGATCCCGGCGTTCTCCAGGGCTTCAGTCAGAGAGGGGCCGTTTTTCACTTGCTTATCTAAGCCATTGACAAACTCTTCCAGCTTTGAACTTGCTTCTTCAAACTCCTTGGAGAACTTCTTTCCTCCTGTTTTGTCTGCAAGGAGATAAAACACCACGTCAGGAAATCACCTGCTGCCAAGTGGGAAATCAGCTCTGTCCATGAGCAGCAGCTGCAGCATCGTGAGCAAAGGACAAGAAGGAAAAGCTGTTGGTGCTCTCTATCATCTTCCAACTAGTTATCAGTGATAAAAGACACAAGAATGTCCAGTTTTAGTCTGCAGCTGCCTGGAGAGTGTGCTTGGATCTTGGGAAAGCTTTGTTGCTCCTGTCTCCACACTGCACAGGCTGCTCAGGGCAGTGGCTTCCTAACCAGTTACCACGACCGGCAAAGGCCACAGGCACAGAATCCCAGGGTTGGGGGGTGGAAAGGGCCCTGCAGAGCTGCTGCTGCAGCCCCAGCCCCTGCTCCAGCAGCTTCCCCTGGCTCAGGGGGCACAGGAACGTGTCCAGGGGGGGTTGGGAACCTCCTGAGCAGGAGCCTCCACACCCTCCCTGGGCAGCCTGGGCCAGGGCTCCCTCAGCTCAGCACCAAAGGAGTTTTCCTGGGGTTGCACCAGAAAACAACTATCTCTGTGTCTCCTTCAGCTCTGTGGGACTTTGTAAGGGTTTTGCTCTGCTTTTACCTTTTAAGCACTTCAGAGTTTCGGTGCTGCACACATCCACTCTCATCGTGGACAGCTGCTTCTCCTTCAGTTCTATCTGGTCTTCCGAGCGCTTGTACAACAGCAGCTCATCAATGAGAGACTGTGGCTGAAAGGGAAGAACCAAACCAGGAAAGCATTCTCATCACATTCCACGGATGACAAGCCCCAGTGTAAGGAGCAGAGCTGCTCCAGCCACAAACAGCACTCTGCTTCGAGGCCAGTGCTGGGTGATGGCTCCAGCAGAATGTAGCCCAAGGACAGAGGTCAGTGGAGCACAGTTACTCCCACGTGCAGACTTACTCTGAATTCAGCGACAATCTTGGACTTCAAAGCAGCTTTTGGGTTTGTGGATGCTGTTGGAAGAAAGAAAAGGAATAGTGAAATGAAGGAACTGCCCTCTGACAGTCACACGAGGCAGTTTTAACCATAGAACTCACAGAGCTGTTACTCGGCACTTTCCCTCCACACAGATGCCCCTCAGCTGACTGTGACACACTCACGTGCAGAGAGAGACTTCGACTGTGCTCAACAGGTTCCCCCAGGGCTTGTCTGTCTTATTATTGGTTTCTTATCCTTTTAAAACATGCCCTAAAATCTCCTGGGTGTTCCTTTTCCAGTTCAACCGTCGGGAAGATGCCAACCCCAACAGCCTGACCCCAGGAGTTTACAGCTCTCTACAAACCAGGTGAGGTTATTTCCTAAGCACCAGACTTTGAGCTGCCACATGCAGCCCAGTGTTTCCTCCAGACAGGGTCTCCCTTTGGCACGTGTCACGCTCTCAACCTTAAAAGCTCTTACACCTCTATTCTGGCATGACTGGAGTGGGGAGAAGGAACCCTGCCCCCGAGGGACACTGAACCCACTGGTGTCTGGACAAAAGAGGAGAGGTGTCTGATAAGAAACACAACACTAATCCCTTCATCCATTCCTTCAAACTGAATGGAACACAGTTTTGTTTGGCAAAACAGGTTGTGGTGTTAAGTGTGAAGTCATAAACTCTACTGGCAACGTCCTGATGCAGGCACTGGGACAGGCAGGAGCGTCTCACACCTGATGCTCACAGGATCCCAGGGTGCTGGGGGTGAGAAGGGCCCTGCAGAGCTGCTCCAGCCCCAGCCCCTGCTCCAGCAGCTTCCCCTGGCTCAGGGGGCACAGGAACGTGTCCAGGGGCGGTTGGGAAGCTCCTGAGAAGGAGCCTCCACACCCTCCCTGGGCAGCCTGGGCCAGGGCTCCCTCAGCTCAGCACCAAAGCACTTTCTTCTCCTGTGCCAGTTAGCCCTTGTCCTGTCACTGGCCACCACACACCAAACACTGGCCCCATCCCCCTGACACCCACCCTGCAGGGACTGAGCAGCATTGCTGAGCTGCCCCTGAGCTCAGGCTTCTGTTCCCCAGGCTGAACAGCCCCAGGGCTGCAGCCTTTCCTCCTCACACACATGTTCCAGTCCCAACCCAACCCAGCCCCCACTCCACCACCTCGCTCTCCCGACCTTTCAAGGCTTTAGGGTGGAAGGAGAACAGTGAGAGAGGGAGAACAGAAATGCATTTCCTGCTAGACTGTGCTCCTGGAACTGTTGGATGCCAAAGTTCATTATCTGCACTGCCAGCTTCCAGTTTTGCTTTTCTCCTAGCACTACTTTGCTGTGGAAGGTCTGTTCCTGGGCACCAAGGCAGTGTCCACCTCCTGCTGCCAAAGGACACGGCTCTGTCTCTCTTCTCTCCATCTCTGAATAAGCCTAATGCCAGTTTCCAAGAGGTTCCACCAGCTCTTTCCTCTGCTGCTCACAACCTCTGCTCTCAAAAGGTTTGTGGGTTTTATTGACTTTCTGATTTCATGCCTTTAAAAAGTGGTTCTCTAGCCACAGCTCCTCAGTGCTTTTAGTGTATTAGTCTGTGAGGAGCTTTACAAGCCTGGAAGACGTGTGCTGGCTCATGTTTAGAGTCCAGGTTGTTTTGCCCACTCAGGGCTTGTCTGTCTTCTGCTCCTCGGGAAGTTAATCTCTAGATTAGTTCAGAGAGTTCACATGGTTTTCCTTACTTTGAGATTTCTTCCACGGCTTATTCGGTTGTTTGTTCAGAGTTTCTTTCAGCTGCTTCTGAGTTTTGAAAGTGGTACCTGGAAAACATTTCACGTTTGGCAGTCTGGCATTATGGGATTCCCTTCAGAACCTGGTTTTGGTGCCATTACTGGTTGCAAGGTCAAAAGAGTGAACAGAAATTTGTTTTAAAATACCTAGACCAACTTCCTTAGGTGAGCTGCTGGATGCCCAAGAGAACCTCAGTTTACTCAGGAATACAGCAACCTGGGGCATGGTCTTCCAGTTTTAAATCAAGTTTCTGTTTGCCCTTAGGCTAAGACAGTTCAAAACCAAAACCAAATCATCACAGCAGAGTGAAAAGGAACAAAACAAGGCAGCAAAAAAACACCCCACAACCACAGTGCTTGGCTTTTTGGGTTGGCTTTTAGAGAACCAGCACTCAACAGGCAACAGCAAGTCAAAGCCACGACACCTGGTGCACAAGGAATGGGAAACCTGGCTTGTTTTATTCTTTTCAGGTAACAAAACTGAGCCACAGAGTTGGGACAAACTTCACTTCTCAACATGCAACTCCCGACCGAAGCCCAAATCCAAGCCACTGTGCTTCTCCTGCCTCTCCAAACCTCACATGAGCCTTTCCTCAAGCTCCTTGAGCTGATGTAACCAAGAAAAAGCAGAAACGTGGACTCATTGCCTTCAAGTATTTGAGTATCAAACGAGCTGAAGTGACTACGTGTGCTTCCAGTGAACAGCAGCCATTTCAGCACAGTTCTTTCATCATTAAGTGAGGACACTTGACCCCTCCACAGCTTTGCTTCCAGCCTCTTCCCTACACCAGAAGCATTAGTGGTCAAACAACTTTACTGCTAAAACAGACTCAAAAGTAGAGCCAGGGATGCAAAGGTAAAGCCAGGGCACTGTGCTCAGGACTCCTGGGACCACTTCACCTTCTGTTAACCCTCAGCTGGAGCAGGTCCAGTTGACATGAGAGGACTCAGAGCTGACTTTAGAAAGGTAGAAGAGAAGGTGAAGCAGGTGGATTGGGTGCTGCTCACGTGAAGCAGCTGGCCCTGGTGCAACACCTCACCACTTGAAAGGCTGCAAAGGTGGGAAGAGCAGAGGCAGGCGGTACAGTCCCTTCCCTCAGCCATTCCGGTGTCTTTAACCTCACGATGTTGGTTTGTAATTAAGAAATGCAAAGGGTGAGGAACTTACTCAGAGCTTCTTTGAGTGCCAGGATGGTTTCCTCAGGGTAAACATTCCTGTCCTCCCAGATTTTGAAGATTCTCTCGATAGATTTGGAAACGGATGGGTCCCTGAAAGAGAAGAGCACGGTGGGTTCTCTGTGCCCCTACACTGTCACTCCTTGTGCCTCTGCAATGGATGAGAACAGCAACAACTATGGATTTCAATCAGAACTTTAAAGGAGTCTTCAGAACTGGAAAGTTTTCTGTCCAAGTGATGATTTCAGTGAGACCAAAGCAGCTTGGAGTTCAGCAAACACACACTTCCCCACTGGGCCCTTTCCATGGGAGACATGAGATGGTTTGAGAGCAGCAGGAACAGCAGCAGCACTTCCCTGAAGCATTTCTTCATGAGGAAAATAGTTTCTGTTGCTCTTCCAAAGCAGCTTTCTAATATAGATGCTCTGGGCAAAAAATAAGCATGACTCTCTTCACAGAGAAGAGTAAGTGCTTCAGAGAGCAGTGACTGCAGAGCAGGTGACTGGGGTGCTGAGATGTGTCAAGATGAGCTCTCCTCCTCAAGTCCATCCATCCCAATTTTAGCACTCCAAGGGCAGCACGTGAGCCTGAACCCTGTCAGCAAGCACAGAACCCCAGAATCCCAGGATGCTGGGGGTGGGAAGGGCCCTGCAGAGCTGCTCCAGCCCCAGCCCCTGGCTCAGGGGGGCACAGGAACGTGTCCAGGTAGGGTTGGGAACCTCCTGCGAAGGAGCCTCCACAGCCTCCCTGGGCAGCCTTTCCTCCTCACACATTTTCCATGCCCTCAGCATCTTGGGAGCCCTGCACTGGCCTCTCTCCAGCAGTTCCCTGTCCCTCTTGAACTGGGGAGCTCAGAAATTGACTCAAACCAGAAGCAACTGCCCAGTTCAGAATAAAACAGTCTGACTGGAAACCACCTCTCCCTGGCATCATGGCAAAGCTCCAAACCCAGAGCCCGCAGTCAGTGGGAAGGAAGGAGGTTCCACAGACCCACTGTGTTCACGTTCCAAGAACAAGCTTTGCAAAGGGTCAGATGTGGTGATGCCACGGAAGAGACAAAGAAAACCTTCCATGGGGGTCCACAAAGTGCAGCCAAATCATCCCCCCAGGTTCACAAACCCCAAAAGCAGGGAGCTGAGAGAGTATGTATCCACTGAATCATTTCTACCCCAACCTCTGGAAGAGGGCCAGGCTTAGGAAAGCCTCTGGGACCACTGTGGGATCAGGAACTTGCAATTCCTGCAGGAGCTTTTCTTTCTTTCCTTTAGTAGTTGATACTCCCAGGTATTTTTTTCCTCCCTCCTCCTCATTGCTGGCATCTATTAATGGTATTTTCAACTTTCTCTTCTGGCAACTCACATTTAAATACAAGCTAATGAGCAGCCCAACTTTAACCTCTTCCCCGCCTCACGCTACGTTCAACCATCTGCTGCTCCAAACTCTGCTCCCAAGACACACAAACCAGCAACCGAGGAGCTGCTTTGTGCTTGCACCACGTCCTGTCCCTTAAAGGCCACCCGGTTTGGGGAAGATAAGACTGGGAAACCAAAAGGGAGGGCAGCAAGGCACCCTGAGGTAAGGATAGGACAGGGCTCACCCCACCTTGACACGTGAGAAACCTTCTAATCCCACATCAAGCCTCTGAGCGAGCACAAAACCAACTCTGAGAACACTTTGAGAAGCTCAACCCCGCTCCCAGTTTTCAACCAACACCCCTGCAAACCTCCCAGGTCTTTCTAGAGAGGCTGAGATGTTAGAAGTAACATGTCCCCTCTTTTTGGAGGCATTTAGCCTCCCATCACACCCATCACTCACTTCACCAAGGAGGCAGCTTCAGGCAGCACTTCTGCAAAGGTGTCCCGGAACACGATGGCGTTCTTTCTCTTGCAGTTCTGGATCACGTCGTTGGCCAAGTAAAAAAGGTTCAGGCGGTGAGGAAAGGCAGCTGGAGGCACAGAGAAAGCTCAGAGTCACGCTCAGGTAAAAACAGGCACCTTCAGCTGCTTTGGGTAATGGGCAGTGCCTGGCGTTGGGGGCTTCTCAGTGTTTGTGTCAATGGGTCAGAACTGGGGCTGCGAGAGAAACCTGCAAGTTACAGGTCACTTCCCAAAACTCTTCCCAAACACTCAATGTTCACGTCCAGCCTCCACCCTGACGTGGGTTCAGGAAGGACACCGAAAGCTGCTGCCCCTGGGCTGCTGCTCTGACACTCAGGCAGCAAGAGGAACCCGAGACATCAGCGTTGCTCACGGGCTGAGGTCACACACATGGGAAAAGGACCCGACTGCTCCAGGCTGTGTGGCTCTGCTCCCCTCTCCAAAGCTCTGGCCTCACCCCATTTGGTTACTGACTCAGCCAACCTTCTGGTTAATAATTTAGAGGCCACTTATTCATCTTTTCTAAGAATCATCATTTCTAAAACTCTCTTTTTCTTTAACCTGTGATGACTTCAAATGCTCCCTGAGCCCTGGAGCTGGAGTGAGGAGGTGCCACAGCTGTGCAGAGGGCACTGTCCCCAGCAGGGACAGGCCACATCCCTTCCAATGCCTCCCACCGACACCACAGCCTGTATTAATGGCCCTTCCCCACATGCCCTGGCTTTGTGTGGCACAAGGAAGAGTCCACAGCCACATCCCTTCTCCTCCAGAGATCCATTTCTCCCAGAACACCTCCCCTGGCTCTGCAGAGAGGACCTTGAGGGGTCCCAAAGCCGAGGGACGGAGGTCAGTGGTGACTGTGGCAGCGCTGGGATAACATTTGGACTCAAGCAGCTTAAAGGTCTGCTCCAACCTCAATGATTCTGGGATGCTGTGATCTTCCTGTTACCTCTGCCTCAGCAGGGCCCGTTCCCATGGCACGGCTGCACCCCAGAGCTCTCCTGCTCTCCCATCAGGAAGCTCTCAGCACCATTCCTGCTCCAGAGCCCTTGGTGGGTTCCCTCCCCATCCTGACACCGCTCCTACGCTCAGGGCCTGTCACAGCAAAACCCCAAACCCAGCACCACAGCAACTCCCCCAGCTCCAGGCTCTCCTCCTGCTCCAAGGGCCCCAAAGTCAAGCCAAGAGTCTCCCAAGCCTCATTCCTCACTCAGCACAGACGGAAAAGCTGCCACACGAGTGTTTTCCAGCCAACAACAGCTCACGTGTGTCACTGGAAACTGACTGTTAAACAACACCTCCCTCTGCTCTGAGGAGGATCGACACCAAGGCTCAGTTTGATGTGATGGGTAAATCCTCAACAGGCTGACGCTGTGGAGCCTCCACGAGCCCTTACACACAGCACTGATTCTTCTTGCTCCTTGCTGGTGCCCACCAAGTGTCACTGCACCCAGGGGTGAGGTGAGCAAGAACCAGTATCCAGCCCTAAACCCAGGGCAGGACCAGGACACAAGGGACTCCACCACCCCATCCTGCAGCAGCTGAAGGCATCAGATCCAAGCCAGGCCTCACACAGCTGCTGCCTTCACCAGGACCACAAATGCCTCCTCACCTATTTTTGCTGAAGTTCTTATTTATCTTTCCTACTCCCAACACTGCTCTGGCAGCTGCTGCATCCCAGAGCCTCAATTCCCATGTCCTGGGATGAGTTTTTTTACAAACACAAGGAGCCCAAGGAGTCATGACCACAAACTGGTAATTGCAACCCTCCCCCTGAAGGCGCTTACACGGCAGGTCAGGGGTTGTTTGCTGGAGCAAAAGGAGGAGCCAGGAGCACTCTGCTCTGCCTGGAGGGCTGGAAATCCAACCACAGGTGCTGTGTTAACAATTTGAAGCCAACTTTCTCCAAAACTCCAGCCTCCATAATCTCTCAGACCACGATCCCATCAACATCACTCTGCTGCTGGCTGGATGCTCTTTGTACCCTGCTCGTGTCCCCCACTAATAGAGAGAGTGGTGATTTCAGATCTTAAAATACAAAGCAAAATAGATCTCGAAGATGTAGAAACGTTGGATTTCAATGACTTGAGGCATTCCCAGAGTCCCAACACAGCACAAAGACCCAGAGCTGAAGGTGGGCTCCAGCCCAGGCAGGGTGCATTGAGCTCCTTGATTTAGAGGGAATGTTCAATAAAACAAGATCCACCACAATTCACAGAAGGAAAACCCCAGACAGTCCCATGTCCAGGCTCTGGAGAAGCTCCATCAAGAAACCAAATGCCCTCGGGTCCAAGACACAACTTTGTACCAGGGGTTTCAACCACGCTACACAACTGTCCGTATCTGGAGGGTCCAGTGGCTTCTGCATCACTCTGAGACAGTCTCAGCTTAAACCACAGAGGAAATAATAGAAAAGAAACAAGGAATGTTATAGCTGATCCCCCCCCCCCAGCTCCTGGCTCAGCTTCAGGACTGGCACCAACTCCAGCGGGCGCCGTCTCCAAGCACAACACGTCCCTTTCGCCCAGGTTGAAAGCTGCTGGCGTGGACACACCAACGAGACAGCCCTTCTGACAGAGAGCTCTTGGTCCTCAACACAAACCACCCAGGCATCAAGTTGCTGCTGTGTTACTTCACCAAAACATCCCTGTTGTGAAGGAGCAGCCTGTGCTCAGGACGAGCCTTGAGCTGGGAGGGAAGATGCTGCTGCCGACCATGTCCTTAAGTCCCCAACACTCCCAGTTTCTACTCAACAGGCCAAATTCTTTGTGCAAGCAGCCACAAACCTCTTTGGGTTAAACTGGATGTTTTAGCTGAAAAACAAAGACCTAAACAGCAAAATCTGTCAAGATGTAGGAAAGAGCAGAGTCCAGGCAAAGCCCACAGCGAAACGCAGCCGATTCCTCTCACCCAAGTGCAGGGGGAGAGGGAGGGACCCCCTTGGGGCCACCAGACCACCAACGCTGGGCTGAAACCCCTTTGCAGCCCAAGGCAGAAGCACCCACCTCGCTCAGACCAGCCCAACACCTGCTTACTCTGATTTACAGACAAATAAAAGGCCTTTTATTAAAGACCCTGCAAGTGGGAACAATTAAATGACTATTGATGAGGTTGGGGAGGAGGAGTCAGGGAGCAGTGTAAAGGGAAAAGGGGCAGTGCCAAAGAGGGTTGGGGGGGGGGTCTCTGGAAGATCAGATCCCTCAGTCAGGAGCTGGAAGATGAATGTCAGCCCCAGAGAAGCAACAGGAATCCAGGGGAGAGCCTGTGCTCCACGAGCCAGCGAGATGGGAGCTGCTGGAGGATAAACATGGGGGAGTTGCTCTGGCATCAAGGCTCAAGGCTGCTGGGCAGGCAAAGGGAGCGACTGTAACCTGAGGTACAGGCAAGGAGCTGTGCTGGGCTTCCAGAGGAACCACCAAGTCCAGAGGAGCTGCATTTCATTTGAGGAGGACAGAGGACAGTCCCACAAGATAGCCCTGAAGATGAGGGCTGTCAGAAGGAAGAGGATTTCGAGGTGGGATGGACCAGACCCAGCATCTCCTCACCAGCAGGTTGTTACTGAGCAGACAACAGCACTTGGGCTCTTGCTTTATTCTCTTTTAATCACACAGTGCACAGCCAAAACCAAAAAGAACCAAACTGCAGGGCCAGGGAGGTGCCTGGTTTCTGCAGAGGAGCCTTGAGAGGCACAAAACAACTATCCCAAACTTCAAGCACAACCTGGAGCGTGGCAGGGGGACGTTATCTCGGCGTGATTGCAAAGCTCCAGCTCCTGCAGCAAGGTGTGTGTGTGGGGGGGAAAAACCTTCCCACGAGATAACGCTGCTGCCTCGTTCAGCCTCCTGAAAACATTAACTACCCCCCTCCTGGGTCACTGCTGCGGCACCTGCCAAACACAGGCGTGGGCACCCGATGCTTTTTTGTGCCCATGCTGGGCTGCTTTGCCCAGGGAAGGGGACAGGGATGGTCCCTCTCCCTCCTATAATACCGAAGACATCTTCCCCCCTCGCACTTCAACACTCCAACGTAACTTTTTAGGCGACCCAGGGGGAGCACACGCAGGATTCGGGAGGCTGAAGGTGGCACCGCTCAGGTGCAGACGGGCAATCGGTGTTTTCCTGAGCGTGACAAGGTGATGCCGAGCAGAAACTGCCCCAGGGACCGCGCAACGCCGACGGGTTCCCGAGTGCTCCCCAAACCGCCCCACGCCGGCTCCCAAACCTCCGTCACAGCCGCATCGGCTGCCCCTCACCTCCCGTGTCCCCGCTGCGGACCCTCCCCGGAGCCAGGACAGTCAACAGCCCCCAGCCGGGACAGCAAACAGCCCCCAGCCCAGGACAGCCAACAGCCCCCAGCCCAGGACAGCCAACAGCCCCCAGCCAAGACAGCCAACAGCCCCCAGCCCAGGACAGCCAACAGCCCCCAGCCA
>WBNH01010849.1:0-140413 GCA_013401255.1 Urocolius indicus | reverse complement strand
CTATCATTCTGTGGTTCTATGATAATTCATCTACCAGGGATGGAAGAGAGGCAGAGTTGAGAGTAGCTGGAGGGCTGGGGCCACTCCCCAGGTCCTGCTGTCCGTCCAGCATTAGCACAAGCCCTGTGAAACCAGTGAGTTTCCAGCATCCCAGATTTTGCCACTACCTTGTCCAACACCCAGTTTGCCTGGGTGAAAGACATGATCATGTCATGCCTTATCCATCCGGGTACCTACTTGTTCATTTATTTGAAGCACGTTGTGGTAGGACTTCTATTTATTGTTACTGTTATTCTTACAAGTAGTAGGTGCTGCCTATTTTTCTTCCCACGTTGCTAGTGCACTTGTTAAATATTTGAAATCTTCTGAGCGCCTCTGAGGGATACCTCCTACTTTGTCTTTTAGGAAGTGATAACTTTCTTCCAGCTTTTCAGCAATGATGCAACAAGTTACATTATCCCACCACAGAATTTAATTGCACAGTTAAAGACATCATTTACAAGACTTTAAGCAGGCCCTGCTAAATTCTCCAGTTGTTCCTCTAATCTCCATAGGCTGTTGCTACTTTCTCAGAGACCTGTATAGGTTTAATTCCTGCTAAACATGTTGGTAAATCACAACAGGAAGGAAAAACTCTGTTACATTATCAGTTATGTTATCAGACACATTCAGTCCCGGAAACTTTCACTGCAGCCTGAGCTCCTCACTTTGCAGCTTCATTTTCAGTAGGTCATCCCAGATGCCATTTGTCATTGCTCTTTAATTACCATTTAACTTTTAATCCAGGCCACAAATTCCTCCCTGCCTACACTTTGTTTTACTTCAGAATGCATATCTAATAGCAACCAAGGACTTTTCCTATTTTCTCACTTGGAATCTGTTTTGGGAGCTTGGAATTGCTATCTAACTGAATCAGTAACATCTGTGACTGCAGGGCAGCCTGAGTGGGAATAGTTAGAGGATTAGACAGATTTCCTGCTCTTCCTCTGAACTCTCTTCCTCTGAAGAGGCTGCTTTGGGACAGTCCAATTGCATTTAATGCTGCTTTTTTCCCTTAGGTTTTTTGTTTGCTTGTTTTTGTTGTTGTTTAACCCATCTTCTTCTCTCCCTTTCTTCCTCTCTCCCTTCCCTCCAAGTTGTTTAGGTTTAAGAAGCAAAAATTATTTTAAGGAACCACGCCAGCATTTTGAAAGTTTCAGTTTCAAACACATAAAAAGGAAAAGTCTGAAGGGATTCCTAGAACTGTACTGCAGCTTGCAGGTATGGCTTTGATTTTCCTTTTGGCAGGCTTTTGCCATTCACTCTTTCATTGCCCTTCCAAGAAACACTGCTGGGTGCCTAAAGACCAGTACGCTTCTTACACTTGGCAGGAGAAGATAACAGTAATGCTACAGTTTGTGCTTTGAAGGATTAAAAGCAACATTTATTCCTTACAGTACTTTCAAACTTCCTCAAGTTAATTTAAAATTCATTTTAGAGAATGCTTAACTACTAATACTAGACTTTTAATATATATTTTTTTTAATTCTGCCCACACCATACCTATTATTTAAACCAAATAAGAAGTGGATTAAAGTCAGCACAATTCTTTAAAGTGCATTAACTGCTTTGAGTAGTCCTTCCCTTCCTTGGAAGGAATACACCATACCTCTGTGACTGGTCTCTTTATGATATCTGTGTGAAAGTTCTGTGTGAAAGAAATGACCATATTTTGACAACGAATTGCAGTTTTTCATAAACTTTTTGCTCCTCCCTCCTCTTTTTGGTGGTAACCAACCTCATTGCTAGTCATGTACACAACAAAAGTGTCCCTTCCCCACTTTGTGGGGTGGCTGATAAATTATTCATATGACTAATGAGGGTTTTGAATTTTCAGGCAAACTGTGATGGCATTTTTAAAGGCTTGCATAACTTCAGCAGCATTTCTCCCACACCTGCATGCTTCAGGCAATCAGGTGTTTAAAATTACCAGTACAGAGCTTTGTCCCTTCTCCTCTTCCTGCAAGTGCTTTGCTCACCAAGGGAGTCCTGTGGTTATTTTGTCTGTTTGTCCATGTGAGGATTTTTCTGAGGTAATTAGCATGAGGGGAAAGGGGAATCTGAGAGGACTGATCTAATTAGCGAAAGCATATACCTTGCCTTATGTTCATTTTGAAATGACAAGACACAGGTGCACTTTTAGTGGTGTTTGAATGTATGTTAGCATTTAAGGTCCTTTCTCTTTTTTTTTTTCCCCTTCCTATGGGTTGATCTCACTTTAGTAGGAGTGTATCAGAAAAATCTCCATGTAATGAAGCCCTTGCTGAAGCAAAGAGTTACGTGAAAGGGCTGATTATGTTTATATTACATGGTCTCTTGTGAAAAAACCAAGCCCCCTAGCTAGTAGGGGAAGAAAGGTCACTGTAACTGAAGAAACAACTGACTCAATGTCTTAATTCTGAAGGAAATGAGCCCTTTGGAGATGAGAGGGATTTTTCTGGTCTAGTTCAGTGGAAAGCATGCAACTATGAGAATAAGCTTTTCCTGTTGTCTTGAAGAATAAAGAAGCAAATCAGAGAAACTGGGTATTGAAAGGGGGGGAAAAAACCCCAACCAAACTTCTAGTTTTGTTTCTGTCTTTAAATGCTCCACTGGAGATTGTCAGTGCTGTTTCATTCTCCCAGATTACCTTAAGAAGCATCCTTAAGAAAAAAATGATAGTGAAAGATTAAAAACAAGTTAAATCTTTTCTGTTCATGGCAGACAGACTTCCATGTCTGGGCTGTGAAGGTCCTTACCATCACTGGTCTACCTGATGGCGTTAAGTTCTGAGGTGTCCAGAGCTCCTTTCGTAAGCACTGCAGATGAGCATTTGAATGTGAAGGAGATTGTAGAGGACCTATTCTCTGAAAAGCCCTGCACAGGGAGTTTGGTGCCTATGTATGCATTTTTAATGGAGACCTTAGCCTATGTTTGAGACCAAACTTGCATTCATTCTGCGCTTTTTGGTGCTGAATCTGCAGTGATTTTTGCTGAATGTGAAAATCAGAGCTTGCGTCACTGCTGGTCCATAACCCAGGAAATGTGTTAGATGGATTGGCCTACTTCATCTTCCTAAGACACTTTTATCTGTCCTACTTGCCCTGACCAGTATGTCTCAAGAGTGCAAAATCCTTCCCATATATCAGCATCACAAGGGAAAGCATGACCAATGGGCAATACAGAGCAGGGATTCTTACACCGCGGTGTGTGTTTCTGCAGCTAAGGTACAGATGGTGAATTGAATTTGGCTATAAACAGCTAAAAAATGATAGTAAATTTAGCTTGTTCTGGTACTTGGCATCATAATGTTACTGTGGACATAGTCTTTGGGGCCATGAATAGGTACATAGGAGGGCATGTGTGATGGTAGCCAGTCTTCATCACAGGTTATTATAATGAAGGACATGGCAACTCTTGTGGTGCTGTCAAGGGTTTAGAAATGCAATAGCATTTGTGAAGTATGAACACCATAAATCTTTACAGGTTATTGGTTACTTGAAACATGTGTACTTGAGAACTTCAGTGCATATGCCAGGTTGAAAGAAAGCCAATTGAGTAACTACAGCAACTTCACCTCATAGCAGTAGGCAGGGAGTGTGCTTAGTGCTACGTTTACAACAAAAGTGACCATTTTGAAAGAGCAGATCACCGTGGAAGTTGATCAGAAATGCAACAGGAGATTGTTTTTAATGGCTTTTGGAGGAATATTAAGATTTATTCCTGTAAAGACTTACTCAGCATGTTGCACAAACTCCTCTTAGTGCACTAATAAGTCAATGTGTTACCAAATGCTTAGCCATTATAATTACAGCCACATGTTGTCCTTTTTACAAATAGATCTGGCTTAATTGCATCATTTTTCAGCAGGATTTATGTGGTCCTGTTTAATCTAAAATTAGTACATGCACAAATGAAGTGCAAACTATTTTCCATCACTGAACTGTGAAATGTTCTCCAGAATAGAGATATACCAACATGTTCCTAAAAAGAGACATTAAGCATTCAGGCAACTTTTTGATTTGTGTGTGTGTCTGCACCTGTACAATTTTACCAGAAGTAAGAAAAAATATACTAAAATACACATTAACTGCCAAATGAACAAAAAAAATCAGTTAAGAGATCTAAATCAAGCAGTCTTTTTTGATTATCACCAGTAAAACAAAGCTAGGTCAGATATATCAGGTGAAACACCTACCTGTCACTTTGAAGTTTGGAACGTGTGTGATTTCCAAGAGGGTTGGAACTTAGACATTAAAACTTCAACACTTGACCAAAACCCAACTAGACCCAAAAGCCTAATGCTGGAAGCAGATGAAATCCTCTTTCAATTTGTATGTAATAGGGAAAAGTTACTTTGGCTTGAGTAGAGTAGAGAACTTGACATCCAGAATGGAGATTTACTTATTGCTGGGAGAAAGACTGCTGATTTTTAGTGAGTAAATCAGAAAACTGAGAAAAATCCCTATTTTGCTTAAGCACTAAGATAGAAGTACAGAGAGTTGTTCTACCTCTGAACATGAGAGCTAGAGGAACTTCTTTTTATCTCTTGTCATCTTGGTGAAAGTATGTGTAACTGCAATGTAGATAAATGCAGCTTTTGAGAGCTACTCAGTTATGTGTGATAAATGATTTGGGTGTAAAGTAGGAGAAAAGCTCTATGAGTAAAAGCATATGAACATTGAAAATAGCCCTAGATTTAAATTTGATGTTCCTGATTTTAAAGGCTTGAAAGGCTTTTCTTTCTTTGTCTCAAAAGGCCAAAATCTAGAAGACTTGTTTATAGCAGAGTGCCAAGTGACCGGTGCAGTATGACTTATCCTTGAGAAACACTCATCGCCGTGGGTATGAATGAGTTAACATGCTTACAAACAGTAGCTTGCAGGTCACTGCCTTTTCTGTCTGCTTCAGCATGTCACCACAGTAATTCTCTCTGAAACCTTCAGGCTTGATCTGATAATGTGTTGCCAACAGAAGCTTCAGCTGAGCTGTCTCTTAAACAGTGCCGGTCCTGAATGAGTAGAGTGATCCTTTGTGGTCCTTATGGTCCACGAGGCACCTGTCAGGTTCTGTGCTTGGCTTAAAGTGATGTTCAGGGTGTGTACTATCCCAAAGCTTAAAGATCTGATCAACCAATAGTGGATGAATTGTTCCTGCCCTTTAATCTGGATCCTTTAAGATGACAGCAGTGGTGTGCCCAAAAGAGGAATCATGACTTCTCCAGTGATTAATGATTGTGTTGATGTTTGAAACAGGGTGCCAACCTTGACCTGGCTTGACATAAAGTCTTTTCTGGTGCAAAGGAGATTTGGACTACTTTGACTTTCTGTGCAAGACACATACATCTTGCATAGAGCAGGAGGCTGGCATTGGAACATGGAGCTTAGGTGCACAAAAAAAATGGTCTACAAAACAAAAATGAGGGAGGAAGGATGTTCTGCCATCTACTATGTAAGTTAATAATCATAGAATCATGATTTTTTTTGTTCCTGACATAATTGAGTAAGCATTTCTGGTGCTGTATGTATGTTTTGAAGACCTAAAGACAGGTAAACAGTTTATGACTCTTCTGATTTTGTTGTAAAGTGTTGTTTCTCTGTAGCATATTCCTCTAGACACAGAGTGATCTTAGCCTACCTGCACGCCAGGGGAGCAATGTCCATCTGTTGAACATTTGTCAGATGAACTACCGACCTACGCTGATCTAACACCCTGAAACACCTGAGAGCTGCTCAACCGTGGCCACCAGGCCACTGAGTGACATGGAGCAAGATGCATCTGCAACAGCTTGGAAGAAACTGGGTCACTTCTGTATAGACTTTACAATCAAATGTGAAATGAAACTCCTTCTGATAGCAGTAAAGCTGGAAGCCATTTCAAACCTTTCTTAAGCAGAAAGGCTGTTATTGACTGTTAATTCCCAGCAATGAACACTGAAATGTTCGCCTGCCATCTGCTGAATGCTTTAACCACACTGAAGGAGGCACCTGGACTCGAAAGATTGAAGCTCTGCTCTGTTTTATCAAGTTGGATATTCTGGCATTTCTGATGCATCTTTGAGTATGTAAAAGCAGCAAAACTTGTCTGATGGAATAGAGGCATCAGCATGGAGAGAGGATGGATTGTGTATGTTACTTAGCCCAAGCTGTGGTTTGGTGTTCCCAAAGAGAGTCTTTCTTGCAAGGTAAGAGTGGTTTTAAATGAGTTGATGACAAGAAAGTTGGAAAATTAGTCCTTTCAGTATCATTCCTTTCAGTACCAGTCCTTTCAGGGATCATTCTGATGCTGAGAGGGATGCAGTGGTCCTCTGCTGAGGGCAGCACCTTGTGCATGGGAAATCAGTGTGAGAGCGCTGTTGTTCAGAGAGCTCAGCTCCAGCAGACTTAAGATGAGCCAGTGGAGATGTTATTGTGTGCTTTGAGGACTTAGCAAGTAATTTTAAAACAAAATGCAAGTGTTGGTTTAGGTAAGTTCCATGTATTTCACAGAGGAGGTTTTTTCCCAACTCACCCTGCTAGTGGATGGCAGTCCCTGAAGTGTGAGTCATAGAATCATAGAACGGTAGGGTTGGAAGGCACCTTTAGAAATCATGTAGTTCAACCCCCCTGCAGAAGCAGGTCCCACCTAGATCAGGTCACATAGGAACATGTCCAGGTGGGTCTTGAAGACTTCCAAGGAAGGAGACTCCACACCCTCCCTGGGCAGCCTGTGCCAGGGCTCCCTCACCTCACAGTGAAATAGTGGAACTTTTTGTGTTCCAGTTTCATTCCATCACCCCTTGTCCTGTTGCTAGCTAGAACAGAAAAAAGGGATGCCCCAACCTCCTGACATCCACCCTTTAGATAAGCGTAAATGTTAATAAGATTTCCCCCTCAGCCTCCTCCAGACTAAACAGCCCCAGGTCCTGCAGCCTTTCCTTGCATGAAAGATGCTCCAGTCCCCTGATCATCTTGGTGACCCTGCTCTGGACTCTCTCCAGAAGTTCTCTGTCCCTCTTGAGCTAAGGAGCACAGAACTGGACACAGGACTCCAGGTGAGGCCTCACCAGGGCAGAGCAGAGGGGGAGCAGAACCTCCCTTGACCTGCTGGCCACACTCTTCTCGATGCATCCCAGGATGCCATTGGCCTTCTTGGCCACGAGGACACATTGCTGGCTCATGTTTAGCTTATTATCACCCAACATGCCCAGGTCTCTCTCTGCAGAGCTGCTCTCCAGCAGGTCAATCCCCAGCCTGTCCTGGTGTATGGGGTTGTTCTTCCTGAGGTGCAGGACTCTGCACTTGTCCTTGTTGAACCTTATGAGGTTCCTCTCTACCCAACTCTCAAGCTGGTCGAGATCCCGCTGAATGACAGCACAGCCTCTGGGGAATCAGCCAGTCCTCCCAGTTTGGTGTCATCAGGGAACTTGCTGAGGGTCCTTCTGTCCCCTCATCCAGGTAATTGATGAAGATGTTGAACAAGACCGGCCCCAGAACCCATTCTTGAGGAACCCCATTGGCCACAGGCCTCCAACTGAAACATTTAAGAAATCTTCTCTTTCATTTTCAGGCTTTATTATGGTATGTCAGGATGTTTTTATTTGCCAGGTAATTGTTCCTAGTCTAATTGTTTTCGCAACTAGAAAAGAATATAGCTTAAGTTATAGTTTTGAGTTTAACAGGTTGCAGAAGATTTATATTTGTACTCTTTCCTTCAAATTTTGCAACTTAGGAGAATTTTTTAATAGGACACAATCTAAGGCGAGTGTTTCTTTATCTCTGATTTCTGTAGGCTGTCTAGGCTGAGGGTAAGTTTGAAAAGAATACTTATATGCTTTAGGAATACAAATTATTCCTTAACTTCTCCAAATTGAATTCATGATACCTTTTATTATCTTTTCAGAACAAGGGAAGGCATTAGTTACATTGTCATAAGTAAACCCTAAACTGTCATGAGCAGCATCTGATTTCCTAGATTTATCTGAAAGATTTGCTTTAAGATTTCAAAAACCTCTCCTTATCCTCAGTTCCACAAATACCTTTATGCTGAGATGAAGTGTAGACAAATACACAACAGAACCTAAATAACACTTTCTAATAGGAACTGCTGAGGGGTATGTGCTATATCTTCTCATAGCAACCATAGGCCACATCTTAGATTTGGAGGCTGAATGGGTCCTATGCAATGGTTTCCATGGTTGCATAGGGTTTTGTGTACCCAATAACTGTAATATTCAAGTCCTTAATAGAATAACTTGTGAAAAGGCAATTTTTTCCTCTTTATTTTCTATCTTAAATTATTACTCTGCAAATGACTGAATAAAGGTACAACATGAAAGTTGTTACTACTTGAAATGTTGTTGAGGTTACTTTAGCATGAACTCAAGCCTACAGTACTTATGCAAGAAAAATTTCAGGTACCTATTGACTCAGCGCTGTAGGATTTGGCTGTAGGTTTTATTTACTATATTTTAGTACCATTTATCTTAACAAACATTTGATTGCCACTCCTTGTCTGGCAAAGTTAAGTATTCTGTCAAGGGCTGACCGTTTTTGGAAGAAGATACTGTGAGACTGAGAACTTCCAGGTAGGATCTCAGTTGTTATAATGTGACATACTTTAAGGCTAGTAAGTTCATGTTATATCGATTAAAAAGCATTTTTTAAGGGAGTGACTCCTTTTGTGTTCTACTACTGAGCTGGAGGTGATTATTGTCCTTGTCTTTGTCATTTAGGTTTTTGAAAGGTTCTTCTCTTCCAGAAATTGTCAACTACCTAATTTTTTTTATGTTGCTCTGAAAAATCTCAGCTGTTAACTGTGGGAGCTATTATGAGAAGAGCACTACAGAACTACACCTTGGACAATGGTCAAACAAAATTCCCCAATAAACGCTGATGTGCTTGGGTAGCTCCAGCTGACTGGGAATTTCATTCAACTTAATCCCACAAGTGCTTAGGCTGTATGAATTATTCCTTTCAAAGTGCCAATAACTTGTAGGTAGTGTCCTAGTTCTGGGACAAACCATGGCTGAATGTGGGGCAGGATCATGAGGGAACCTTGCTGTGGGGAAGCAAAATCATATAGCTGTCCATTTGATTTACAGGAGATGTTCTGACAGTCCTATTTGATCTTTCAAACCTCATTGAACATACTCAGCACTCTACTCAAGCACAAGGTGTCTCTATCCCAGTACTGCAGAATAAAATACACAGAGGACTCAAGAGCTCTTCAGAAATACATCAGAGAGCTTAAGGAAATTGTCTAAATGTGTGGGACTTTGATATTTATAGTGGTTAGTTGTTACTGAAGATGTGATCTGTGATAACTTGTGCCCTTTACAACTGAAAGCCTGTGAGAGTGTGTTGAGCTCTCAGACTTTCCAGTGATTTATCTGAAGTGTCTTCTATCAGGCTCACAGATGTGTATTGAAGTACTTTATGCAAAGAAGAGCTCAATGTGCAAAAAGGTTAGATTCTTAACTTGTGTAAACTGTTGTTTTCCCACTGAGGTCAACAAGATGTCTTTGTGATGTACCCCAGCAGAGGATCTGGTTTCTAACGAATGTTCTGTGTATTATTCTTGGATGAGTCCATGAATATTTCAGAGTGTGCTGAAGCTGGGCTCTCAATGTGTTCATTCATAGAGCACTGTATAAATGATCAAAGGAGAGTCTTCTGGATCTTACATGTAATAAATTCTGCTTTCAGGTTTACTGAGCTGGAGACTATCACAGAAATACTTGTTACTCATGTACAGATCAGGAAGCTGTTAATTATCACATTGGACCAATGCTTCAAGTCTATGCATTGCTTGGCACATCTGACAGGGCAGGCAGCAGCAGCTCAGTGTTCTTTTACCGTGGAGATGAACAAGGTGGGGTCTTGCCTGCTTGAATCATGTCTTTGGAGACATTGCTTACTGTTTTAAGTCACCTAGTGGCAGAGAAGAAGCATTTATCTGAATATCTGAAAAATGCCAGCAGAAGGAAAAGTGACTGATTTGAAATCAGCCAGTGTATGTGTTGGGATTTGTTTGGTTTTATCTCGCATGCGTAACTGTGGATGTAGGGTACTTGGGCTGAAGTTTTTCAAATCAAAACCATCTTTACCAAGGATTCCCATGATGCATATGTTCCTTGCAAAGGACAGAGGAACAGTGACAGGTGCAAAATAGTCTTATGAGGCAATATCTCCTAAAAGAAACACGGTTCTTTCGGGATAAAATATTTTAACTTCAAATATTCATCCTTTGTTTTTTCTTTTCTGTAGAATTGCCCACCTTGTGCTGATAATGGTATCAGCACCTTGCCAGAAACCATAAGCATGTGTCTGAAGGAACACAACTACATACTTCTGAAGACATTCCATAGGACACTAATGCATAAGCTTATTTTCATACTTCAGTTTGTATTTAGACATATTTAACGTCTCTCCCTACTGCTATTAGGGAGGATTATCCAGAGAGAGGTCAGAACCATAAGATGCTTTGGAAGTAGTTGAGATGTAACTTCTTTAAATATGAAATAAAGCCCTTTGAATTGTTTCCTTTGGTTAGCCAAGCCAAACTACGTTGCTCTGGTCACAGGTTCTGTCATTCAGGGTTGAAAGAATTATGCAGTATAAAGACTAACAGTGAAGATTTCCTGGGTGTGGGTCTGTGATACCAGTATCAAAGCCTCCCATCACCTGAGATTAGTGACAATCCCATTCAGTTAGAAAACATTAAAAACCAGTCAATTTCAATTGGTGAGAGCAAATATTGGCTGTTTGACATCTATTTAATGATTCTCTGAAAAGCAGTAAGGTCTTGCCAACTACACCTAAGCTCTACTGATTTATTGACTGGTGTCTTGCTGCTGGGCATAAGCTGGGATGTTGTGTCTTCCTGGTACCTGGACTCATCACATCTTTTTATGATCAGCAATCTGAAGTGCCTTGCCATGACTGAATGACATAAAAAGGAAATAGTGTTCTATCACAATCCCTGTCCATTATTAGCAATACAAAGTATCTGACACTGACTGCCTGAATTTATGTTGCTTATAAAAAGCATAGGAGTGTATCTTGTTAGCCAGCTAGCTGGATCTTCATCAGCAGTAGCTTTGACCACTTTGCAGACAAATAAAATCACTTTTGTGATTTTTGAAAACCCCACAGGTTTTCACCCCTGTGGGAAGGTATCTGTGTCTTTGCTATTCAGAACTCAGGTTGTCTAGATGACTGAATGCAAGCTGGGCTTTTGAAGTTTTCAATAGCTTATCATTTGTGTTGTGTCTTACTACACTTAATTGACATAACTAATGAAAAACAAGTGCCGAAATCTGGCAAATTAGTGGTTGGGTTGCTCTGTGCATCTGTGCTAACCTGCATATCACCTTTCTTTGTGCAGTTCTTCATGGGGTTAACAGAGAATCCTGCCCGTTTGAATGGGAATTTTGTCAGCAGCATCAGCTGGGACATGATTATTGACTGTCTGAGGCAAAGCTTAGAAGATAATTGCTGTGTTTAACTGTTAATTCTATAGTATTATCCCAGTAACTTGTTGCATCTAAGAGTAGCTTGATGTCTATATATACATATTCACACATATGCACATGCTTGCCTTTGGGAATTCATATAATTCTGCTAATATCCATGCAAAAGATCACTGGGCTTTTTTATTTGGAAACAGAAGATGTTTAGACTCGTGTCTATACTGATAAAGAGAGCTATTACAAATGCAACTTGGAGATGCACTTATGTCTATGCTCAGCTTAGAACCTTATCGGTTGATCCTTGGGCACTTACAGCCACAGTTCAAGAGACTGAAGATGCAGCAATACCAAAGGACAAATTAAAACTGCACATAGCTAACCCTCCACTGCAGAAATAATTCGCCCATTTGGAGAAATGTTTGCAGACCGTTATCTCCTTCATTTGGCTGTATGATCTGAGACTTGCTACCTGCCACTCAATGTATCTCATGCTGGGAGACAGGTCTGTGAAGTAATGGAGCCTGGCTGTCTGCAGTCAGGACTGCTGTACTACATCCAAAGCATGCTTACCAGTCAGCAAATGCTGTGTTAATCTTACAGGGAGTGTTTGTTTTGCTTGTTTTGCTAGGCTGAGTTTCAAGCAACTGATAATGTGTTCATGAGCAGTTCTATTGCAGTCCATTTTTTAAAGAGAGAAGTGTGAAGACCGATGCTCTTACGGCTGGGTAGAACATGGGTGTGAAGGTTTATAGATGATCTTGCTTCAATGTGTGAACTTACAGTGCTTGCAAGTGCATGTTAATATGTCTGTGCAGGTACATTTGGGACAGTGGAGTTATGGCTCTTTAAAGTCTGATGAGTGTGTTTAAAAATATACCTTGGACATGGTCCTTCTCTCTTGGCATTAATTCTGCTAGTGGAGTTACCTCAAATGAGATGTACATTTGTCTGCTTAGTAATAGTCAAGCCTTCGAGCTGCTGAAGGATAAACTCTGAAGGCTTCTGAGAATTATATAAAACAAACCCTTTATTGTTCACAGGTTTTTAAGTATTGAACGGCCTGGAATATCAGGAAGTAAATGACAGTGTGTCTGGCTTGTTCCCACTTGTACCTGCAGTGTTGCTGCTACATCCATCTGTACCACTGCAATTACAGTTCTCACAGGCACTTACAGCCTCATCCTTCAAAGTCTTTTTGCATTTAGTTCCTCCAAGAAAAAAGGAATGTAGTTACCCAATTATCTTTTGGGATGTGGTAGATTCAAGTGTGATTCTGAAGCCTCTCTGGTGTGTAGGACCTTTAAAAAGGAGGCATTTTTCCAGACTCCTTTGGTGTTATTTTGAAGAAACTCCAAGCTATTTGATGACTTGCAAAATGAAATCTAGCAACATTTACACTTTGACTTTCCCAGAGAATTTTAGCATCAAGGATGAGAACACAAGGATGTCTCTGACCTCAAGGCTTTTTAGCCTGCTTGTATACTCTGAGAGAATGTGACTGGGTCGTCAGCCTGTTAGAAAAAGATGATTTTTACAGTATTAGGATAACTCAAATCCAGTCGATGCTTCATATGTACACACTTTCCAAAGGTACTTTTGCTGAGAAGACATCTTGAACTTAAAATCTAGTCTACTAAGAGTATTCCAAATGTAGTACTAGACACAGCAGTGTGTGAATATATATATATCTTTTTAAAGTGTATTTTACATATCCCCTGCTTAAATTTAAGATGGAAATGCACTTGGGGGACATTTCAGGTGGGGAGAGAATGTGAATAGGTCAAGTACTTTTCTGTTTTCTGGCTTGTAATTTAACAGAAATTTTCCTCAGCTGTTTACCCAGTCTTGCACTTTGTGCTAGTCACAATAAAGGTGATTAAAAGCCAGAAATACCATAAAGGTGATTAAAAAGACAGAATTGGAAAAAAAAAAAGAGAGATGTTTTGAAATCCACCAGTTTGAGGGCTGCTTGCACACTGTTTGTTTGTTTCTTTCTTCTGACTTTAAATTGTGTTTCTGCTCAAAAGATCAAATTGCCTCGTTAACATATCTCTGGAAGGACCCAGGGCTTTTGCAGAGCTGGCATGCAGCAAGCAGGCTTTCTAAATGGGGAAAGCTGTCACTCTTCCTTGCCTGCTGCAGACACAAGCACTGTAAGAAGTCCCTTGCTACAGGAAAGTGTTGTGGTATTAGATGCAACATTTATTGGCTTGGTAACAAGATAGTTCCTCCAGGCTCAGATAACCATTAGAAAACCTCTCTTCCTCAAATCAGCTGCTTAAATTGGATGTTAGAGTTTAGCATCTCTCTCTCTTTCTTTTTGCTGAGTATCTCCTTGTGAAAAGTAATGCAGATCCTATGATAAGCCTTCAGTTCTAACACATATATGCATCATAAGCCTAGGCTTTGTAGGAAGATTATGCCCTGTTTATTTAGGATACTCTAAAGACTGCTGATGATGACCTGAATGCTCTCCAGCTCTTCGTGATGGAAGGTGTTCAACATGGATGGATCCTAGTGAGGGGTATGTTGGGTCAGATGTGAGTTGAACTATGAGATGCAATGCAATGCCTACAAAATATCAGCACTACCTCTCTTGTAAAACTTTTCTTCACAATTTTCCTAAGCAAGGTTTGATGTTTTGTATGTATTCTAAGGGAAAACAAACAAACAAACAAACCAGAAATTATTTGGAAATACAAAAGATTTCCTTATCTCTTGCAATTCTTGCAGTGAGAGTACACAAACTTCAGGTTGCTTATTAAGAATAGCCCAATGTACATCTGAGAGTGAAAAAAATAATGTCACTTCTTTGGAACGTGATCTAAAGTTCACTCAAGTGAATGAAAAGGCTCCTGTTGGTTTCAAGCGCATGCAGCCTTTACACGGTGAACAGAAGATGTGTGTCTCATCTGCTTATATGTGAAAATGTTATTGGTAATTTATGTTGATAGAAAGAGCACATGGTAACTTTCTTCCTGCATTTATATAACAGGAGGCCAGAGCTTCAAGTGTGTAGTTAATATCAAAGATGCAGTTGCCTGTTACCAGCATCATGATAGTCACACAAGCATGGATTAGGCTGTGTAAGAATATGTAATGGAAGGCGAAACATTAGGCTCTGGTTTCCCATTAGGTAATGTTTCCCCATTGCCATCCAGCCCAAAGATGACAACTTACCATTCCTGGTGAGCAGTGTCATCTTCAAGCTTGCAAAAGGGGAGATGGTTCTTACTGCAACACCTATGTTGAGTTTTTCTGGTTTTTGTTCAAAAGATGATTATGCTTATAATCAAGCCAAGAAGTGCCAGAGAAGTTATCAAGGCATTCATTGCAGTTGGGACAGTCCAGGTGTTGCAGTTTATGGAAATGACAGTTTCCCAATACTGCTCAATAATAGAGCAGTTTGGCAGTGCAGGAGTAAGTTGCCTATACCAGTTAACAACACATAACAGCTGTTGCCCCCATGGTATGGTGAATGAGGTTACCTTGGATTGGAATTAACAGAGCACTAATAGAAGAAGAGAAAAAAACAGCAAATGACTACTCAAAATGATCTGTGGTATATCTTGCATTTGTAAGACATCCTTGTGCCAATGTACTTGCAATGGGATCAATCTTGCTTTGTATTTTTCACTAGTATTAAAATAGGTGAGAGAAAAAGCTAATTGACTTGGGTTTTCTTTAGGTATGTTGATTCAATTCCTGGGAACACTTAAACATCTACAATTAATAGAAATGTCAAGACACATTGAAAAAGAATTCTTATGAATTCATAAGTTCAGAGGTAATCTGGTAGCAGCAGAGTGGGATCAGTCAGTGGTCAGACATTGTATGCTGGATATCAGTGTTTCTCAGCCATCTTCAAGACTGAAGCCTCACGTTACACAAGCCAGAGGAAGCTTGGAACTAGTTGTCAAAGAAGCTTGCACCATCACAAGACATCAACTCCAGTCTGCAGACACTCAATCTCCAGACAATTAACTTCTGTGTGCTGTTAGTATTTTGTTTCTCTCATGTCTCAATGTATGAAACTATCAAGCTGAATTGCAGTTTATAAGGTGACAGCAAAAAGGTCTAAACATTTTTTTTTCTCTTTTACAGAATTTTACAGTGTGGGGAAGCTGACTTTTTACAGCCTAAAAACCAACCAAAACCACCAAGTCCTGCTACTCCTGACCTGACATCTTTCAGGTACACAAAAAGAGCTATTTGACATCATTTGTAGTCATCATTGCCATCTTCAAGTACCTCTGCTTTCATAAACAGATGTTGGGAGAGGCATAAGAGGTGCGAATTATGCTTGTTGGAATCTAAATTTTTACACTAAAGTACACCAAGCAGGAGCACAAGAAGCAGAAATTTACTCCTGGGCAGAAGTCTTCTATCACCTTCCCAATCACCCTTCAGACTGTTTTAAGAGGAAATTGAACATCATGCAACCTCACTGCACAGAGCAATGTTCCCCATCAGTGAGTGTAGTTGAGACCTTCCCTATGATCTTTGCAAAACCACTGATTTTCTGTGTTTCACTGAAGTTTGTCCCGTGAGGACACCAGTACTTTCCAGCAATGTAAGCGGTTTTTCCTTTTGATAATGGACAAGTTCCATATTTCCAAGACCTGCATAAGCTCCTGGGTATGTGCTCACCATGGCAGACAGTAACAGTTGTGCACACTCTTGGCTCTCTGCAGAATAAGAGATTTGCAGTTTCTGTGCCAAACCAGTCAAACCCCACCTCTCACATCATCCACTAGAAAATTAAAATGGTGAGCTGTACATGATGCTGTTGTTTCTGTTCCCTGCCAACACTCCAACACATCTGGCAGGGAAGTTCACTGTATGAAGTGTGTTCTACCTTAGTGAAATCTTTTCATGATATTGCTTGAAAAATCCAGGTTTGCCAATTCCTTTGTTGCATAATAAGCTATGCAGCTTGTTCCACACATTTATTGCCTGACTTCTCCCTATGTTTTTAAATGTTCTTGTACCATTCAGTAAGCAAGCCACTGCTAAAGTCAGAGCTTAAAGCTTGTTCAAGGTGTTTGCATTCCTTGAAAGTAGCCAGGCAGGCATTTTCTACACAAATGTGAATTATTCATCGAATTTATTCCATCTGGGGTTTGTGTGTGTGCATGTGTTCTCTGCTAAGGGTTTTAGAAAATACTGAAATCCCAGGTATGCTAAGGGGATCAGCAGAATTCATGCCAACATTAAATGAATATTTGTGGTGAGTGAATATTCTGTGTGCTGCCTAAAGCCTATAATGCTTAAGGCTATACTCTTCAGCTAAATGGTTAAACTCTGCCCTAAGATCAATTTGTCTAGAACAGTAGAAAAGTAGAAAAGTGAGAGGATACTTGTAGTGAAGAACTTACAGCCAAGTGAGAGGATTATTTGAGAAATTCTAACAGGCAGTTGAAGTCTTGGAGGTGATCAAGAGACTTCATTGCTTCCAATAGCAAATTGTTTATGGAGGGAAATAAAACTAAACCTCTTTTTTGTTTTTCTTTCCAAGTAGCTCCAGTAACTTGTAAGATTTGTGTCAGGCTCCAAGTAGAAAATGATCACCAATTATATTCCAAAGACTAACGATAAAAGCTTGGTAAGGGGAAAGCAATACATAAGCTTTTCCAGTGAGCTCAGTAGCTTTAATTGCTATGCTTTTTCTGGAGGACTTTTTTTTTTTAAACTCTGAGCCCATTTTCTCTTCTGTAGAAGTATTGCAATTCATGAACAGTGGTTTTTCTCCTCAGGCTTGTTCTTTCTCAAATGCACATTTTAGCTGCATGCCTCTGGTTATTAACCCTGTGGATTTCTTTTAGATACAGGGAATTTTGTTTCCAGTAATCTATAAGCCTAAAAAACCACCAGCATGGGGTAATACTCACCTCCTGCTTTTAATGTCAAAGAGCAAAGCATCTTTGTGGTCTTGTACAGCTGAGAAGTCACAGCAGCTTCACTTTTGACTCAATAGCCTTGAACAGAAGCAGGTAGCCTCTTCCATTTCTGTTTTTTGGTCCATCTTTCAAATCAAAAGGCAGGAATCTCTCCTAAGAAAGAGATAACATTTTTCATAAGCTTATGCCCTATGAGTAGTCTGTGGTTTCCTGAGGGCCCTACACTGTCTTTGTTATCTGATAGAGGATGGCAGTACTGGGATGTAGAGGCACAAAACCTTTCTGAGGCAGGCAGACTAAGAAAGCTTTTCATTCCCACTAGAGTTAAAGGGCAAGGGAGATGAACTAAACAGCACATTATCTGCTTAGAGATTTGCTCAATGGAGTGGGCTGTATTTTATCAGCAGTACAATGTGAAGAAATATATTGTTCAAATAGTTTTCTGCTCACTGCTTTGATTCATGGTGGCAGGTCAAAAATGCTGTGCTCATCCGCTAACTTGAATGATCTCTCATCAAATTTTAGTCTTGCAAGTTGGTCTCTGCATTCTTTTAAGTCAGAGAAGTTCAGAGAACTGGAAATGGTTTCTTGTGCCAGTTAGACTTCAGGCAGCCCTGTTGGGCTCTAAAACAGGGACTTGCAGCTGACAGGCATTGAAAGCTTTTAAATCTATAGGGCAGAACCTGAGGAGGAACAGTCTTATTCCAAAAGTTCAGGCACACTTGCTTAGGATTCGAAGGCCTCTTCCAGCACCAAACAGGCAGGTTAGGTGGTGGATTGGTCAGATCCTCGTAGGGTGCCTCTGGCTACAGAAAAGTAAAACCCTGTGTTATGCTCTCATAAGGACCTGACATTTTTTTTCCAATTGAGACACTGGTTCTGTCTGGGCTTTTGGATCTGCATGAATTTGCCATGATGCAAGGAGTTTTGTTTGCAGGCTTTAAAAACCAGTTTCTAGATTTGGATTCCTGCTTTTAAAATCTCCATTGCAGATTACCGCCCAGAGTTTCAGAAACAGAGGGATTTGGGGTGGGAAAGTGAAGCCAATATCTTACCAGGCACTGGTACACAGTTCTGAATAATTAATTTTAAACAAAACAAATGCTGTTTATAGAAGGAGCCATTTGGTTTCATGAGGAGGAGTCCTGACAGGGCAGAGAGAAGGAGGTGGATACAAGCAGAGATCAGGGAAGGCTGTGGCATAAGCTTTTCCTTCTATTACCTGCAGACACACTTAGGCCATTTGTTGTATTAAAACAAGCTTTTTAAAACATCTAAGATACGTGCATAAAACTGTGGTCCACTTATTCTGTCAATTTAATCAAGTGTTTAGAAACAGCACTCTCTACTTAATACTTCTTGAGCTTTTCTCTTGCTATCTCAGCTGTGTGACAACCCATGTGGTAAGGAGACCTGGTTCAACACAGCATAGACCTGATTCAACACTTCTCATATGGGAGAGGACTTCCCAAGGCTTAATGTCCTGCCTCACCAGAAGCTTTGGCTACGGTATATGCTCTTGGATTTTTGCTATCTTCATACCCTCATATTGGATGCCAGTTATGAAGTCACTTCTCTTGCCCACCTGCCCCTGGCAGAAGAAAGCTGAGGGCCCAGGTGCCCGTGGTAGGTGTCAGTGAAACCAGTGGGACTGACAATGTTAAATCCAGAGTCCAGACCCATATATTAGGTGGAAGCAGCCAACAGGATCAGTTGAGAAAGTGGGCAGTGTTGGACCTCAGTTCTTCCCTTGCTTCCCTCCCCTCACATTTCTGGGTTTCTAATTTCCGCTGGGTAATGAATATCACTCTTCATTACAATTATGTTAAAAGGTACCAGCGTGATGATTCAGAAACCCTTGAAGATATAGTCATATTTTCAGCAACAGATGGATTTAACACTGCAGATGGAGTGTTAAGAGTGCAGGTAATAACAAACTCAGCAATGTACTATACTGAAATATAATTGGAAAGTATTAATCATCTATTGGTTACTTCAGCTTCACTAAGTAGATGTTTAATTTTCATCAATCTTTTTACCAGATTCCGGGAAAGATTTCAGTGTAGACAGAGTGTGGCTTCTAGGTGAAACGATTGCCGAAGTTATTAATGACTAAGGCCTTGATCTTGTAAGCATGTGCCCATGGCTTACCCAGGCATGCAGAACAAAAATCATTTGTGTTAATAAGGCTGTCAGATGGGGCCCTATTCGTATGGTCTCAGTTTCAGCAGGTGAGCAGTTACTGCTAAAACCAAGAGCCCTCTCAACTTTGGGGTTGCTGGAAACCCACCAGCAGCAAACACTGGCTGTAGGATTTGGGGCAGAATGCAGGGAGTTTGGAAAGCCCCATTTTATGGTATGAACCTTTGCAAGACTGGGTCTTAGGCTATAGACAAAATTGGAAAAGGCTGGAGTTTTTTGCCAATCTTTATCATTTTCTCTGTGTACGGACCTTTTGATGTTATCTACATACAGAGAAATGCCTGCTGCTGTTTCCATGAGCCCTATCATCTCAATTTTTTTTTTTCCTTGAAATGTGCCTCTCCTAGAGGTTATGTTTGTAGCATGGGAGTCTTTGCTCTGAGAGGGCCAGGGTAATCAGTTGCATACCATGACTCTGATTCTTAAATTAATGCTATTTATAACTAGGGTTTCATTTATCAGTTCATAAAGTGGTCCATGCTCCAGCATGCTACCTAGGGGAGCCAGGAGTGCTGCAGGGCACAATTCCAGCTCACGCAGGGAGAATCTTCAACTGTCTTATGGCAGGAATATAGAATATGGTTTTTGGTAAAAACAGAGACATTTTTTTCTTTTGAATGTGTTTCTGTGGATGGTTTCTGTTCACATTCTTCTCTATGGGTTTGGGCCTCTTCATTGATTTCCTTATGAGCTTTCCTTTTCTTGGTGGGACTCCATAACCATGGTGTGCCATGATGACTATGGACTGGTCAGATTTATAAACAACAGTGTAAGCATTCAGTACCTAAATTTATTAAATACTTTGGCTGAATTCTTTGGTCTTTTGCTGAACTGTTTGGTTTTCTAGCTATCTATGGACCCTGGAAATGTAATGAAAAGCTGGAATTTTCTCTGACAGGTTGACTCTCACTTGATGATACAATATCTTTATCTTGACTGATGGGGAGAAAAAAAAGATCTGGCAACAAAATTCAGTGTGGCTGGAGACAAAATTGAGCATGACTAGAAACCACAGGTGAACATGCTTAATAATGTAAAAGTAGTGTACTGTCTACTTTCTGACAGGCAATTATATGCCAGAGAGATGTGAACAATTACTGATCTGATAACAGTTACTGACCATGGTAATCAAATGAAGGTCTGTGAGTATAAATGGCTCTAAATATGGTATCTTTTTAAAGGTACCAGCTAAGATGTTTTGTTTGTAATGCAAGTCCCATCTTGCTGTTGTGGGGAGGGAGCTGGAATTGTTGTGGCTTGTTGTTAGAATGGCTTGTGTCTTAGAATGTGAAGACAAATAGTATTTTTGCTTAATTTCCACTTACCCTGGGAAATAATCTCTCCCTTATCTGCCCTTCCTATTCTGTTCAGATCATGGGGATAAGCAACAAACCCTAGAGCTTCGGCAGGGATTGCAGGCAGGGATGAGTGTCTGGAGGGAGGATCAGCCAGGATCTTCTCTGAGCAACTCCATGCAATGGATGCTGAAGGTGTTGGCACAGAGCTGATGCGTGCAGCTGACCAGGCTCTGATGAAAGGGGTGATGCAAAGGACAAGAGTCATAGTGTATCAATTTTCTCAGTTGGATGCAATCTGGAGATCCTTCTCTTGTGAGCATACTGGTAGGATAGACTTTTCATTTTCTGGCAGTGTCTGAACCTCCCTTCTCTTTTTTTTTCCTCCTCATTTCTGACAATTAATTGGATCAAAAGTGGTTTAAGGTGTCAAGTGTCTTAGTTTTGATTTGAATTGTGTGTTTTAAAACTTGCTGTGCAGTTGTAGCACAGAGTTATGGTGCTTGGGAGAGATTCAGCCTCACTGTTCACCAGCAAGACAGGACATTTGGTACATGTTTGGGGGAAAATAGATGGCTACTGCACTGCATGTACACATAATAATGGAACAATACATATTAAGAAGCTGTCTAGATGTGTGGAGAAGATATCAGGAGGCAAGAGATCCCCTTTAATAAATCACCTCACACTTTACTCTAAAACGCTTAGACCTAAACTCAACAAAAGGGAGTCAAGCAAAGGAGTGTAACTTAAATCACTGGGACCCATGAAAGCTGCAGGGATTTAGTTGTCTTCTCATTGACATCAGCACTTCAACCTGCCCCTGTTTGCCCTACATTATCTCAGGATACATTGCTTGATCTTTCCAATTACTGTAATGATTTTTTTTTTTCATTTGTGATTTGTGGCAAAGTGCTTTGGGATGAAAATTGCTATTCAAGCAAAATCACAAACCACCAGCTTAATGGAGGCATTTGCTTGCTAGCTCAAACTGTATGAAATTTGCTAGGTGTATCACAAAATTAAAGTGAGTATCTTGTATTTTAAAACTTGAGAAATTATTGAGAAAGGGAAAATGCCCTGAGTTCATAAATCCAATGGTTTTGTCAGCATTCGTCCCTCAAGGATTAAGAAGTAGTGTATGATGCTTTAATGCTGGTCTGTCTCATCATTTGGGAGACAGAAAACAAACATTCTAGCATCTCAGATCCTTGTCAGTGTCTGAAGTTGAATGAATCAGTTGTTGAGCTGAAGGAAATGAAATAGAATTTGACATGAAGAAAATGTTCTCCCTGCAGCTGCAGAAGCAGCTATAAGTTGTCAAAAGCCAATTTTTATCCCTTCAAAGACCAATATTTTGGGTCACATCATCCTATTAAATAGTTGGACTTTCTAGAAAAGTTTGGCCTAAAGGCATTGCTTTAATATTATTTTTTTAATGTATTGAAATAAATTTAATGAAAAATTGCCTTAATTTTATCTGCAACTTTTGGCACATGTTTAGAAAGGAAGATTAGAATACAAGCTACTCTCTTTAAATGTTGCTCCTGTTTCTTCCTTGTTCATTACCACAAAAACAACATTAAGTAGCCTCTTAAAAACAAGTTTATGTTGAGACCTGTAACTCAGTAGCTTGTGTTGCAGAAGTGCTCCAGTCTGGGGGTCAGGTGGTTGCATTTACTCACCTCGGTTTTGCTGGGCTTGCACAAACAGTGTGTGATAACGTAATACTGTATCCTACTGCCCAGGCATCCTAAACAAATACTAAACAGTCTATTTTGAGGAGTGATTTCAGGCCATTTCAGATATGCAGCACTTCAACCTAGACCCCTCTGGCTGCTGCACTGAATTACCTGGAGTAAATTCCTTCCACTCCTTTTTTTCCTGTTATCCTTGCTGTGTGAAGTGGAGCCATTATTTAAATGACATGTTTTTCTGGACCATTTGCTTACCGTTCAACCTTCCTGACTTGACTTTGAAACTATGTTTAAAAACATGAGGGAACATGACAAGGCCTCTCCCTGCTCCTCTTCTCTTGTATGCTCGGAGAAATAAAAGAGCACTAAAAGACAACCACCTTGGAAAATGCATTCATTATACAGGGGAGAAAAAGAAATAACTTGTTTGTTGGTATTCTGGAGATTTCTTGTCCAGCCTTGTTTTAATTGTTTTCTACCACAGCAATTACTTTATAGAGATATTGAATTTATTCTCAAATTTAGATTCTTGTTTAAGCCATTGTCATGGAGAAGAGCTCTACTTCACCATGTTAACCTTTCTTTCAAGCTCAAAATCAGCTTCTTTTCTTCATTGCTTTTTGTTTCTTAGGGTTTTTTGCTCACCTGCAACAGCAGCACCTTCTGAGATAGGAAAGAACTTTCCTTGCTGCTCTGGCCTTTCTCCCAGTAGCACAGGTATCTAACCCACAGGCTGAGTGGACTTTCTAATAACTGCCAGTGTTGTGTTGCTCCTAGTTGGTGTGTCTCCTGTCAGAAGATGCTTCTTAGTTGCTGTTAAAAAATATATACTTGCTTTGAGATCAGCACTTGTGGAAATTGGGTCTTTGCCTCTTGGATCCTCTAAAACATATTCCATGCGATCCCTTCAGTTTTTGTTGTTGTTTTTTTTTTTAAACAAAGTAGTTTCTTGAAGTTGCAGTTGATTTGAGGCATGACAAAAAGTCACCGAGCACATCTCAGTGCTGTACCAATTTCCAGGACTGAATGCTACATGCAAGCATCTTTCCTTACATAACTGATATTTCACATTTTAATACAGCTGAACTTGGAAGCTGATCCCTCTATAATGGTTGGTGGCATCCCTTAACTAAATAGAAGCCTTTTTCTATTTTTAAAGGATGTGTATGCTATCAGATGAACAGATGCCAACATGCACCTGTAGTCTGTCTCCACTGGGCACCATATTTACTGCCACTGTTTAGAACTGTTTGCCAAATTTTTGAACCAGGTTCATGATGAAAGGATATGTTTTTATGTAAAAAAAGCTTTAGCAAAAAGCATCTGCTTTGTATGTCTAGTTTTTTGTTGTTTTTTTTTTTTGCTAGAACTAAAAATTGATGCATGTCTTTTGACTTGAGAATTTCTGTTCAAAATATCAACTTTCTGTGGAAAAAAGGAGATGGAGAAGACTTATATGAGGACTTGTCAAAATTCTGTCCAGACATGGTGATGACAACTTCTGTGTTTTAGCTACTTATCATAATTTGTTGATGTTTAAGATACTCTTGTTTGATATTTGTGTTCATGTGGCTGAAGCAAATTGATTGATTGGGGACTTTTCCTGTGTTTTTCCATCTATTTCCTTTGCAACCTTGGAGTTGAATTTTCTGAGACGGCAACCAATTTTGTGTACTTTGTTTCAGGAGCTGGTAGGTGAAGGTAAAGTGGTGAGCAAGGCAACTTGGAGACCCCTTAGTCTTAACTCTGAGTTACTTAGTGCTGATGCCTCCAGTCAGGGGTTTTCCAGCATGCATTATACATTGGCTATTGCAGAGCATTGGGCAGACATCATCTGAGCCTGCAAGATCCAGAAAGACAGTCAGACCAACACAAGCATAGAGAAAAAGTAATGGTGTGATCAGAAGGATGGAGGGTTTATTGTTAGAGGGGAGTAAGAGTCTGGCTTATTGAAGTCAGAAAAACAGAGGAAGACAGTTACCTTCAAGTATCTTGAGGGAATAAACTGAATGGATAAAGAAAACCTAAACTGATTAGGTTAACAGGCAATATTGGTACAAAACCAAGCAACTATGAGAAAAATCAGGCTGGCAACTAAAGGTTGGTGTCTATCTAGCAGAGGACAAAAGATTCTGAGTACCTTTCAAGTGGAGACAAGAAACTTCAAAACTGGAGCATATTCTGCCTATGAAAGGGGCTTTTTAAACTGACCAGTCATAACTGGAGGGACAGAAGATGACAGTCAGATCTTTGGGTGCTACCTTCAAAACTTCCCAGACCACAGGCTCCTAACTCTTGTTTCCAGCTCTTGAATTGTTTTACATGTTCTTTGCAAGTGTGAGTTCTGAATCGTTGCTTTCTGCCCCTCCCTAGGGCATCATCACCCTGTGGACATCTTTGCACTGTATCTGATGGAGGAACAAGTGCAGTGATATGTTGCTGTTTTGAGGAAGCTCTTCATCCAGTTCATACTGCTCTGCCTGTTTATAACCCAAATGTTGCATCCCTCCCTGCCCACTGATAGCCAGTGGCCCAAGACTCATGTTGGGTACCACGTACAACATGACTTTACTTTCATATTTAACCTAAATTACCACCTCCATAATTTTTTTAAAGTCTATATCTAAGCTTGCATTGTTTTGGGCCAGACTGTAGTGGCAGGACTTATCTTGGGGTGAGTCAAAATCACTTTGCTTCCCCAGTTATAAACCCCATCATTTAGCAGGCAGACTATCACAAACTTAGTTGTGTGGATGTCAGCAGCAACACTAGGGGTCTTTAGAGATGAGTCATTCTATTTCAGACTATTTGGCTAATCACTAAACTGTGATCTGCTGCTTTACAGACTGTATACAATATTTGCTTTGCCTTTGTACACTACTTTACATTTTGGATCCCTTGCCATTAAGATTTGAAGCATATAGACAGCATCTAATCCAATTTATCCTGTTCATCTTGGCAATGCTTGCAATGCTGACAGCTTAAAGAAAACACTTAATTTGACTAAGTGTTTTCAGTTTGCTTCTCAAAATATTTGAAATCATTAAAGCCAGAGTACCCCTGCACTGCAATACACACAGTTCTGACCTACTTTAAGAAGTTAGTCACAATTTCTGTGATCCCGTGGTCTTTGCTTATGCTGCATGCTGAAGTATTTTACCTGGTTAAGACTGGGCTTGGTGTTTGAGAATGATTCTCCTGGTTTGATGCTCTTAATCTGAATTTTAAAGAAGGTATTAGAGCAAAAATATGGCATACTGAGGCCCAGATGTTAGATGTCATCTCTCTTCCCTCACTGGGCTGGGCAGAGCACGAGGAGGGCTGAGTGCTGAGCTCCCCATGCAGAAGCTCTCCTGCTGTAAGGCTGTTTGAGTCCATAGTATTCATAGCTATTTGTATTCATTGCTACCTGCCAGAAGTGAGGCACAGAGGAGGGAGTAGAGCAGCCCTGGAAGTGCCCTGATGAGCACAGGTGATTATGAACAGTGGTTCAATGGCACTGTAGCGTGACAGTGCTGATGGGGTCACAGGCTGCATCCCTATCCTCGGCACAATGCTTTCATAGCTGAGGGCTTGTCACAAACCCCTCTGTGATGGCATCTCACCCTTACCCTGCTGCAATCCAAGAGGAAGAAATGTAGTCTAGGCTTACTGTAATTGCCATACACAGATCCCAGACACCAAGCAGAATGGAAGAGAAGGGAGAAATCATAAATCACACAGAATGGTAGGGTTGGAAGGGACCTTTAAAGATCATCTAGTCCAACCCCCCTGCTAAAGCAAAAATGAGAGTAGAAATAGACCAAATAGATTTATCAGTGCAAGCAGTAATGCATTATCCTAGTGTGGGGCATGTGATGTCACAAATGCCATTATAGATGACAGTAAGGCAGCAAAAGCATCAGCATATGTTAATAAGCAGAAAGTATATGCTGAGCTCCTCCATAGTCTTGCACCCTGACTGGCTCATAACATTGTGTCTCTTCTGCCAGTGCAGGTCACAACAGCCCCATTTGGCTGCTGCCCCTGAAGTTTTGGGAGATGTCAACAAACTCCTGACATCCTGGATGTCTTAAGATCTCATTTGTCATTTGGATTCTTGTTTACTGTGGTAAAAGGTTGAAAAATTATTAAATACTTATCTAATCCAAATTTCTTACCAAAAAAATGTATTAAAAAAAATATCCTGTTATGAATGGCTGACTGTGAATGGTTGGATAGGGCCAGATGATTCTACACTGTGGTTTGGTAGCACTGGAGGGCCTGTCTGTGATGATGAGGAAGCCTAAAATTGCCAGGCATTGAGGGGCAGGTGATACAATCATGCTACAACACCACAGAGATAGCTTGGCTTGGCACAGCATCATGAGATAATTTTCCTCTGTGATTTCTTCTTTTTTTTTTATCCTTTTAAACAATTTGCACAAGACTTCCCTTTTAGAGATGTGTGCTGGCAAGTTGCAATGCTGCAGAGAAGGGAAGGTCCAGAGCTGCAGTAGGAGTAAGGAACTTGGAAAATGCAACCGGTGCGGAAGAGCGAACAAGGTCACTGGTGACAAGTCTCTGCTCCATCTGTGCAGGCACGCTTGTGAGCAGAAGCATTCCAGCAATGTGGCATTTCCCCACATTATTCCCTTCCTTTTAAATTTCAATAGCTAGTTATTTGCTTGCCTTTGGTTAGGAGACAAAGCCCTTCTTTGTGCAGCCACACAACACGGGCTATCTCATGTAATAGAGAAATGAAATGCAAATTTCTCTGATAAGACAGGAATGGTGCTTGTCTGGGGAAGAAGGCAGCATTGTCTGGCCACGGGAGCAGGAGAAGCTGGTGCCTCTGACAGTCAGTCCCAAAAGGTGGAAGAAACCACAATTTGTGAAGCCTTCTGATAAATGTTGGCATTAAAACCTCTCATGTCTCCGTTTCATTCTTCAGAAAATAGGGACAAAGATGACCCTGCTGTTTTGTGCAAAGTATTTAAACCTGCGCTTTTTAAAGTACTCAAGAAGATCCCTAGCTGTCTGTACAGAGCAATATACATGTTAAAGCATTTTGTAACATCGTGTCTGAGTAATTTGTGCAGGGCCTGGAGAAGATTAAGTGAGGATCATTACAATTCCTGAGTAAGAAACTTTTTTAATCCTCCTTTTTCCTCTCTGTTTTTTTAAATCCGTGCTTCAAGGAAGTGGGATTTTTTACATTAAATAATCTTTTTCTTTATCTTTTTTGTTGATCTTGTGGTACAGGGTAAATGACCAGTTAAGAAATAATGGACTGAGAGAAAACTAATGCTGTAGCAAAGGCAAACCTTTGAACAAATTCATTTGTTCAGGATTGGCACCCTGATCAGAGCAGTACTAATGTGCATTATGCATAGGAATAGCTATTTAAATTGGTGACACAATCAGGGGACAGTTTAACCTCTGGCATTAGCTAGAACTGGGCACTGAAATGAGCCAGTGCAGTAGTGCTAATTAATGCACCCTGAGGAGTCACAATGAGGCATTGGCCCTGTACACTTGAGACATACTTCTGTTGATGCTGAGGTGCCAATTAGTGTTCCCTCAGAAAAATAACCCATGCTAAAAAAAAAATGGTAAAAGGCAAAATTCCAAGTAATATAGATAAAACAAGATTTAGACATAAAACAACAAACTGGACTCAGTAATGTGTCTCTTTAGTTCACTAATATGAGGCAGAATGACCTCTGATGAAATGCAGAAGCTTTGTTCCTGGACTGGCCAGCATCATCTTTGCTAACCTCATTTAACCTGCCTGGGCTGAGAGCTGACAGCACTCATACCCATCACCTTAGGGCAATCTTCAGTGGACAGTAGGGATAAGTATCACAGGGCCATCACCTCTTTGGTTAGCTTGGGGGTATCTGGGAGAGAATCTCTGCCCACATTGATGGCAGACACAGAATAAACCTATTTTGGACTGGACAAGCAACTAGGAATTGATACAGTTCCTATTCTGCCCCTGATTTAGTATTGATAATACATTATCCTCTGCAGGCTTTTAGTCTCAATGAATTCAGTAACAAAAATCACCAACAGTCCTCAAGCTGAAAACCTCAGCACAGAAAATCATGCTGCCATAGGAGCATGGTAATCTCTTGGCTCCATCAAATTACTTGCTCTTGATAACTGAGCAAGGAAGAAGTTTTTCCAGACTAGTTAGAATCCTGTTAATCTGGGTTTCTCTCAGTAGATGTTTTTTGGGAGGATCTCAAGGACCTGTCTGTTTTGAAGTATCTCAGTGCTTCTGATGAAGAAGATCCCAAGGACCTTAACATCATGTCAAAGACAAACCCACAATACGAATTGCTCATCTCTCAGCTCATCTCAGCTGGCTACAAGATCAGTGCTGGAACTGATGGTGAGTGTATACCCTAAAATATGCTACTATTCTTCTTAAAAAAAAAAAAAAGAAAAGATATTTTAATAGTATTTAATAAAGTGATAGTGCATGGTCGTATGGGACATCACTATATAACTGCCTGGAGGAATCATTTGGCAAGTCAGGCCAGACTAAATGGCATTCACTTGGTTAATCACCAGCTATTAAAATAGCATCAAATCATAGCAACCTATTTGTTTGTCATTCAGTGCACAATTTTCTGCACAGTATATTCATAACTCTGTACCCAAGCTAATTTTAAATGAGCCAACAAAGCCATTTTCCACCACCCTCCTGGGAAATGGATCTGTGGACTGATCAATCTCTCTGTTTCTGGGACTAAGCCCCCCACAAACTTAGAGCTGATGACATTGGTGTTTAACTTTGAAATATACTGATTTGTGACTTAGACTAATTTTTAGAGCTTTCTTTGTCTCTATGAATTCAGAAAATTATCAATTTCCTTTTATTTGAATCAAGAATATAGGATAAACTTCCATCTTGGTCTTCAAAGTGCTGACCAACTATTTCTGATGGCTGATACCTCACTGCTGGGGTAGGAGCCCTTTACAGTTATGGAGAGATGAATGGTGGATCTGTTATCTGTACAACGATTAAGATATTTTAGTAGTCAGGGGGGAAAAAATGAATGAAGGTGTGGCAGTACTGAGTATACAACAAAGTTGTTCTGTTGTTTGTATTGCAGTAGATCTTAGGAGCCTTGGTGATGAACTTCTGGTCTCAGTAAAATCCGAGGAATGAGTGGTACCTGCCCCATTTTTTTTTTCATGCAAAGAAATAAATGGAGAGATCAAAATTTCTCCTTTGGAACCATTGTTGTCCTCTTAATAAAGCTCTCTCACCTTTAAACATCACTGCAGAGACACAAGGACAAATTCTGACTTTTAAGGCTGATGTAGTCTTGCAAAGATTCCCGCTGTGTCCGCGTTCTCGTGTCAATGAAAGAGGTACGTGCTTGTTTTTAGGGATGTGATGGCATGCAATGAAACCTCGGAGCCATCTTAGGGCCAGCTGAATCCGTTGGCTTGGCATTTCATTCTGCACGTCAGTTGATTGGTCATTTTATCACCAGTTATGAAGCAAAATTAGATAATCTCGATGCCATATGGTATACGGTATTTATAGTGTAGTATGTTTTCCATAGATGTGTGCTAAAGCCTGCTTCAGGGATTTGTTACGGTCCTTGTGTTTACAGGATTTGGGTCTTGGGTGAAAGAAGAAATTGACAGTTGCTAATGTTTGATTTAAACTGATACATTGGAGGCCACATGGGTGATCCCTAATTAAGTCAATTTACGCTTGCTATCTTTCACCAGGGAGGCTGTCAAGGCTCCCCAGGATCAGACTCTGTGTCCACCCAGCTCTGTTAGAGATGAGGAGGGAGTGACCTCAGGGGACAGAGGCAGAAGCTTGTGGGAGGTTGGAGGTGCTTAACCTCCCCATCAGCTCCCCTCCCAAACGGCCATGAGCACGTGGCATCTCCTAAGGTCTGAAGACTTCACCATGAAGGATCCCTCCAATGACTATTTGTCAGCATTAGGTTTAACTTCAGATTTCTTGTTTTCCAACAAAATGCTCCATTACTGTGAAACCTTGATAAATAAGCAGCTACAGGATTAATTAGGTGTTACATTAGTCACTCAATATGTGTCAGTTTCTCAAAACAAATCTAAATGAGCACCACAGAAGGCTCTTGGAGATCTGCTTTCTTATCAAATGTGGTAAAACAGGAGTGTATTCTGAATGTCAAATATTAGTTGCCTGGTACAGGTACCTGTGCTGGGCACCTTAGCGAGTTAGTTGTATGGTGGGGAATATCTCTCATATGATTTCTTGCCCACTTCTCACCAAAACAGATCCCCATGATTATCTTTGGCTCCAGAAAAAGTCATAGAAAAGCTGTGCTAAGCTTTGGAGCACATGTGTTTTTCTGCTGGAGACCCACATCTCACATACCAGTTCCCATCTCTAGCTCTGCTGCCACACCTTGATTACTCTCAGTTGCAGTGGCAGACACAACAGAAACTGGCTGAAGCTGGACCAACAGTTTTTAAGAAGTGGTAAATAATAGCAATAATGCCTAACAAACCCTGAGAGAGGAGAAGCAACATTCAATTGCCCTGCAGGAGCCCAGTGAGCACTTGAACAAAGAGGAATTTATAAACGTTACAGTCAGGTTTTTTTGGATAGGATTCTTGCAGAATATGATTTCATAATCCGCTGTCTCTAGTGAACAACAAGACCTCTGTAAACACTCAATATTCAAATAGAAAATAGTTTCTTGTAGGCTTCCATGGCACAAAATAAAAGCTCTGTAAATCTGGGCCTCCATATGTGGTTCTCAGCTGGTATAAGTCCCTGAATGAATTACATGTGAACAGAAAAATTAATGCTACACACATGGTGGCCAAACTTGAAAGCAAAAATTGCAACTGAGAATATACTGCAGTGGATTGTGAAATGTTTGAAGATAAATGGAAGCTTGAGTCCTTGTTGATACAAGGCATCACTGATGCATTTCAAGGGATCTGCAACTATCACAGTGAGCTAACACAACACTGAGATGGCATTTTGAAGAGTGCAAGGACTCACTCTTTATAATCAAAGACTGAATTTAAGCAGAATACAAGCTGACAAGGCAAATATGCAATACTGACACTAGCATGATTTTGAACAAAAACTGCATAAAGTACTTCCCCCCTTTTTTAAACAGCTGCAGTCAATGTATACCCTACCCAGGTTTTGAGATGATCGTGCTCTAAAGCTGCTTTTGTTAATCAGTGTGAATGATGAATTAACCAAGAGTTTTGGTACTTTTGAAACAGTTGCAATCTTTTTGTTGTTGGGTTTTTTACCCCTTCCTCCCTTCTCTTGACAGAAGAGGAGGGAAGAATGTGCATGTTACAGTGAATTCTAAATGAGGACCGTGCCTCCCCTGTTTGCAAAAAACCAAGCAAAGCAGTAAAAATAATAAATAAAACAAATGAAACCCTCTTTAATCCATTCATGAGCTTGAGTGTTTCAAGTAGGCCATAATATTAAGACAAAGACTTCTGAAAGAGATGGATCAGAGGAAAGTGCTATTGCCTAAACAATGTCAGCCTATTTCATTGAATTACATGTTTGTCAGCACTGTATTCTCCCATGTCCAGGACTCTTACTGTTGATTCAAGGCTTAAGGCCTAAATAGAAAAGGTAACAACTGCCATGTATTTTGATCCCCCCAACAAGCTCTATCCTTTGAAATGCCAGCACTGCTCAGCATTGGGAAGAAGGCTGGAGTGTTTGGCCGCAACAAACAGAGGGCACTAGCAAAAGAGGTAATGAAAATATGTGACCCCTGTGGATTTGACCTTGCTGCAGCATACTGAGGGAACTTGACTGGGAATTTTTAAGCCTGATGTTATTTCTGTAACACTTTATTTGTATTTATCACAAGGGCAACCGTGACTGGGGTAGTGGACCAAGAACAGGGCAAGAAGCCAGGAATTCTCTTTTCTTTGAGTTCATTTGGCAGGGATTTTTGTGTATAAAACTATATTTTAGTTATGGGCAATAGCAATGTTCATTTTGTTATAATCAAAATGTAAACTCTTTTCTTTGTTGATTTGTTACTCTAAATAAGTGCTTGTGTTTCCCTTCCCTCAGCACATGTCTTTCTCCTCATAGTCCACAACAGGACTGGAGGGAGCCACTGGGACTTGGACAACAACAGCTCAGGCTGGAGTAGGAGGTGAGTAGAACTCACAAGCTTTAGGACAGAGTATCTGCTCTGTTTTTACACAGAGTTTCCCACTCCAGCGTGGCCCTCTGTCTCAGCCACCTTGTGTCTACAGCCATATGCATAAGAACAAACAGAAACTGGGATGGCTTTCTCTTCTGTGCACATACTGGGTTTGTTTATATATTGAGGACAACAAGTGATCTGTGATTATGAAGAGCGTGATCAGTTCTTTGTCTAACCCTTTGAATCCTCTTTGTCAAAACTTTGTGACCACGTTCCCCCTGGAGTGTCAAACATAAGCCATCCTGTAGTTGGAGCAAATGTGTCGGCAGAGCACTCTGGCTTTGAGAGATATGACACTAGAAGAAGGATGCTTGAAACTGGTCCCTCTGTGTGACTTTCCATGTGAGAAAACTCTTCTGAGTCACAGAGTGTTTGGTTGAATTTTAGAAAGTGACTCTTAGTGAGGTATTTGCCCAATTTACTGTGCCCAGGTCTTCAACTACCTTTCATTTTACAGAGTCTATAGCAAGTGTGTATAGCACAGGTACCTCTTTTTCCATTGCATTGTACTCGAAATGCCCATGAAATTCCTTTTTGGTTTTTTTTTTTTAGAGGCTGGAACAGCTCTTGCCTGATTAGCACACAAATGACACAGATTAATGCCTTCTTCTGCTTACACTGGTGGCATAAAATAAGTTGACCTCAATGCTGCAGGATCATGTTCTCAATATCCTGAATGCTGAGTGCAGAATCTGTCTATTTTAGTCTAAATTGCACTTCAATTGTGCTTGAAGGATCATACATAATATGAGTTTGGGCACAATGTTCCTTGAAACACATCCTACACGAATTGGGCCAAAGAGGCACATCTTTATCTGCCAAAATTGATAAGTTGGGGATGCAATAGAAACAGTGTGTCTTGGATTTCTTTTTTTAAGCTTACAGTTGGGAACTGGGTATTTTACTTGAAGAAACACCTTAGTGAAATACAGGTTGACAGGCTCAACAGAGTATCGGTCATTGGAAAGTCATGTACTTTACGGCCATGAAGGGGTCTGACAGTCTTAGCTGAGAGATCTTTAAAATCTACAGTGCTTCAAAGTACACTGGTCCCCACTAACAAGCCCACACAACTCTTTGCCACTCATGTCACCTTTATCCAATGAATTTTTGTGTCACTGGAAGAAGTGTCTCTATTTTGCCTAAAGTTCAAGGTGAGATGATATTTCTTTCAGCTGGCTCTATTCCTCCCAAGTCGAGTCTCAGCTTTCTCTCCTGCTGAACAGGCAATTTTAAATGCCTGTTACCTCTGAACTAGAGTCATCATTTCTCCTCTCAACAGGTTGTAGGAAGAGAACCATCTCCACTCACAGAGAAAGAAGTGGGATGCTTGTGTAAGCTGGTTCAGGGATGGTATGCTGGCTTTTCAAAGCACTGGGCTAATCCTTCTGCAACAGAGCAACTGGGTTGTGTGATGACTGAAAATCTGAAGGATGTTTTGCAAAATCAAACTGAAAGACTTTTGCTGCTCTCTGCCTAAATGAAGTCAAAGCCAAAAATAGTTCTGTGAAATCTAAAGATTTTGTTTACTGTCTTGCTTAATTCTTTCACGAAGCATTAGTTTAAATAGATTGAGATTTCAAATAACACTTGAAACACTTCATTTCAGACTCTTTTTTAAAAAGACAACTATTTCACACACTACTTTTTTCAGGTTTGCGGGGATTTTTATTTATTTTCATTGAAATACTTATATTTTTTCATTTTTGTTTATCATGCAGTTAAGCTGCATTTTAAACAGTTCCAGCTCATGTCCAAGCTCTGATTCTGGTGTGTGTGAGGAGTGTGGCTGCTTTGAACCTACCACATGTTGAAAGGATGAACATTAACTTTTGTTTTTTCAAAGTGACTTTTTAATTGAAAAATTAAATATCTAACGAGCAATTTCTATCTGGAAAGGAGGGCAAAAAAAAGCCCCCAAACTAACCCTGTGGTTCATTCCCAAGCCAAACTGCTGCTGCTGTCTGGTACACCATCAGCAGTGAGGTGTAACTGGTGCTAACTGGTGCTAACACAGCTTGCACATAGGACAGCCCCCAGCTCTGCTCCCAGCCATCATTACCTCATCCACAGCCCTCAACATACAGCATGTGTCCAGAATTTCAATAGGAAAACATATCTGGCTGTGAATCTTTACACATGTCCTTGCTCCTTCAGCCTATTTGGGTGAAATTTGGTTCTCCTCACATAAAACTTCATAATCAAAACAAACGGTGTTGCTGATTGAGCGAGGCCCTCTTGGTAACGAAGGGCAGCAACGCTGTTGAGATTACTGCTTCGTGATTCTCTCCCCTTTCAAGAGGCTAAACTAATTTATTTATTAAATCAAAGCAGCCCACCAGATTAGCCATGTAACCACCTAGCTGCGTTGTTTAGATTCGCTTGTTTGCTATCTCATGACATCCAAGTGAACAAGCTATATGTCAGCGAAAGCGTTGGCGCTCTATCGGAGATTATAGACTAGTTTGAGGTGAAAAAAACAGATCCTGCAATGGGGCTGCAAGCAGCAATTTCCCTTTTTCTTTCTCTCTCTTTTTTTTTTTTTCCCAGTGAGCATATGCTGTGAGTGGGAAAGGACCCTAGAATGTAAACGGAGGTTTTATTAGTGATGAGACGTGGCAGTCCGCGGATGAAGGCAGGGAAAGCAAATCTGGGAGCACCTGTAGGCTGTGCAGGCTTGTACCCGTGAGGAAAAGGCACGTGCAGGGATGTACCGAGGGCAAGATTAGTATCTGGTCTTCCCCGTTAGCCTCTCCTCGGGCCTCTCTGTAAAAACTGCCAGGCTCAGGCAGTTTGGATGCAGAAGGAGTCCCTCTCTGTGCATCTGGCTTCCAGAAAGCATTTTTTTGCAAACAATAGGCAAGCACTTGCTTCCACTGGAAGTTTTAATATTTCTCTTAGGCAGACTGGGAAATTTTGGCCGAATGCCTCCCATGTACCCACCATCCTGGTTTTGAAAGGTCTTGTTTAACTTTTCCAGAGATCTTGATGATTAGCTTGGCTGTGTTTCCCCTCCCCTGACCTTCTCCTTGCAGCAGGTGGGGGAAGGTGTCTCATATGTTATGGAACTGACCACACTGAAGACCTTCCTGTCCCCATGGGCATCATCACCCTCTCACCAGTTCCCGGGCTGATATTAAAAGGCAAATGCAGTGGAGATACTGGTGGCATGAGCTGCTGAGCTCAGCAGTGCTTCATCAGGACACGCCGCGTCTGAACTCAGGCAAGGTCTGAACTTAAGATCTGAGTAACGTCCCTTTGGCTTTCTTCCGCTGCCTTTTATTGTTTAGCTGCACCTCGCCACATCAGGGCTTCGGCGCTGGTAGCCGGTAGCGCGGGAGCAGGCAGGCTGGCCGGGGCCAGGCGTTCGCACCCCATACCGAGGTTGGGGTTCCTTCCATCCCGCTCGGGGCGGCGGGCGGGATGCGCGGGGAGCGGATGGCCTCTGCTGGGAGCCGCCGCTCACTGCACCCCGGCCCGGGGCCGGCCGCGACCAACCAGCCCCCGCAGTCACCCTCAGGAAGGGAGAGTTAAGGCCAGAGGTGCACAAACGTCTGTGCAAAAGCCCTCCCTTTCGCCAGACCCTTTGCTTTTGCTTTTTCCTCCCCCACGCAGGAGCTGCTGCTCTGGAGAGCCACAAGCTCTCCCTGCTCTCACAGCCATCCAAAGGCATCTGCCAGCACAACTGCCTGCAGACTGCTGAGGAGCCAGATGCAGCAGGGGAGGGGGAAATAAGGGAAAAAAAAAAAAAAGAGGGGAGGGAAGGAAAAAAGAAACGCCATCCCCTCTGCAGGTTGGCATCTGTGCAGCACACAGCTGTGCGAGGCAGCACAGGAGCGGGGGCAGAGGAAGCGGTGGGGGGCTGTTTGGCACCCCCACAGCCCACAGCTGGTTTGGATTTGAGCTGAGGAATAAGAAACATGCTCTAATGTAAAGTGTGGGGTTGGTTTTTTTTTTGTTTGTTTGTTGGTTGGTTTTTTGTGTTGTTTTTTTTTTTAATCTGGAAAGCCTGTGCTGAAATTAAAAACAATAACAAAGAAAAAAAAAAAAAAAGCCAGCTGATGGGGTCTGTGAGCTGAGTGCAGCAGAGTTGAAATCCTCCCTCGGGAAGGGGGGTTTCTGCATGCAGGCTTTATGAGGCAGCAAGGAGGAACTCCCACCTCTTATCTACTTCAAGAGGAATGAAGGTATCCTGTGACCATTCAACACCAGGTTGTACAGCAAACAACCTAATTGATTGTTTAACGTTCAAGCCTGTACACTCTGCTTGAAGCAAGATATAAAGCAGGTGTTAGAAGCCTCTGGAAAGTTTTCTGTCAGTTACTGTGATTTCCTCTTCCCAACGAAAACTTAAAAGCTGAATGGATCCTTTCATTTATGTAAATGCACTTTTCCAGAAATACTTATTTTGCAGCAAAAAACTGAAAAAGAACCTCAAGCCTGTGAAGGCTGATGTATCTGGTTAGGGACTGATCTAATCCCACTCAGCATCAGGGAGGTTGCAGAGGTGTTTGGGCTGGCAGTGGCCTGGGTCAGCTCTGAGCGAAGGTCTCCGAGGCTACCAACCCACTGCAGGTGGAGGGGGCTCCCAGGGCAATTTGCAGGGCATTCTGCACCCCCCATGCACGCTCTGGTAGGCAGCAGCACTGGGACAAGGTGTTTTTCAGTCTTACAAAATCTGAATTGTGTAGGAATTGTCTCAGTGCTGTGGATTTATTAGGAGAAAACCTTTCCCTTGCTCTCAAATTTGAGAGGATTGGTTTTTTTGCATCAAGGCAATGAAGACTAATCTGTTGCACCTTGTTTCTGAAGAGAACCTTGTTTCTTTTTCATTCAGCTTCTGGACTGTGAGCTAAAACTCCTTTGCACACATGGCTGGATGTGAGTTTTCTCTCTTCTCTGGAAAGGCTGCATGCTGGGGAATAGCAATGGAACAAGTGAGACTGGGAGGGCTGGGCTGAAGTTTCTCTCCCAAACTAGTCAGTGTCTGATGGCTTCAGCAGATGACAATGCTGGCCACTGGCTACCTGGTTTTGGGGAGATCTAAGGGAAACTGTGGGATGTGCTGTTTTTACATGGCATCTTTAAAATCTTTGGAGAACGCAGAAGTGGTAAAGATTTTGTTTCTGTATCTCAATAGTTGCCATGGGTGACTTTTACTGGATGCAGCTAATTATCTCTAGGAATGGTTTGTTTGGTTTTTTTTTATTGCAGTCTTTGCAACTAAAAAAGTGTGCTGTCAAGTACCTAAAGTTTTAGCAAACTCTGGATCCACCTGCATACATTCAAGCTGATGCCTACCCCAGTGTCAGTTAAGCCCATTCCACAAACAGATTGATCCCATGTTTCCCCATTATCTTGCCCCAAAAGGAGCTGAATTGCTGCATATGGGCAAGGAAGCTACACCAGGTCTCCAGGAGCATTGTTTCAAGTCTTCCTGTAGTGTCTGACTTTCTGGGTTACTTGTTAAATTTGGCTTGTGCCCGCCCATGTCTTCCAACTGCGCTGAGGGTTTGGCAAGCGAGGGCAACCGACCGAGTGTGAAGCACTTGGATGCTGTGGTGACAAGGGCTGTGTTTGTACCCAGGGAGTATGATGTTTGGGGACAACTGTGGCCTTGCAAAGCAGATGTGTTGAAGAACACATTGTGTATAAGACTCTTCTAAGTGCCTCAAAAATTGCCTGAAGAAATTGCCAGCATCTCGCCAGCAGCCGAGGGCCTCCCCTGGGGACTGCTCCAAAGCGTGCAGAGCTTGGCTCACTTCCTGCTCCATAAGTTAGCCAGGGACTGACTTCCAGGGTCCTGCTGAGCTGCTTCTGCTTCTTGCATTTGCAGGAATCATGGCAAGAATATGGAATCCACCAAGGACTGCTAAACACAGACTTAACTCCTTGGGAGGAGTCCGAGCTACAAGTCACTGCAAGGTGGGAAACTATGGAAGAGAAATGTCAAAGCTCTCTCTCTGGGAAGGGACAGCTGTGGGAGAGAGAAACAGTGTCAGAGGGGTAGCACCCAGTTTGGGTGCTGGTGTTGGGCTGCGAGTTGCATGAGTTTGCACATGGCCTCACCAGGCAGGTCCCACTGTGTGGCCCAGTGACAAGGATTTTTTTTCCATGGATGCACTCTGGGACACCAAATCTGTCCTATTTAAAGATCACAACTGGTGCCTTAGATTTCAGGGAGTTGGGATGTTTTGTTGTTTTGGTTTTTTTTTTTTTTTCAATCATAGAATGGATATGTTCTAAGTTTTTAGAGAGACCAGGGTTTTCATTTTGATTTCCTCCTCTTTCCTGTAGGACTGATGCTGCTGTACATGCATAATGACACAGAAAGCCTAGAGGATAGTTTTACTGTGCAGCTGACAGATGGCAAGCGCACAGTCCAAGGGACACTTTACATCTACATCATGCCAGTCAACGATGAAATCCCTCATCTTTCCAGGTTAGCTAGCTAAGTGACATTCAGTGCGTAAAGACTTGCAAAAGGAAAAAGAAAGAAAGAAATGGAAGCAACATATCTCCTCACCAGCATCTCCCAGCCCACCCACAGTACCAAGATCTTGCTTTCATTGAGTGTGTTATCCCTGAAATACAGTTTGTAGCGAGGCCATGCATGCTGCTGCCTGGTGCAGGACTGTCACAAGCCACACCATACCATCCAGCAAAAACCATTCGTGCAGAAATAGCTCGTTTGTGGTCTCCAGGCAGAGGCTTGTTTGTATTTAAGTTAGTGGCAAAATTCTGGCTTTCTTCAATTAGGCCAGAGTTACTCCTTTTTCACCCTCTGTGACCCTCTCCCGCTTCCTTTATTCCCTTCTGTATGATTTCTCCATTCCCTTTAATCTATTTTTAACAGTGAATCTTGTTGGGAAGAACATAGTGTGTTTTTTTTAATATTTAAGATCCAAAGCCAGTTGAAGGCAGTGTTAATGCTCACGTTCCTTTCAAGAGAGCCAGAGTGCCACCTCCGGGAATAAGGCTTCAAACAAAAAGGAGCAAGCTACATGGAGAGTAAAATTAATTAATTGTCTCTGTTTGCAAGTGGGAAAGTCCTTTTGACATCCTGTTGTCATAAAGTAGTCTGTCATAAGGTTTGTGAGTGGCATGGCAAGTCTAAACCCTGTCATGAGCATGCAGGTGTGAGGTGTTGTTTACTGGTTTGAGGAACATAGGAAGAAGCCTGGTCTGGTGGCATATTGTGAGACTGAGATGTGATTTCACTCACTTTAAGAATGTAACATGTATTTTGGCCAAATTAGGGTTTCTATTCATAAGAATTCACAAGATGGGGGGGAAAAAAAAGAGAGAAAAATCCTGTGGAGTTGTTGAATCCCTCCAGAAATGCCATATCCAGCTTAGGAAAAAAAAAAAAAAAAATATTGATTTTATTCCTTGCCTTATGCAGGCTCTTTAAAAGATCTCCATGGGCGAAAAAGCACTGGGAAGGCAAACGCTTCAGTGCCCTCTCTGCATGGTGGCAGTAATGGCATTTTCTTGACTCACAGAAAGAGTTTGTAGAGATAAAAATATTTTCTTTTCTCATCCTACAAGATGGGACCTGAAAAAGAAAACTTCTGTCTCAGAGGGAAAAAATCAAGCAGAAACTTGTATCCAGGCCTGGCACTTCCCACTGGAAGGGTTTGAATCTACATTTCCAGGACACAAGAAACATGCTGATCACAAAATACTTAGTGAACAATAAGCAAAGGTAAGCACAATCTTTCTTTTTGAGGCATAAATCATTGCCCATGTGAAATCTCACATTGCTCTGCCTGGGATCCCTTTTTGCAGGGGAAAGAAGGAAAACCCAGTGTGGTTGCCTGTCTGTGGAGTGGACCAGCAGCCTGTGGAGTGTGCAGGGAAGGCATTGATGCTCCAAATGGCCCTGGCTCTGTTCCCAGAGTCTCACGTGTATTATGAAAAATTTCCTAGAGATAGTAAACAAGGAGAAGTTATGAAATGGGCACATGGTCCTCCTTCCTCCCAGGGTTTCTTCAGGGGCTTGTGTGCACGGAGGCATCAGGCTCCTTTTCAGGAGGAGGAATGCTGCCAGCCTCTCCCCCTTCCCTCTCCAACCAGGTCCTCACCTTGCAAGGGTTGAGACTGCTACCATGTCTTCCTCTTCGTGCTTCTCTTCCTGTTCCCTTGGCCTGGTTTTCTTCTGTGTCACATCTTTCCTTACCTTCCTCCTGTTCCTTACAATCTCACTCTCTTTGTCTCTGTGGACAATTCTTTGCTGGCATTTCTGTTTCCACACACGTGAAATGTCTTTGCTGAATCTGTATGTCCATCCTTTCTTAGAGTGAGCAACCCCATGGAGACACCTCTTATTTAATCTTCTCATTTCCCTGTTATTTTCTGGTCTGGCAGAGGCAAACTTTATATCTCAAATCTCATTTTTGTGTTCCCAGTTCATGGAGCAAATTGAGCCCAGTTGCAAGGGAAGGAAATGTGCCAGTATTACCATTTTCCACCAGGCCATGGAGCTGGTAGTGTGACCTTCTTCTGCACAGAGCCATGAATCCAACTAGTAGTCTCATCAAAACTCACAAGGCTGAAGGACAATGTTAGGGAAAATTATGTGCCTGTATGCGGCAAAGTCTTCTACCCAAGTCTTGAGAGAGTAGGTTTGTTGAAGTGGTTTTAAAAATGTCTGTCTGCTTGATGCTAAGAGGAGGAGCCTGTTCATGGTTAATAAAATGGAGGAATTGCTGAGAGGTACTTCATCCGTATGAAAGCATGAGCCCTGTGCTGCTGCCAAGAGACGTGAGACCTGTGGTATCATGCCAAGTAAGTGATGGTCATATGCATTAGAAAGGCTTAGGTACCGATCTCTCGCTACCACAGTTTTCTCCAAGATGTGGAAATGGAACAGGGAAAATACTAAGCAGGCTTCAGTCTTTCCAGGCAGATCTACCTCTTTTGGACAGGGTCATGGGCTGTGTACCAAGCAATGTCAGAGAGACCAAAATAACATCTTTAAATAGGCTGAGCTCCCTTTTCCACCACTTTGAAATCAGAGCTAACTAAAAAGGAGTCTCAGGAAGAGCTGATACCTGTCACCCTGTGCTGAGAGCTCTACCAATGTGTCAATGCTATTCCTGCTGCAGGTCATGCTGAAAAGCCAATGTCCTTTCTGTGCAGCACATGCCAGTGTTTTCATTATCCTTACGCAGCTGTGTTATCTAATTTTTGTAAGGCCTCTGTCCTCAGTACAGCTGCTTTTCCAACACCAGCCTGGTTACCAGGCACTTCAGCTTCTATCCTAAGGAGCAAGGATGATGTTGTAGGTGCTGGAACACAACTTATGCTTCATGTTTGGACAAGAGAGTGTGTGAAGTGAGTAACTTCTGTGCAATGTGGAGAAACACTGAGTTCAGAGACATCTGACTCAAATTGTTATATCCCTCTCACTAAAAAGGTATCAACTGCTACTGGTTTGTATTTCACCAGGGTCTCCCTTCCTGTTTCTTCTTTGTCATCTTGCTTGGAAGTTGAAGCAGCTGAGAAAAGCTGTTCTCAATGCTGGGGCAGAAGCAGAGACCAAGATGCTCCAGGGGATAAGCTTGGCTGAACTGTCCCTGCATGCCCAGGTCTGCAGCTGAAGGTGTTTTTAGGGCTTTTATTTATCTGGTTTCCTGGGGACAAGTGAAATCTCCAGTCAGCTTCTGCAGCAACTTGTTCTGGAAATGGTTTAGGTCGTGACTTGACTTGGGTGATAGGGTAAGCAGCAAGATCAAACATAGGGTTTTATTTGAAGCTTTCTTTGCATCTGAGTGGCTTTGGTACATCTGCAGGATTCCTCTCTTAATTTCTCCTTGCCTCTGCTTCTATCCCGCCTGGAGCTAACACAACACACCTGTGTAACACCAGGGCAAGGTAGAAGCCACCCTCCAGCATCACCCTGCAGCACCCTAACCCTACTATGGAATAACTCAGAAAAAGCTTTGCCTCTTGAGCTCAGACCCTAAAAACAACTTCTTGCTCCATGTCTCCCTCCACCATCTCTCTCTGTAATGACACATTTTAGCTGGCTCTTATACTGGTTCGCCAAGCCACTGTGCTGTCTTCTTCCTTTTATAATTAAGCAACTCAAGAAATCCTTTGAGGTCAATAAATTCTGAGGAGGCTTACATAAAACACAATATAAAGTGGAGAGCCCTGCCATCAGAAGCCAGTAAAAGTCAGCCTCTTTGCGCAACACCTCTGCAAATGGCATTATGTCATTGCCTAATATTAGTAAGAAACAGTAAGATTATGTTTTTTGTTCAGAGCTATAAAAAGTAATGAGTCTCACATAATCTACTGAAGGGAAAGGGATGGGGGAGAGCACAAGAGGGGAGGAAGGTGACTGTAAAAGTGAACTTCCATTTATTTGGGCATCCTGAGTGCGTTAGGAAATCCAGCATGTAACACCCAAACAGGCTTTAATGTGCTCTGGCCTGTGGATTGAACTTATTTTGTTTTGCTTTCTTTCCTAGAACACAAGCACAAAACCTTTCAGGAGTCAGGTGGTCTTGTTTCAGTAAATACAATATAACAATCAGAACCTGGAGAGTATTATGGTGTGTGTGAGGACAGTCACAAAACAGTGCTGCGAACATCTCAGGTGCTACTGATCCCAGCTCAGTGAAGCCCACGGTATTATTCTCCATCTTCATAACCAGAGTGACATGTTTCCAACACTAAATATTTACTTTCCCACCGTAGGAATGTCAGTACCCAACCAACAGGTCTGTGGAGTCATTCATCTTGGGAGAGGAAGGAAGAGATCCTCTTAGGGAGGCTTTGTGCTACCCACCTGAATACACACAGGTTGTGTGGGAGTTCAGTGGGATCTGTGAAGGCTGTGGGTGCAGCAGAGTGCTTCACCACTGTAAGCAACACATTCCTGAGCAATAATCTGCAATAAGGACTGGGCTTTACATGGAAAGCCAAGCACTTTAGGTGATGGCTGTTTGGTTTTTTTTGTCCTGTTTGATCCTGGTGAAGGCACAAGCACATCAAAATGGGGTGACAGGAGAGCCCTGCAGAATATGCTTAGCAAATACCAGTACTGAATCTCAGACTGGAGCAAGGAGTAGAGAAATATTTTAGCAGTGATATTCTGCAACCAGAGGATAGGAGAGGGTTTTTTTTTTTTTCACACACCATAATAGTTCACTAATGCATGCATGAACTAACTGTCCTTTCTGTCAAGTGCCTTCATTAGTATTCCTTTTCTTTCTGTACTGGAGTTAGACTGAAAGAGAGATTATACCAAAAGCTGGCTGGCTATCAGTTGGTCCAATTTTATGTGTTTTAAAATGTCTGCTTTTTATAGGGCTAAAAACTGGTCTGGAGCCGCTGTGTAAGCAGCAGTTACAAGAGCTGGTGCCTGTTAGCTCTCTCATTGGATTCCTGATTGATTCTCGTGTTCTCCCAAATATGTGCAAATCCCTGGAACACCAATGAGCGCTTCCAGAGCTCATTGATGCTGCTGAGCAGGGAATGGTGCAAGAGCTGTCAGTGACAGCTAACGCCTGGATATGGAATAGTACTGATGCATGGAAGTGCATGGCCAAAGAGATATGGTGGCAGCCCTGGAAGGGGCTTCAGCCTGGTGGGTTGTAAGTCATTTTAGGTTGGAATAGATGCAGTTTTTAATGTGCTAAGCAGTATCTTGCCCAATTCTGCATGTCCATGCTCTAGTGACACTAAGCTCCTGTTCTTGTCAGGGCCCTGCAGTCCCGCTCCTGCTGTATATGTCTCAACAGATCCCTCTCTGTGTATTTCCAAGAGATCTGTACTGTTTTCTAACTTGTCTTCCTGAGGCCTCGTAATTTTTCTTACCTTGCTATGGGTGGCAGATAAAAGCAATGAACGAAGGGCAACTTAGTTTAGACCATCAGAGCTGCTCTTGCCCTTTTCTCTTTTTCCTTACTGAAATTTTATCTAAGAAGTGAGAGCGTAGTAAGGTGCAGTGGGATGTGGCCACATAGCAGGCCCTTGCCAGGCCAGGACCTCTGGCACTGTGAGCAGCTAACCCTCCCGAAATCCTGCGTGGGCCACAGCAGACACGTGGTGCCTGGCTTTTATAGCCCACACGCTGCCCATCTGAGGCTTTCTGGAGCGAGCCAGCGCTGCACAGTTGCTCTCCACATGTGCGGCAGGTTTGGCATGGCTCCGGCGTGCTGGGCCCTCTTCCTACGTGCTTCTCTGAACGTGCCCGCTGCAGACAGCTGGGGAGCCCCCACCAGCCAGATGGTCAAACAGCTCCCTGCACCTGAATCCTGAAAAGCGTTTGTTCCTCTTCACCCCCCCCAACCAAAAAAAAGTGTTTGTTGTCCAAAAAGGGTTTAGCTGAGCGGCGGGCAGCCCTTGCTCCGTGAGAGTAGCTGGTGCCTCAAACCCACCCTGTGTCTCTTTGCCCAGCTGCTGTGAGCGTTACTCTGTCACCTGGGGTGTGAAGCTGCTGCTTGTGGTGTCTAGACTTGTGATTACCGAAAATTAATTAAACTGAAGGAAATTAGGCTGGAAGGGGAGTAGGCTCCTGGGAGGGGAAAATTGAAGAGAAAATAGGATACTGGTATTAACCCTTTCCAGCTACTGAAATAGAAAGGGCTTTTAAATACTTTTAAGGCCACTCAAATACATGTAGATAGCGAGTTGGTGTGATTTTGGGAGCTCTGCTTCTTACATGCTTAGTGTGTGCAGTGTCTGTAGCCCAGGCCTGATGAGCACGTCTGAAACGGGCAATCCATTCTCCCTCTGCCTGTCTCTTTTCAATAAGTCCCTTTATTGCTATCCAGACCTGAAATAACTTGCAGAGCAGCAGCAGATTTGAAATGAGCTAGTCTGATTGTGCATAAGGTCAGGAGAACGGAGATGCTCGGATATAACATGAGAATAAGGCTTTGTGGAGACTGTATGGAGGCAGCTGCTGGTGGACCGTTCCCTTCTTGCTTTTGCTTAGCCCCTTACCTGCTCTTCTGTCTCTTAAAGTCTCTCTTATATAGCTTTTCAGCATGGTATGTGAGTGCTTTGTGCCTTCCCCTTGGCGTATAGCCACCGTCTGGCTAGTGAGCAAGTACAAACTGTAACACCTGGGTGTCAGCTCTGAACATTAGGGTGTGCTACAATGGACCCATCTGTAGTACTTGGCACATGCCAGAGATTTTTATATGTGGTTGGCTGAAAAGCAGGATCAGAGAGAGAGAGGAGGGAGAGCAGGGGAAGAGGGCTCCACTGGGCACGCAGAGAACATCATTTTGGCAAAGGTGCCAGTAGGTTTCCATGGGCTTGTCTGCTGCTTTGCTCAGCTCATGCATTCAATAAAAATATCCAGGTTGTTTCTAAGAAAAGCAGGGGTAGATTTCCCCAAAGAGCCTGTTTAGGAGCCTCATTCTTTCCCTCTGGAGAACAAATCTATTACTATTAAATGTATTCCTATTAAATCTAGTTATAGCAATAGATATAATAAAACCTGATTTAATAATAGCTAGTTTTATTGTACTTCCCTGTGATCCAGGTCCTGTTGACTGTGACTCTCCGAGCACCACAGGGTTTCTAGCTGGATTTGGCGAGGGGAGCACTCTGTTTTTCTGTCTGTGGCAGCTTTCACAGCCTTGCATCCTGGAATACATTTCAGTCAGGAGGATATGGACGAGGGCTGCCTTTGGTATTTCCATACTAATATCTTGAGCCCAGAGAGTCATGACAGTTTCCAATTTTACTCCCCATCTGAAAATGTCTATGTATCTGTGAGAAATCCCAGTAAAAGTAGGGAATGAGTTTACAGCAGTGAAAGGAGCCATAGCTTATTGCATCACATTCCCTTAAGTGAAAACTGCAGTGCCCAGAAGGAAGAGGAAACATCTTTTCTCTTCCCTCCCACTCCTTTCTGTGGCACTGATGTGTTTTAAAATGCATGGACAAAGTTTGTAGTTTATTTCCTCCAAAGGGGCCAAGTTCTCCTGGCATTCTTATGAACAAGCTCATTAGAATAAAATCCATTATGCGCATAACTAATGACACAAATTTACAAATCTGTTGACAATTATGACCGCATCCCTCATCACATGCGCTTGTAGCTCACTGAAGTGACCAGGCGAAGGAGTCCAATCCAGAAGTTTTACAGCTCACGAGCTCCGAGTGCAGCCATGTGAGATTATTTCCCAACTGGATTACAAAGCTGTCATTAGGCAGGGCAGCTCGCGAGGACCAGGGCACGAGACCGTAAACTGTCCTCAGGAGACCTGAAATCATTTTGAAGGCAGGGCGAGATATTCCTGGCTGCAGAGACCCTTATAGTTTTTCTATTTATTCTTTTTTTTTTTTTTCTCTTAGCTGAGAAGGGGGGAAAACACATGCACATGAACACACAAACCAGGGCTGTTCCAAGGAGGGCCTGGCGTCCTTTGGAAATGAATAGAAATCAAATTGAGACTCTGGTGTCCTCAGAGTGTTAAATATTTCCAAGTTGTTGCCAGGCGGGTGTAATTTATTGAATGTAGGTTTTGTGAAATAGTGCTCCTGTCAGGGGGAGATTGGCACCAGAGAAATGAAGGCAGCTAATTCTCAGGGGGTCCTCCCTGGCAAAAACCCTCTATTGAGTCCTCATGCTACTTGTGCTCATAACTGCCGAAAAACCAGGAGTGCCATCTGCAAACTGTGATTCATAAACACTCTGTCAGTCTGCCATCTACCCTGACATCATAAAATAACAAGAAGCAGCATTGTAATAAAGAGAGGAGGTTTGCAGTCGACCAATTAAATGCATCTAATTTATTTCTGTTACAGCTGAGGCTTTATTTATTAGTAAACAGCTGCATTTGTTACACTTCCCCCCCCCCTCCTTTTTTTTTCCCCTCTCTTTAGTAGGAGTGTGCCAACTGGCACTTTTGATAATCCATTAATCCTAAATAATCATCTGGGTACTTCATGGTTGATGGGGGGTTGGGGGGGAGGGGGAGAGGAATAGCCAAAAAAAAAAGGAAGGTTATTAAAAGTTAAAATGTAACCTTGCAAGCAGGCTGGAGAGCACTTTGCCACCCTGGGTTCGCGTGAGTTATGGCAAGCTTAAGTTTGCAGGCCAAGTCCTGTGCTCAATTTACACCTGCGAGTAAGGAGTGTGGCAGGCAGCTGAAAGGGCTGTAAATCCTGGAGCAGGATCTGGCCCCCTTGGAGATGGGTTTGTTGTGTTTTTTTTTTTTTTTAAGGACAACCAGTTTGTTGACCAAGAGGAGTATTTTGTGTGTTTGGTTTACTTGCCTCCCCCTTTCTGAGCGCTAACTTAATTCTCAGCCAAGCTAAAAATCTGCTAATTGGTTGTCAAAGTCTAATTAGCTGATATTACCAAAAAAAAAAAAAAAAAAAAGGAGAAAAAAAGATAAGTTTGCCTTTTCTAATTGGAGCTGAACTCACCCACTCTCCACCTTCCCCTCCCGTTGAACCCCCTGGTGTGTGTTAATTGAGCCCCAGGACTTTTCAGTGTATTTTAATGCTCTCTCCTTTTCAGTGCCCTGCAAAGCTTTGCAGTTAATGAGACAATAATATCTACAATCAAGTAAAAAATGTAGTAAAAATCTCCTATAGAATCAGTATGGTGTGAAGGTGTGTGGAGAGGGCGGGGAGCAGTTCACCAGCCTCCCTAAAGCAGCCTCATACAGTCAGTAATATCCCATAATTTTTAATTTACTTTCCTGGGTATTTCCTTCCCCTTACAAGAGGGAACGTTCAGGATTCTTCTTGAGGATGTATTTCAGCAGTGAAGGGAAGAAAGCTGTACTTTGTGCAGGTCTGAAATGAACGTGATGAGGGTCCTCAAGAGGTCAAACTAGGTGAAATATTGGCCTTCACTATATTATTCTCTCTGCATGTGTATATACAGATATGGAATCATAGAATGGTAGGGTTGGAGATGATAATTTCTCTTGAGACATCATCTAGTCCAACCTCCCTGCAGAAGCAGGTTCACGTAGATCAGGTCACACATGTCCAGGTGGGTCTTGAAGACCTCCAAGGAAGGAGACTCCACAACCCCTCTGGGCAGCCTGGGCCAGGGCTCCCTTACCTCACAGTAAAATAGTTTTTTCTTATAATACAAACTTGCCAGAAATTAAGCCCACCACTCCATGGGCTCTCATACCTCCATCCTCTCCTTATCATGCTTCCCGTAAGACCCCAGTACCTCCCGGTGCTGAGTTAAACACCCTGGGCAACATCTGTCCTGCATTCCTCCCACAGCCACCTCTGGAGGAACAGCATGTCCCTTGTTTTGGGAGCTTGATTTTAAAGCCTATCTCTTGTTATATATTAACCCCCCCTACCCCCCCCAGTGCTAAAAGAAGTGATCACAGGTGGGTGCTCTATATATGGGTGCTCTTTTTTCAATATGTATAATAACATTCGATTTACTTAGTCATGTTTTCCTCTTTCTCCTCCTCGCATCTTCCTCCTCCACACCTGCTTTCAATCAGTCCCCTCTGCCCCGCCTGTCATCCTATCCTCTCTGCTGCTTTTACCACAAACCCACTGATGTTATATTTCAAGCCAAACTTTCAAACCCACGACATTTAAGGAAGTGAATACAAAACTTGGAGCGTCCTCACCAGTGCCGCCAGTCCCAAGGAGCGCGTGGGGGATGCTGCCGACCACTCGGGCTGCTGAGGCACAGTCAGTCACAGGTTTTCACCCATCCTAGCACTTGAAGTCTGGGTTGTTGGTTTTTTTTTTTTGCTTTAAAGCTGAAAATGAATCTAAAAAAAAAAAAAAAAAAAAAGGAACACAATAAGGCCAAATGTTGCTGCTATATGAACAGCTTCAGATGTACGTGTCTTCTTGTCGTACGTCACATGCCCTTCATGGTGTGTGCCCCCAGTCTGAGAAGTGTCAGGCTGGGAAAAAGAAACAAATTAGAAAAGTGGTGAATCAGGCTACCTAGGAGTTCAAATGTGGATCTAATTAGTCTTTTGGTTGTTGGTGTAAAGCTAGAGACATTTTAAATGAGTTATTTTAAACAGCGGCTGCTTCACGATAACCAAACCGTACTGGTTGATGGCTGATATTCCAGTTCAGCAGTGTCCTCAGGTCAGTGTGGCTTAAGTATGGGCTTCAGAGTTTCATCCTTGGGCCTGTTTTTTTCTTTTTTCCTCAGCATTAAGCAATGGGAGTGAGTAACCTGCTGCTCAAAGTAGGTTCTTCTCCATGTCATGGGCATTGGGTCAATTTCCCACCATTGTGTGTCTCTGGAGCAGAGCTGATGGAGTTAGCAAAGGTCAGGCTCCGATTCTTGAAAGGCTTTTGGTGTTTTTAAGTTTGGCAGACTCCTGTTTACAGATGCCATTGATGGGGCAATGCAGCAGGGTGGCAGATAGTAACACAAAGATTTTTGAAAAGTGACACCCCAGGTGAGCATCACTGTCACCGACTGAGCAGCTAAAATATGAGGGTATCAAAAGGCCTTGAAGCCACTGGAGGAAACCTGGCCCTTATTTCCACGTGGGCAAAGGTAAAGATGGGTTAACTGCACTTGTCTGTTTGCTGTTGTCCCCTTATTTTATCCTATTTGTTTGATTTCTTGTAAATAAAATCAGTCAACATGAGCTCTGCACCTGCTTAATCAGCCTGAACTTGACTGTGGATTTCTGTAACCTTTGAGCAAAGTGCACAGCAGGTTGACTTCAAGCATCCCTGGCTGCTTCCTGCAGTGATGTCCTCTCTCCTCTGTGCTCTTTAATCTCAGATCAGTTTTAGGATAAGTCTGGAAGGCAGTCCCTGTTCAGTGGGATCTCATATAAATTTAGTCTCCCTCAAAGATGAGCCAGAAAATAAGAAGCTCTCAACTTCTCCAACACAGTACAAGCTGTTTGGTGCCAAATGCTCCAAGACTGATGAGTTTGGATGATGGTTTTTTGTGCTGGGGAACGTTGGTTATTTTCCTTTTTGATGATTTTTCTCAAACACTGGGTTTTTTTGGCTATATGGAGGCAAGCTAACTAATTGCATTTATCATTTTAATGGTTATGATGCCCTTAGACTTATTTCCTCAGGTAACAGTCACATACTGAATGCATCAAGTCTCATTCACATCGGCATTTGCCCTGATGGCTGCAGTGGAGAAGTGGTGTTCAAGGGATTAATAGCAAAGGTAAGCCATCAAATGGGGTGAAAAGCACAGAAATTGGTGGAGATTTTGTTGTGGAAATAAATGTTTTAAACCCCCCATGCCTTGAGAACCACTATTCTCAGATGTTGTTGGCAGCCTTTTCCAATTAATAGGAACCTGTTGTTTCTAAAAGTCAGTTGGCAACATAATAAGAAAGCAAGAAACAGCAGAAAAAAAAAGACTCCTGCAGAGCCTGGTCTAGAAATGCCACTATTGTATATTGTCATCAGCAGGTTGACTGACAGCAACAGAAGCTGATTGACGTTATTCTCTTGCTTTTTGCAACATCCTGGAATAAAAACTTGTCTCTGCTTCTACTTTTGGCAGGTCAATGGTTGTGCTGCCATCCTGATTTTGATTCAGTTTTTTCTAAAGTGAGGAGTGTTATGATAGAAAAGGATGAAGTGGATCTGACTTCAAGGTAAGTTACCGCCATTCCTCTTCTGAGAAGCCCAGTTGTTGGATATTTCAGCAGCCTCGATTTTCTGGGGCTGCTCCTTTGTAAATGTGGAAATTGCCTTGGCCCTTGGGTGATGTGGTGGAGCTCTTCATAAGTGGAGCCAGAACCTCTGTTGCCGAGGTTACAGCATCACTATTGGCTTAAAGCACAGCGTTTGCACTTAATGCCGAGTTCATTAACGGGTCCTGTCCATTGGCTCGTTTTGATCTATTAACATAATCATTCTTTCTAAACAACTGGGTCATTATCTCTGCCCAAATAGAAAATCAAAGCTGGCTTCAATATTTTGGACAAATCACTCAGGCAGATAAAGGCACGTGAGAGTAGATAAAAACATTGTGATTTCGCTTATCGTGGGCCTTGAAGTGAGACTCACCGTGGGGTGTACCCGAAAACAAATGAGAGCTCTGCAGCCTTTTCTGTTGTAAATGTCCTGTCTGCCTCTAAAACTGAAAGCAAAAATATTTCCCCAAGCTATTTGGATAGAATTCTTCTCCTTCTACGGAAGGGCTGACTTTTTTTCTCTTGATCTGGTCTGGGATGTGATGAGGAATATTCCCCTTTTGAATTTCTTTCCTGTTGGTTTCCCCTGTTCCACTTGCTTCATTTTTTTTTTAGGTGACATTGTTCTACTCTCCAAACCTGTAACTTTAACAGAGGGTGACAGGGTGACCTTGACGACAGATGTTCCTGTGGCAACAGATGGCACGAGCAAACCCGAGAAGCTGCTGTATGCCGTCTCCCTGCCACCTGTGCATGGTCAGATTGAGCACATCAATTATCCCGACGTGCCCGTTTCCAGTTACAGCCAGTTGGATGTGGTGGCCCAGAAGGGCCTCTGACGTCCATGACAATAGCCATGGGGCCGGTAAGGAGTCACTCAGGTGAGAAGACCTTCCCTTTGCACACCAAGGCCCTCGTCCAGTGAAGGGTTAAGCTTGCCTCTCTTTCTCCCTGTACTGGTCAGTGTAATATTTAACGACTGGTGTGGTTATGGGGAAAGAAGCTGCTGCAAACAGTATTGTAATGTAATTTTATCATGATAGTGGTTACAGACTTTATTAGCAGTGACTTTGTAGGGCCAGAGGCCACAGGAGCCTCATAGGCTGGATATTGGGGTGCACCCAGTTAGCAAGTGGAATCAAATGATTTAGGTGCCCATGAAGAATTGAGCATGTTTCTCAACGTTGCCAGCAGAGGAAAAGCCAAAAAAATCCCCCATCTGTGGCTGTTGTTGCTTTCTGGGCAGTTTGTTCTCCTGAAGGGGAAAAAAAAATATACATATAATAATCGTAACGTTGTCTGAAATGGTCAGGAGAACTTAATCCAGATGGCAGCGTCGTTTCTAAGAAAAAGCATATGTTGGCCATTATGATACTTAAATATAATGGTTTTACATTCCTCTAGTGGGCACAAAAGGCACACAACAGAGTTGGCGGGGTTTTTTAATCTTCTGAATGGTGGCAGCGGTGGTAGAGTGGTGGGAGATTTTATCTTCCAAATGGTGCGTTTCCCAGAAGATACAGCACATTCAATCGAGGAGAAGCCTGCTGTAAAAGCCTTGCTCCTGTGGAATGTGAATTTGTGCCTTCCTCTAAACCAGCAATAGTGGGGAGGCTTTAATTTACCAGCCCCTTTGGATTATCGGCATTTTATGGAGATCCTTCCGGCTTTGGCTTTTGTCTCTTGGGTTTTTTTTGCTTTCCTGTGTTTTCCTGCCCGCTTTGCTGTGGAGGTTATTTACGTTCCCTTTGCAGCAAAGTGGGTACTATAAATAATTTTATTCTTACCGTGATTAACTATGAATAATTTCCCAAGAAATGAGTCAAATTAACAAGGGGAAGAAGGAATCAATAAATCATGAAAGCAGTCTATTTCTAAGTGGGGTTAAAACCACCATTAAATAAATCACAGGCTCTAAATGATGACCCGCTTGGATATGGTGGGGAGGGGGGAAATGTCCATTTAAATTGTGGTGAAAGGAAAAAAACAATGTGGGCCAGCATCTGTGGCCACCCCCCATGCTGTGCAAGGAGGAGGGCACGGAAGAGGGAAATTGCTTCCAGGGAAAGGACCCCAGGACAAGGCAGAAAGGAGAGAAGTGGTTGCTACAGCCCAGCTGGGGGGGAAGCAGCCAAGCAGGGATCAGGAAAGCTCTGGCTTTTGGATGTGGAGGCATAAATGTTGTTTAATGGCACCTTCTGCTTCCATCCCTGCTCTGTGCTGGAACTCAGGAATGCAGGGGCTGACCCAGCCTTGCTTGAAATACCTGAAATGTTTTCACTCTGCTTTGATTTTTGTTTCCATGGGCTTTAACAGGGTTAGTCACCATTGGAGACTGCTTGGAGACAATTGCAGAATCAGGCCCACCATGCTGCTGAGCTGGTTTACATTACATCCTTTGAATCTTGCATTAAGGATCACGCTTTGCCTGATGGCAAGCTGGGTGCAGTAATATTACCTGGGGCTGGATTTTCATCTTTCTTGCTTGTTGAGACTTATAAATCCAATTTTTACACAAGGAATGCCATCACTTTTGCAAGAGAGTGGCTCATCCATCTTTAGACCAGTATGTAAAGACATCTTTAAACTGTAGAAATTAGGCAGACATTCCTTCTTAGGTTTTCTGTGGGAAAGAACGGATCAAAATGCTTATTCCTTATTTAAAAGAAAAATACAAAAAAGAAAGGAGAGGCAATTCTGCTTGTAACCTCCAATTTTCAATTCTTTTTACGATCTTTTCTCCTCCCTGAACACATGTATGAAATGGCTGCAGCTCCCTGCTCGTGGGGAAGTGGCACCTATTACCTTTAGTTATGGGCCAAAGATTGTTAGCTGGTTTGAATCAGTACCTCTCCATTAGCTGAAATGATTGCATAACCATTTAAACTGTGGCTTATAAAATTAGTTAATAAAGTTGCTGAGTGGGTCTCTTTCCTAATGCACTTCGTGGTCATGGCAGCTCATCTCTTTTTTTTGTGGGACTGGGGAGCATCCTGTCAATTCAGGGTGAGGTGGTGTCTCAGGATCTATTTGTCCTCTCTCTCTTTTGCCCACCTGGCTGGTGTGGGCAGGATTTGGTGCAGGTCTTTTGGCAAAGCTGTGCATGGGATCCAAGAGCCCATAACGCTTCAAACAGCTGACAAAAGCCAGCATTTTAGGGCTTCCTCCAAAAATGACCACGAACCAGTGAAGCCTTGTGCCTTCATCCCTCCTGCTTGACCTGGCACCGAACCAAGGGATGCACACAAGCATTTTCAGCCTGGTGTCCTCTGTGGTGGCCTCAGTGGGTGAGTCATGCTTATCTGGTGCTTCTGCACTGGTTTTCCATCTTAGTCTTGCTCTTTAATAATACATGTTGCTGAAGAGTGGTGCTTACAGACCAATCAAGAGTGAAGACTGTTTCTAACCTAAGTGATGTATAAATGTAGCCGAGTACGTGTCCCCAGGGCAGAGGGACATGTGTGAGAAGGACTGGACCTATGTGATGGCCACAGAGTTCATCTGTGTTTCCTGCTGCTTGAAGGAGAAAGAGAGATGTGGGACATGGAGAAAGGGAAGAGAGCAAAGTGGCAGCAGTGGGGGTGATTTAGAGTGAGCTGGAGATCCAAGGAAGAGATTGCAAAGGGCAGAGCTGGAGAAGATTGGCCAGTTGTTGCTGCAGAGTGTCATCTCTGCATCCCTCCTCTTCACATTTCATTCCAAAAAAGTATTTATGGGCAGGGTTGGGACTGCCTGGCTCAAGGATGTCAGTAGTCAAGTTGTCTCTGAGGCATCTACGACCTTGGCCACTCTCCAATGATGTTGGAGGAAGCTAAAGGAGAGGGCACCCACCGCCTGCCTGCACCACAGGGATGCAAAGTGGGTCCAGCAGCTATGCAGGGAAGGGCTGAGGTTGAATGAGAAAGACTGGTGGCTTCTTTCAGGCATGAAGGAGTTAAAACATAGGGATTTAAAAAAAAAAAAAAGAGTACTTAAAAAAAAACCACCATACTCTCTCTCACACACACACACACACACACACTCTCACAAAACCCTGCACCCTAAATTAATTTCTGCTGGTAATCTATATCGGGTTAAATAACGCCTCATTATTCTGCAACACAGCTGAGGCTTCTCAAAATGTTTATCTTGTTTTGTAACTGGTACCTTCTGGCATATTCCAGTGCCAACTCTCCTAGCTCTTGCTATATTTCATTCTCACTATTTTTGGAATGGAGCTGCTGGTTCCAGGTGATTTAATAAATTGCTTTTTTTTGTGTTCCTTTTAACTTACCCATCTGCTCAACACATGCGTAACTTGCAATCTGTCGGCAGTTTGCAGAAAGACAAACTGTCAGAGCTGCATGCATTTGACAACTTTGTTCCCAATTAGATTAGTGGTAATTTTAACAGATTTCAGGGCAATCGAAAAAAAGGGATGACATGTTATTAAAGCATCAATTTTGACAGACCCAAGCACATACAATTTCAGTGTAAATTATTTTAAATGCTTTAATTAAAGCTATGAAAGATTTACCGTTTTAAGCGGTAAGTGATTGCAAGACAAATATAAAGGGAAAGTGGATAACAGAGTTTCCTAAATGGTTGATGCTGCGCATGGCAGTCCACAAGTCACCGCCACCATAATCTATGACTGTAATGTTGGAGGCATAGTTAATTATTCATAGCCTCATCTCTGGAGCAGACGTGATTAAGAACATGAGGAGCATTCAGAGATCTAAGCAGTACCTATGAAAAGCGGAGTTCAAGCCCCTCTTGGATCAGATGCTCTTTGGAAACAGTTGAAGAGGGTCTCGCATGGTGGATATTTTCATGAAGACACTTTTGTTTGTTGCCCCAGTGTTGCTCTGGTTTAGGTGGCCAAAGCCCAGTGGTCAGGGCGACTGCAGATTTAGAGCAATTGGGGATTTTCTATCTTTGAAGACACTTTACAGGCTGTACAAGCTCTGTAAACAAAACAAAACAACAACAACAAAAAGAAAAGAATACAACATTTATTATTTAAACAGAATACAGCACTCTAAATTTGTCACTCCGGGAGCACTCTGCCACATGTGTAGCCCATTTAACCATTTAAATGATTTTGTGAATTATGGCCTCCTTCCAGCAACCTCCATTCAGGCAAGGCTGACCTTGGTTTGGTGGCCAGGGGGACAGGCTTGGCCCCTCATACCCAGCCCTTGGGTCCCAGCTGGAGGACCGTCAGTCTCCCTGCAGTCAAACCTTCATCCTACACACAAATATTGGTCTGAATATTGGAGCTGAAACCTTCCAGGGCGATCGCTCCAAGGGTTTTGTTTATTTTCTGTGTGGCTGGCTGTGCAGCGCAGAGCTGTCTCATTTTCAGATTGTTAAATGTGCATATTGCTTTAGTGTAGAAACTATTGGCCCCACAACCTGCACTGAAAGTTTCTTTCCTTTTTAATTCAGGAGCTGCAGGACTCCCTTATGCTATTTAGAGTGAAAAGCAACAAGCTCACTGTTGCCACCCTTCCCTATTTCTTAAAACCAAGCTTGCATGCATCTGGTTTGGGTTTTTCTTGCTTCCTTTGGGGGACAAGTATGACTTGGTACAACTTTCTGAAAGGCTTACTGAAAAGCTTGAGAGTTTTACTTTTGAGGTTGCTGACAACTCAAAGTGTTGCAGTACCAAAATGTAGTAAAAGTGGGAGAAGTTGTTCCAACAAAGCACTGCAGGAAGCTGGTCAGAGCCCATGGTCTCAGGCCCTTTCCAGCTGTTAGCTGCTGGAGTATGCAGTGATTTGTAACTGGCACAACAGGTCCAGCAAATAAGAAGAAGTCCTGATGGAAGTATGTTACTGCCCTTGGAACTGTTTTTGATCTGCCTGCAAATACTGCCAGTCTGTTTTCTGCTCTGAAGACCTGTGAACCAAATTTGAAAGGGTTTCACAGTTGGGACAGCTCCTAAATCCTCTCAGGTCCCTTCCTCTAGTGCTCTTCTCAGCTGTGTGAATCAGCAAGGCTTCATTTAATTCAATCAGCCTACTCAAATGTGAATAGGTTTCAGATGCACCTTAGAGTGTGTCAGTTGATGGGATGCCTGAGTTGGCCATGAGAAAACACCTTAAAAAGTGAGGGAGACCGTGTGTCAGAGATCAAGATGTAAGAACAGAATTCTCCTGGTCAACTCCTGAATGGATGATGTTAGAATCATAGCATCATAGAATGGTAGGGTGGGAAGGGACCTCCAAGAAGGCCAAATAGAGAAGGGAGCTAAAGCAAATTAACACAGGCAACTGGAGCAGGGGTTTTCAGTGCTGATATCAAACAAATCCATGCTCACACACATGCTGAAAATGCCATGAAAATAGCATGGGAATCCTGGTGAAAGCTCCTTCACCAGTTAGTACTGCACAGCCTCTGAAAAAAAACCCCTTTTGTATGCATTTTCTCCTCACCCTGGTATAGCCAGGGTGTGAGACTGGTGTAGATTGGGGCCAACTTAATAGGATGGAAACAGGAATAGGATGGCATAAGGGAGGTAACAGGGAAATCAGGGACTTTCATTTCATTGATACAGAATCAATTGTAACTTTCTTGTCAACAGATCAAGAAAGGAGCTGGTAAGACCTGTCATACAAGTGAGTCTCTGTCTAGGGTGGTCTTCAATAGTTTTAAACAACAAGAATATCATGTAAAGGCTGACTTAGCATGAAGGAGGTTGAAGAAAGCAACCTCTTGAATCTGTGGTCTTCTCCTTGATTGGTAGCACTTTCCTCTGATCATGATGATCGTGATGTTCATGATCATGATCTTTCCTCATGTTGGATTAGTGTCATGATAGGTGCTCCAAAAGCTTGAAATCTGGAAAACCTTCCAGGTTTATTTTTTTTTAGTAAACTTATCTAAAGATTGTTGGCCCATTAGAGTTTCTGAGACAAATCACTGGTGAAAGTAGTCCCTGTAAACTAGCAAAGATCTAAACTTTCTTAATTAATCATGTCATGTACAGAACAGGACAAAAAAGCCCTGCTTGCATACACATTGAGATTTGCTGCCTGATCTATTTTATAATGTTTTGCAAATAACAGGCCAATGTTCATCAGCTGATAAATAATTAACAGCTGTTGCTGTTTCTAGGGCATGTATGGCTTACATAGGACAAAAAGTAGCTCAAGTTGTTAGCCAAAACTCTGACCAAATACACTTTTACAGCTCCCAAAATCAAATTTCTGTGAAAGATTGCACTCTGTGGTGTCTCCAAGAGAGTCTGACAAACTTATGAGAAAAAGATATTTACATGCTCTTTTTGTTGGACATTTCAGGTGAAGGCTTCTCTCTTTCACCAACATTATTCAGGTAAACCAAAAATTCAAGTGTAAATGCAGAGGGGTTTTTATGATTCACCTGCTGCTCACTAGGATCTGTAGTTTTCCTGACATTACACACAGGATTGTTTGATCTTTGCACAGAATCCTCACATCTGGGAGGAGAGAGGTCTGAACCTGGTGAGATGCGACCACCCCTAGCAAGTTTAAACAAATGCTGTGGCCTGGTGGTTATTCATCTGAAACAACCAAAAATCTACTTGCTGTAAACTCCGGTTACAAATGGGAGAAGCAGAAAACAGATTGTTTGGGTACACTCTTTGAATGCATCTTGCTGTCTCATCAGCTTGCAACTCTCTTATTTGCTTACTCGCATCTGTTTTGAGTGAGCAGGGAAGATCTGCATGGGCTACAAATGCCAACAGGAGGAATAGTTGCAACCAAATCTGTGCTGGAGGAGAGCTCAGTGGCTTCCTCCAGAGCTTTTCTCATTTATTTATTTTTATACTACATATTCATCAAGCAATTACAGACACTCTTGGCTGAGAGAGGGGGATGACTCCAGTTTACAGCACGCACAATCATCTATGATTAAGCAAGTTCATATCGTGGTCGTGCAAAAGCTCAGTCTCCCACATAGAAAAACTTTACTCTGGTTGTAAAAGCTTCTGCTGCACCAAAGAATCATGTTTCTTGACCATGGTTTTTATCCAACAGCTTCACACAGTTTTTCAGCTATCCTAGCTTCAGGCCAAGGAGCATCAGAAAGAAAAGGGTCAAAAACTTCAACATGTCTCCAAATTAAAATTGTGAAGCTGTTGTAGACAGTTAAGGATAGATGTGATGTATTTGTGTCACTAAAGAGGTTTTCTGTAACATTTTGTACTATTTGGAGTTTCCTAAGTGTTGCAGGCTTCATGCCCAGGTATATCGGTTTGCTGTAATACAGCCAAGTGACCAAGGTGTGAAAAACTAAGGCCAGGTCAGTATCTGCCAGGATGGAATGCAGTGTCCCAGCCAACTGGGGATGGCTGGAAGTGATAATTGCTGTTATGAGAGAGCTGAATGTACTTGTAGAATCTTCTGGGTTTGGTTGTTATTTTTTTAATAGGAGCTCAATCATGAATGTGAGCTTCAACCACAAACATTTCAGAACGCTCTCCTCTGCAGACTGACATCTCAGTCTCACTTGGGATCATCTTCATCTACCTGTTGTATATCTCTCAGGTTATTTTGACTCAGCATTGGGACCTCATCCTGGTGCTGGCATGACTGTGTACGGTAAAAAATAGACATGTTTGTTTTCTGTGCCTTGACAGCACTGAGACCACTCATCCTCATTTGTATATAAATATTGAAAGAGCTGGAGATATGTCTTGGCCAATTTGATACTCCTGGATAAAGATACAGGCTTAGACTTTGCTCTGGACTCATGTTGCTTCTTGCAGGTGAGATGGCAGTGCACAATGTAAGTAGTGTTGTATAAATGCAGAGAGACCTGGAAGAATGAGAGTGGATCACCTTCTGCTCCACTGATGGGAGGGGACCTTGGGTTGGTGGCAGCAGAGCCATTTCAGCTCCAAGTCTGGTGTGAGGAGGTTGTGGCAAGGTTGGTGTTGGTCTCATTTCCCAAACTATGAGGAACAGGATGAAATGGTCTTCAGTTGTTCCAGGGGAGATTTATATTAGATATTAGGAAAAATTTTTCTCCAAAAGAGTTGTCAAGCCCTGGCACAGGCTGCCCAGGGAGGTGGTAGAGTCCTCATCCCTGAAGGGATTCAGTAGAGTTGTAGCTGTGGGGCTGAGGGACACGGTTTAGTAGTGGATGCATCAGTGTTGGGGGAATGGTTGGACTCCATGATCTTAAAGGTCTTTTCCAATCTCCAGAAATCTTTAATTCTCCCTGAGTCAAGTTTGGTCTAGCCTAGGCAACAGGTCACACCAAAACAAGCATTCCCCTTCGCAGTTAGAGCAGTCAGACTACCCTGATCAGACATCAGAGCTTCATGGTGGACATCACTTAACTAATGTGTATAGAGGGAACTTCTTTAGCAGTAGTTATTCAAAGGAGCAAAGAAACACTCCTTTGCAGAGTTACACTGGGACTATTTGGCTCAAGAGGAGCACGGATTGTTTGTGACTCTTCCTCTAAACTGTGGTGCTACAATCAGGATCACTGGTGCTTCCTGTTGACTTCTTGTCTCTTGTAAGAGTGGCTACTGTAGTAATGTGACCACAAGCTGCATTACCAGTGATTACAGTGCCCTCAGAATTGTCAGGAAGGCTTTACACGTGGTCTAAAGTGGATTAGATAAGGAGCTCCCTGAGTTCCTTGGCCAGGGTTGGCCTGTGTATGAAAACAAAATCTGTAAGGTTTTATCTGTCATTTCCTTTTAGTAGCAACTTAATTTTTATTCTTTCCCCTCCCCCCTTTAGCTTTCAGGCTTTCCTGAAACCATGTTGTGCATCATCCTGTAAGAACAGAGCTCTGCTGTTTAGAAAGGGCAGATTTTAAAACAGGAGCAGCTCTCTGCACTCCAGTGGGATGCTCCAGCCTGCTGACAGTGGGGTCCCCCTGCTGTCCCCAAACATTTGTNAAGTGTTGCAGGCTTCATGCCCAGGTATATCGGTTTGCTGTAATACAGCCAAGTGACCAAGGTGTGAAAAACTAAGGCCAGGTCAGTATCTGCCAGGATGGAATGCAGTGTCCCAGCCAACTGGGGATGGCTGGAAGTGATAATTGCTGTTATGAGAGAGCTGAATGTACTTGTAGAATCTTCTGGGTTTGGTTGTTATTTTTTTAATAGGAGCTCAATCATGAATGTGAGCTTCAACCACAAACATTTCAGAACGCTCTCCTCTGCAGACTGACATCTCAGTCTCACTTGGGATCATCTTCATCTACCTGTTGTATATCTCTCAGGTTATTTTGACTCAGCATTGGGACCTCATCCTGGTGCTGGCATGACTGTGTACGGTAAAAAATAGACATGTTTGTTTTCTGTGCCTTGACAGCACTGAGACCACTCATCCTCATTTGTATATAAATATTGAAAGAGCTGGAGATATGTCTTGGCCAATTTGATACTCCTGGATAAAGATACAGGCTTAGACTTTGCTCTGGACTCATGTTGCTTCTTGCAGGTGAGATGGCAGTGCACAATGTAAGTAGTGTTGTATAAATGCAGAGAGACCTGGAAGAATGAGAGTGGATCACCTTCTGCTCCACTGATGGGAGGGGACCTTGGGTTGGTGGCAGCAGAGCCATTTCAGCTCCAAGTCTGGTGTGAGGAGGTTGTGGCAAGGTTGGTGTTGGTCTCATTTCCCAAACTATGAGGAACAGGATGAAATGGTCTTCAGTTGTTCCAGGGGAGATTTATATTAGATATTAGGAAAAATTTTTCTCCAAAAGAGTTGTCAAGCCCTGGCACAGGCTGCCCAGGGAGGTGGTAGAGTCCTCATCCCTGAAGGGATTCAGTAGAGTTGTAGCTGTGGGGCTGAGGGACACGGTTTAGTAGTGGATGCATCAGTGTTGGGGGAATGGTTGGACTCCATGATCTTAAAGGTCTTTTCCAATCTCCAGAAATCTTTAATTCTCCCTGAGTCAAGTTTGGTCTAGCCTAGGCAACAGGTCACACCAAAACAAGCATTCCCCTTCGCAGTTAGAGCAGTCAGACTACCCTGATCAGACATCAGAGCTTCATGGTGGACATCACTTAACTAATGTGTATAGAGGGAACTTCTTTAGCAGTAGTTATTCAAAGGAGCAAAGAAACACTCCTTTGCAGAGTTACACTGGGACTATTTGGCTCAAGAGGAGCACGGATTGTTTGTGACTCTTCCTCTAAACTGTGGTGCTACAATCAGGATCACTGGTGCTTCCTGTTGACTTCTTGTCTCTTGTAAGAGTGGCTACTGTAGTAATGTGACCACAAGCTGCATTACCAGTGATTACAGTGCCCTCAGAATTGTCAGGAAGGCTTTACACGTGGTCTAAAGTGGATTAGATAAGGAGCTCCCTGAGTTCCTTGGCCAGGGTTGGCCTGTGTATGAAAACAAAATCTGTAAGGTTTTATCTGTCATTTCCTTTTAGTAGCAACTTAATTTTTATTCTTTCCCCTCCCCCCTTTAGCTTTCAGGCTTTCCTGAAACCATGTTGTGCATCATCCTGTAAGAACAGAGCTCTGCTGTTTAGAAAGGGCAGATTTTAAAACAGGAGCAGCTCTCTGCACTCCAGTGGGATGCTCCAGCCTGCTGACAGTGGGGTCCCCCTGCTGTCCCCAAACATTTGTAAGCCTCCTGGTACATATGCAAGCCCTCCATCTCACCCACCAAAGGAAGCCTTGTGCCTTTAAACACCCTCCCCTTGGCAGGTGCACGCTTTTCTGCTTATTCTGAACTGACAGGTTTAACATGTCGCCTGCTTGGTCACTGGAGAGAGGCACCTCTGGCAAAAGTTCAGAAGTCAGTGTTTTGGAAAGATTGGTTTGACCAGCTCTCAAGTGAGCGCAAATTCCAGACCAAAGGCAGTCAAATCTTCAACGACATTTAACTGCTGTGGTGCTGCAGCTTGCTGACATGTTTTTAACCCAGAGAGGAACGTTCCTTGTGTTTAAACCTCTGAGTTTTATTTATTGTTTCTTTTCTGCTCTGTTGGCAGGGGCAACCTAGGGTGACAACAGGTTGTTATGACTCGGTTCTAATTAATTAATTAGCTTGTGTATGGTTCTGGCCCAAGACTAGGGCACAAACTTGCAGTTTTGGACATTGCCTTGGTATCTAGACTTCTGTAATATATAGCATTGCAGTAAGGACGTACATTCCCTTATAGCCTCTCCAGTGCTTATTATTGAAGAGATCTTAAAACACACTGCATCTTGCTTTGTAAAATTGCCAGTTCACAAGCTTTTTCTTGCCTTTTGGTGTTTACATTGAAGGGCAATGATTTCTTACAAAACAAGCAAACAACAAAGAGCATGCAAACAGTTAATAGCAAGTGGTGCCCAAATTACATATTTCTTAAACTCGTGGCCTACTTTACTAATCAGTTGTCATAAGATGTCAGATGGGGACCCGTCACTGAAGTATTGCAGAATGCAGCCAGTGAAGCAACTAATTAGTTGGACAGTGGCATGCAGGTGTGTGTCCCCAAGGAGCTGAAATGATCAGAGCAGGTGAAGAAAGTTTGGTCAGACCAGTATCTGTGTAGTATAAAGCCCAACACTTGTCTGCATCACAGGGATGTGAAGAGTGAGGGCACCACAGGTCTTTCATCAGGGACTGTGGCAAGGGACTGCAGTACTGCTGTTTCCAGAAAGAAAGGCGAGTCAGCTGAATGCTTGAAGGAACACGACCTGAGGTGTGCAGGGATTAGAATAGTTGAGCAGTTTCTGGGTTTCATTCGGGTGAGCTGTAGCAGGCTGGCTCATTCACCAATGGCTTGTTACTCACTCAGGAGGTCTTTGGGCCCCAGAAACTGCAAGTGTCAGTGCTGGTTGTACCCTGTAGGCACCAGCCCTGCTCACCATTATAGGCAGGTGACAGACATTGAGCCAGCAGAGTGAAGGGCCCATTGGCTCCTGCTGCAGCTGGGGACGAAAGGCAGCAGCACAGGACCTTCAAACCCCTGGAACATTCATAAGAGCCTCTGCTGTGAGCTGAAAGGTGCAAAAGATGAAAGTTCCTTAGCTTATAGAAAAACTTCTATAGATGGTCCAATTTAAGTTAAGAATGCTGTGTGACTTTCTTCTCTCTTCACTTCATCCCACCTCTGCTGCATTCATGGAGTTTTGTCTCCCTACACAAGCAGCAAAACTAATCCTCTCCAGAAAAACTCCTCCAAAGGGAGAGCCTCACCATGCTGCAGAGCCTGAGAGAGGGTTAGCCTGGGGCACCAGGAACCCCTTCACATCAGCAAGTCACTCACTTTCACAGTAAAAATGAGGATCTCGTCCTCAGCCTCTCTCTTTGGGTAGATGGAAAACTCAAAACCAAGTTGTTGGTTTGGGATCTTTAGTACAATGAGTCCTCAGGAGAAAATCTTCTTTTCAGAGGTTTGAGTTTCAAGATGCTATTGCACACTGTAGGAGTGGTTGCATGAGATGGTAAGAACTGTTGTATGAAGTATTATTAAGTACTATTAAGCCTTATGGTTATACAGATTAAGGACAGCTATGTCACAGTTAATTACCAAGAGATGCATTTCCAGACATGGAAGTCACTTTTGAAGCCTTACTCTTGCAACTGCTTAATTTAATGCAGTGGACAACTTCCACCAAAATGATTCAAGGTTCAGTCTGGATCAGCAGTTTCAGGACTGGCCCTACCCAAGGCAGGAGATGCAGTGAGGACATTGGTCCCCCTGTGACTGTGTGGCAAAGGCTGGTGGGTGGGCTTGGAGGACACCTTAGACAGGTAAGTAGACCTGGCAGAAACGCGCTCAACAAACCCACACAGATGCTGCCTGGAGGTGTAAAAGGTCAGTGGTTCGTTTCGTCCTGTTGAATTCGGGAAAGGTACTTGCTCAGGGGACAGGTTCTTGCTTCCAAAAAAGCTACTTCGACCTCTGAGCTGCCAAATTCCTTTCTCCCCATTACCTCCCATCTTTCTTTTCAGTATAGCACAGCTACTCTGAGTCATTGTTTAGCTAATTTAATTAACATTTGCCAGTGCCTGCAACCTAAAACACTGTCTTAAAACATTTGCTTGAAAAGCCTCCTTGTCCCAGAGCTGTCATTTTTTAGTATGATGGATAATGGATAGAAATAATTATCCTGAACAAGGTTAGACAGCTTAAATGATTTGAGTTTCAAGGAATTAGTAAGCTTAGCTAAACATCTTATTTTTCAAGACACATTAATAAGAAAAACACTAGGATGACTATAATGGATTGTAACAATCTGTACTCTGCTGAAACATGTGTGATCTCTCACAGGTGGCTGTGTCTGCAGCACCTTCACCCATGTGGACATCGGCTTGATACATCATCAATCCCTGAGCTGAAAGGACTTGAGGTAACTTTCAATCCCAGACAAGGGATTGAAAGTAACCAATTCCAGACAAGGTGCTCCCAGGGCTGTGAGTGCTGGTGTCCAATCAGCTGTTCAAGAGGGAAGTCAGTGCTTGCACGGGTCCTCAGGAGCACTTGGGTTCGTAGAAAGTCAGTGCTGCAGCTGCAGCCCTTGTAATAGCCCAGGAAAAGACCAGCGGATATCAGAAGACAGAGACTTGGTGCAAGTGGTGTGAGCTTTGTCGGGTTTATGAAGGTACAAGGAAGGGTGGAATTGGGTTCACTGCCTCTGCGTTATTTCCCCAGCCTGTAATTTGGGGAAAATAGAAGTTTGGAATTAATCATTGACCTTTAGCTTTGAAGAAAAGCAGAACTTCAGCATGAAATTGCCAAAAACTGAGAGTAACAATTTGTGATTGCTTAATTTCGCTCCTAGAAAGCCAGNTACATGTGTATATATATATATATATATATATATATAAAATCTCATTCACCAAGTTTTCTGCTTTTTGGCAAATAAAATCAAAACCTTCATCTGAAAAAAAGAGTCCCTTTTCACTCTGAAAACAAATGAATATTTTCTCTGTAAAGATGGAGAATGTGCAGACCCACTTGGTAAAACCCAAAACTTTCACTTCAGCCATCANAGTATGATGGATAATGGATAGAAATAATTATCCTGAACAAGGTTAGAGAGCTTAAATGATTTGAGTTTCAAGGAATTAGTAAGCTTAGCTAAACATCTTATTTTTCAAGACACATTAATAAGAAAAACACTAGGATGACTATAATGGATTGTAACAATCTGTACTCTGCTGAAACATGTGTGATCTCTCACAGGTGGCTGTGTCTGCAGCACCTTCACCCATGTGGACATCGGCTTGATACATCATCAATCCCTGAGCTGAAAGGACTTGAGGTAACTTTCAATCCCAGACAAGGGATTGAAAGTAACCAATTCCAGACAAGGTGCTCCCAGGGCTGTGAGTGCTGGTGTCCAATCAGCTGTTCAAGAGGGAAGTCAGTGCTTGCACGGGTCCTCAGGAGCACTTGGGTTCGTAGAAAGTCAGTGCTGCAGCTGCAGCCCTTGTAATAGCCCAGGAAAAGACCAGCGGATATCAGAAGACAGAGACTTGGTGCAAGTGGTGTGAGCTTTGTCGGGTTTATGAAGGTACAAGGAAGGGTGGAATTGGGTTCACTGCCTCTGCGTTATTTCCCCAGCCTGTAATTTGGGGAAAATAGAAGTTTGGAATTAATCATTGACCTTTAGCTTTGAAGAAAAGCAGAACTTCAGCATGAAATTGCCAAAAACTGAGAGTAACAATTTGTGATTGCTTAATTTCGCTCCTAGAAAGCCAGGTGCAGCCAGGCCTCTGAGGTGCTCCGTGCTGCTCAGGAGTGGGCTCTCCTCCAGGGACTCTCAGGCTGAGGCAGGCAAAGAAAACACGGAGCAAAACGGGCACCTGGCAGAAGAAGTGCCAAGCCACATGCAACAGGATGCAGGAGATGTGCCCCTCTGTGCCCTGTGCATTGCACTGTGACACTGGTCAAACAATAAACCTCCCAGTGACATGCATAGATTTAATGGTGTTTGCCATGGTATGGAGCAGAGGGTCTCATCCTGCTGCCCATCAGCCACCAGACCCAGCCCTGGGAACAGAGTTCAGGTTCTAGGCTCCAGTTGTCCTAAACAGATTTCACAATCATCAATCTGATGGAAATTTCCNTTTTTTTTTTTTTTTTTAAGATCCCTGCATTGGTGTAGAACAATTTAAAATTCCTCTGGCAAAGTGCAGTTTTATTGCTCCAGAGCTAGCATAAAGCTGAATGGGTGGCTGTATTTCAAGCAAGGAGCTGAGGGAGAGTGCAGCTTGCAAATAGCAATAGAGCCCAGAAATTGAACTCTAGCCTTTCTATTCAGTGCTCTTTTTATTATTAAGTCACAGAATAAGTAAAATGTTATGGGGACACTTTAAATCTGCACTTGTTTGTACAGCATCCGATGAACATGTGATGGGGAAAGAAAATAAAAAATGGGAGGATGCTGAAAATAAGGATTGGATAGTGAAGAATCAAGGATGGCAAATTATGGGGTACAGTTAAATCCATAATTCTGGCCTGAAATAGAGGAAAGTGCCTTTGGTGCACCCTCATGATTGTGGGGTGTCTTTGGGGTAGGTGCCCTCTGCTTGGTGGCTCAGAGGATGGAACATCTCTGTGGCATGACAGGAGGTAAGGAAGGCCAGAAGGTGCCTCAGATGTAGCAAAAATAAAGGTTATTTTGATATCTGAAGATCCCTTTTGTTTTTATTTTTTTTTTCAGACTTGAAATAAAACTGCACTGAATTGCACAAAACATTTTGTCGTGCCTGTAAAAATGCTGGCATGAGTGGTAAAGACAGGCAGAGTGTGGATACATCATTCACACCCGTATCAAAGTAGGATATGGAAGAGGTTTGGATAGAGTTTGCCATTAACACCTCCTAATGCTGCAAAGCCTCAAAGTCTGGCTTAGTCTAATGAGTTTTGCTTTGTTTTTAAGGGCCAAGAAGTTTCAGCTGGAGCTGGCCAAGGTTCACCTGCAGGAGAGCAGGTGGGTCCTGGTACTATAATGATTTTATTCTGTTTTATCATGGCTCTTGCAGCTGTCATTTTTAAAAGGCACATATCAAATACACTTTGGAGGAGAGATCTGTACATCCTCTGCTCCTGCACGTCTGTCTTCTCCACAGACATTCTCAAGGCTGCAGGTCCCTGGGGAGCTTCCTTCTTGATGCTTCTCATCATCAAAATCAATCGTGTCCATGGAGGAATGAGAGGGCAGAAACGTCCATGATACCCCCATGCTGGCATGAGACTCCATTGCCTGTTCCTTCCACTGTAAGATAGTGCAGGTGACCCACCACCAGCCTTTGCCCACTGTTTCCCATTAGGATCCAGTTTTGCTGAGTGTCTGGGGTAAGTATCCCCATCCAGACAGTAGTTAGCATCTCCCATTATGGAGAAAGCAGGAAGAGGCAGGAGAACATGGCCATTTCCAAGGTAAGGGTGATGGACATCCACCCCTAACACTGGCACCATGGAGGCTGCAATTTGAAGAAGTAGCCTGCAAATCTGAAGTCCTTAGTTGTGCTTTTATAACCCAGGACAGGAGCTACAATGCAAATACTGCTCCTCTTCCTAGGTCCTCGAGTGAGGTGGAAGAGAAACCTCCTGAAAAAGAAATAGTTTCCTGTGCTCTGAGTTGACTGGGACCACAGACTGATTTCTGTTTCTCACTGTTGCCAAACCAGTTCCCTGGGGACAACCACTGGCCCAGGTGCTCCTGTACTCACCTGCCTCTTCATCCTGCCCTTGTGGTTATCCTTCTTGCTGTGGTGACTGTCAGTAGTCAGTTGGCCAGTGGCTTGAGAAACAATGATGAAAAAATTTTATGGTTAGTTATTAAAGCTGGGGTCTGTGGTATAAAGGTGCCATGGATGAATGAATTCCTGATATTTAAAAGGTAATACCAAAGGTATATTAGACTCTTGCTTCAGGTCTTTTAGCAGCTGGGATCATTGCAGCTCAGCAGTGAGATGGGTGCTGGAGAGAAGCAGCAACAAGAAAACCATATCCAAGGGATGGGGAAAGCAGGGTGTACACAACACCCACAGATGACAGAGGTACCGATCCACAAACCTGCCCCACAGAGCAAGAGGTGAGCTAGCTCTGCCTTTTTTGGCCAAAAACAACCAGCAATCAAGGGAAAGGAATGGTAACACACAACGGATATCAGCTGCTTAGGTTTTCCTTTCAGTAGCATGGTTGGGTTTTTTAGGTGGTTTGTTTCTCCTGCTTGTGGATGTGTAACATGAGGCAGAGCACTCATTTTTGGGAAGCCACAACTGAGAGATGAATAACACGATTGGGTGCCAACTGTGTGCAACCTTGGCCCTGTACAACCATCATATTGGTAACCTGCTTTAACTGCTCACGGCAAAACCAACGGGTTGGTTTTCCTTGGCAACTGCTTTGTAATTACAGAGTGACTCTAACAAAAGCACTAGTCAAGTACAATTATGTAGTTACTGTTTTTTACAGTTACCAGGCCATTCTTGGAGATATATATAATTGATGTGTTGCTGCTGTGGGCTGAGTGGCTGGGAGAAGTCAGGCTTTGGAGCATGAAGTAGCCATAGTTTCCTCTGTTGCTGGTGTTTCAGGAGGTGTAACAGCCTCTGCTTGCCTTTCCTGGTTTAGAGGAAGTGTTGCTATGTCCCCTGCCTTAAGGCCATGGTGCTCTAGACTTGGCAGTCCTTTATCACCTCCTTGTGTCTGATAGCATCTTCACTTCTTGTGTGCCCCATGTCTGTGGGCCTGAAGTATTTCTGGTTGTCCTGTAGGGATTTTAGCCAAACATTGTGGCAGAAAGTACTCTTAACACCTTAGGCAGCAGTAGGGAAGATGGATAGGAGCACAGAAAACATGAAACACAGAATAGATGCAGTGGATTGTGGCCTGATCTAGGTGGACCTGCCTTAGCAGGGGAGTTGGACTAGATGATTTCTAGAGATCCCTTCCAACCCTACCATTCTGTGATTCTGTGACCTTCTTTGGTCATGTGCTGACTCTTCCATATTGTGCACAATGTGTAGAGCAGATTGGCTGAGGGGTTTTTTGGTTAAAGGAAAAGGAAATTTCTGTGCAAACTTTAGTTTTCCACTTGAAAACCTCAAGTTCGCTACCAGAAAATCCAGTGGAGGCAATCAAAACACAATGCTGTGTTTTGGGCTGGTTTGGGATCACACCACTATGCCAAAGGCCAGCAGCCTTATCTGGCTGCCCTGATCTTAGAACATCACAGTGCTCCACTGTATATCTCATCAAACACAAACAGTTATGACTTGATTTGTCTTCTGCAATTTGAAAACAAATGCCAGTTAACGTTCTTTATGTCTATTAAATAGGAAATCAGTAAAAGAGAATGAGAATGTAAAAAATATTCTTTAATCTGGGATTTTGTTCATAATAACATAGATCTTTGCCTCAAAGTTTTCAATTCATGGCACAGGCCAACTTGTACAGTATTTAGCAAATGTGCAATTTGCTGGTTATTCCAGTGGAAAACGTTTAGGAATTTACAGAGCAGTCTCTGCGGTGAGTTTGAATGTAGGGATTCACTCGTGAGTTTAGCTGTAGGATTCACTCAAGCATCTGCTTGGGTCCTGTTGGTGTTGTTAAGAGCTAAATCCCATTCCTAAATAGCAATGCTTTCCCAGGTGAAGATTCAGGTTGGAAAAGTACCTCTCTTGTGAGTCCATTTTAAGCCTTTCACACCACCTGTCCTGGTCAACGTCCAGGAGGAGGGAGTTATTTCCCCAGGCATCTCCTGTTTCCTGCAGCTTGGTTGTCTTGGCTGCGAGTTGGGCATAGCCCTCATGCTTTAGGAGGCAATTCCTATAAACTCACAACAAGGCTGATTTGAGGCTATTAGTTTCATCTCTCAAAGCCTTGGTTCCCTCCTTCTGCTCTCTGCTTAAACCCTGGCAGGTGAGTTTGTGGCTTCCTAATGTGAGTTTACTCTTTGTGTAAATCTGGAGTACCCTTAAGTCCTTGCAGAACCGCCCCGTCATTTGACAGAGGTATGTTGAGTAGGAGACTTGCCACTGTCTGTCTTGAGTGTTCGCAGTGATTTTCAAAGGACAGTTGACTTTTCCTAAATTTAAAATACATTTCTATGGAAACTGTGAGGCTAGAAGGATGATCTGAAAAAGTTTAATACCTAATGACAACCAAGATGATGAGGTGACTGAAGCATCTTTTTTATGAGGAAAGGCTGCAGGACCTAGGATTGTTCAGCCTGGAGAAGAGGAGACAGGGGGGATCTCATTAGTACTTAAAAGCATTTAAAAGGGGTATGTCAGGAGGATGAGGCTATACTTTTTTCCTGTAGTGTCCAGTGATAGGACAAGGGGTAATGGACAAAAGCTGGAGCACAAAAAGTTCCACTTAAACATAAGGAAAAACCATTTTATTGTAATGGTGAGAGAGCACTGGAACAAGGCACCCAGGGAGGGTGTGGAGGCTCCTTCTCAGGAGGCTTCCACATCCACCTGGACATGTCCCTGTGCCTCCTGACCAAGGGGAACCTGCTTTAGCAGGGTCTTGGGCTGTATGTTCTCCAGAGGTCCCTTCCAGCCCCCACCAGTCTGTGATTCTGTGAAGATAATGGCAATAGACAGACATACAACAGTGAGTGGTATATCCCCATCAGCCTCAACAGTTGAGCTTGCAAGTATAGGCAGGTGGAAGAGAGGATATATCCAGTATCCACCACACAGCCTTCATGCCCTGTATACCTCTTGCGTGGTGCTCAGCAGCATGTCATGTTCTCTGGGACAAGAGCAGTCGAGTCTACTGGTGCTGAGAAGCAACTCAGGCAAAAGGTAAGCAGGGAATTGAAATGGGACGGGAGAAAAGCCCACAGAGGAGCAAAGCCTGTGCAGTTGAGCTGATGCAAAATGCAGCGTGCCCTTGGCGAGGTGCAGAGGTCGGCGATGGTGCAGAGCTTCCCCAGCAGCGCCTGCACCGAGGCTATTTCCAACTCCCATCAACATTTTTATGTCTCTGTGATCAGGATTCAGCGATGCAAATTTGCTGTGTCAAAGGAAGATGCTGCTGTAAATGAATTAGTACAAGAAGAACTTCTTATTTAAGAAGTGCTGACTCTGCACTCTCCCCTGTGCCCTCACTTTTAAAACTGAAGTCTGAGTTTGCTGCTTGCTATGATCTATATTTAGATACTTGTAAATGAATTTTTGCAGTCACGTGGCTGCATTCTTGTATGGCTTCATGAAGCTGTTTTTTTCCCATTACAGAGATTTATATATATGCTTTTACATACTGCAGGTGTTTCCGTAAAAGCTTGGGGTGGCCACATTAAGGAGGATGGCCTGAGAGAAAACCAAGAAGTGTTTAAAATTATACCAAGCACACCTAAAAACATTGTCTTGGGGCAAAAGAGTGAAGTCACTGCAGAATCAGGGGAGTCGCAGACAGGTAAGTTTGATGGACGTAGGCTTTTTGGGAGCAGCTCCTCCAAGCAGAGGGTCAAGTCGTGCAAGGGACAGCATCCCTTTTGGGATGTATCTCGTGTTCCCTGTAAGCTGCTGAGCCCCAAGCAGAGTATTTCAAAATGTCAGGGAGTGCTGCAGTGCTGAGCTCATGCTATGTAAATGATAGCCTGATGAATTATGTGCTGTACACACTACACACAAATCCTGTCCCAACCAGCCCTGGAGGAGGAGGAGATAGCATTCTTGCCCGTGTGTCCTCTGCTCCAGGAACCTTGCCAGGAGGACACACCATAATTCATGCTCTGCTGATGCTTTGTAAAAGTTGCAGTCTGCACCTTGGCTGCTGTGCTGCTGACCCCAGCATCCATGTCACCCACCAGCCCCTCTGAGCCCGATGCCTGACCGCAGCCCACTGCACGTGTCCTGGGCAGGCTGACATATCATCTAGCCCTTGGCTGGCATGGGAACTGCAGGCCAGCCTTGACTGGGCTCAGCAAAGCATTAACATCAAAGGTTGGGGCTCTCCCTACTTCCAGGATATCCCCAGAGTTGGATTTGCAGAAGCCTCCACTTGACGTAGTAAATAAAGCGCTAATTTGTAGGGCTTCTCCTTTGCTAAGAACCCCTCCAATCTCTGCAAAGTAATAGCTGTCAAAAGCTGAGTGCTATCAGCAATTAATTTAACCTGGTTCAGGACCCACCATAAAGCTGTAACATAGCATCTTCCTCAAGACAGTGCCTGGGAAAGAGGAGATTTCCCTGAGGGAGGGGCAGGCTGGCTGTATGGGAAATTCGCAGTGAACTGAAATACTTCTGAAGCGTTGAGAGAGGACGGCACAAGCTTGGGGCACAATGGTGAGAAGGAGGTTGGCTGCAGTAGAAGAGTGTTTTCTTTCACTCTTCATCCCTTCTTTGGTGGTGTGCAGTGAGCTTGGGCCCAGGAGGACCTCCGTGCAAGCCCCATTCTCCGGACAGGGCAAGGCAAGGTGCAGTGCAGAGCAAGGAGGATGGCTGGGCGAGCAACCAAGGCCAGGAGCAGGTGGGTGGGTGGGTGCCCAGGCCAGCACACCCAGAGCTGCCAGCCTGCCTTTTCTGGACGCTTCTGCCTTTTTGGAGGCTTGCCGAGGACCTAAAAATCTCCACTTTGCTGCTGCCACCGAAAAGGCTGAGTGCTGGCCCAAATGTGGGTCAAGACTGACACCCTGTGGACAAGTTTCTCTTTTCCCCGAACACCTCCAGGATTTCTCTCCTGCTGCCTCTTTGGCTTTTTCCATCGGCTTTATCCCCCTCATCCCAGCCCTTGGCCCGCACCCCCTCCTGCAGCCCCCTGCCTCCGTGCGCAGAGGCCAGAGCTTCTCGAGCCCTTCAAAGTGAGGGGCTGAGGAGAAAGAGGCCTCAAACACCCCCTCTTTTTGTTCCTTCGCACTTTTTCTCCTCGTTATTCTGGGTTTCATCCGAGCAGCTCTGTGAGGGGCCCCGGCCGCCCCCAGGCCGTCACTCCGCGCCGCTTCCCTCGGCAGCTGGAGCCAGTTGCGCTCCCGGGGCTTGTAAATCTACCGGCTGCTCGCAAAACTTGGCAACTATGAACCCAGGCTGTCTGTTAAACCGGGAGAGAAACTGCGCGGGCTTCCCTACGCCCTCCCTGTCCTCCACAACTCCCCAAGATCCCTGCTGGAGCATGAAAACCCCTGCTACTACAAGGACCGCTTCTCTTCTGGTCCTTGTCATGGCCCTGAATCTTCAGCCCATTGGGGTTGCATCAGGCTGTCCTGATGCTGTTGATGTTCTCCCCGAGGAACAAAACCTGGATGTCCCAGAACAGGCTGATTGACGCCAGCTGACAAACCGGAGAGGGTACAGCTCTATTTTAAGCAACAAATAATTCTGTTTTATATTGGTGAGAAATTCCTCATCGCTCATTAATTATGCAGGTCTAAAAGAAACCATAACATTTTGGCATGCCTGAGTGCTGGGAGTGGGGAAGGGAGGAGGTTGTGTCGAAATCCTTCCAAGGGTTTATGTCCTTTCTTACACCTGGCAGTTTAACCCTGCTGAGTCCGTACAGGCCTATATATACACATACATATATCCAAAAGCAGAGACTGGATGGAGAGTCCTTAATACCCTCAAAAGAAGCAAATATAAAGGCAGTAAATTTTTTTCAATGACATTTATATGCCACTATTAACTACATACTTCAGCTGGTATAGTTTAGGGCTTTCAGAAAACATGACTTCAGCTGCACCAACTGCCATATGCTTCTGCTGAGAGGAGCTGCAACATTTTGCCTATGCAGGTTCTCTGCGTTTTCCATTCTATGCAAAATCTTGAAGAGGAAGAGGTGTCATAGAACAAAAAGGAAGATTTTATGCCATTTCCAGAAGTCTGGGCTTGAGCATGAATCCTTGTCAGATGAAAAGAAAGAGATTGGTCTCGTAGTTCAGCTCTATGACACTGTAAAAACAAGATTATGTCAAGAAAAAATTAGTGTGCATTTTTCCAACTGTACGCATGACCTACCATGTGTTGTACTCTAGCCATTAAAATTAAGAGGCAGGACTGGAGTAAAGAGTGTGGTAAAGAATATGAGGCAAGAAGGCACTAGCGGCTGAAGAGTAGGTGGATTACTGGGCTGATTTCACCTGGCAGATGGTGAAGGTTTTGGCAACACCACTGGGCTGTGGAAAACAAAGGGCAGGGACACCAACATGAGCACAGGAAGCTATGTACTGTCTCCAAGATGTGGAAAAGCTGAAAAAAAAACCCTCTCTTTTCATTTAAAAACCAAGCCCAAGTCTTGCCACCCCTGTTCAGATTAAGTCACTCTGCCTACGGAAAGGTATCTTCTTGTGTCCCTTTTGGTCTTACTGCAGGGTGTGACGATACAGCTGTGTGCTGTGGAACAGGTGAGACAGTTCATCCCAGGGGTGGCTGCAATTCACAGGACAATTATTGCTCTTAGTCTTCATCATCGCATTGGATGGTCTTGCTAAAGGTGTGTGGTTCCAGGTCTCTCTGGCAGCAGGAGCTCAGCAGGAGCTGTGTGCAACAACCCAGCTACAACTATTGGCAGTTTTAGAAACAGGATCAGCCCATAATGGTCCATTTTGGAACTTAAATTTGGTTGATTTGAGGTAAATCAAGTAACTGCCCTGCCTGGTTTTCAAAGGATCATTTACTTTTTTGGAAAGCAGAGTATGCTTTTTGGAAACTGTTCAGGCATCTTTCAGGATGAAGGGCTCTGTGTGCAACAATCATGTTTTTACCTTTTAATTAACAAAGCTTCATAAAGAATTTCAATTCAGAATTACTAAACAAAGAATGTATACAAGCCCCAGATGAGATCTAAACAGTTTCCAAAAGACATTAAAAAAAAAAGAGAGAGAAAAATACCAGGCCACATGTTTTTTCTTATGTTTCTCAAGTCCATTTATTCCAGACATCTGACATGCAATTCAAATTTCCAATAGTTGTAGGTAACTGTGTCCAATTTAGAAACCACAGCCTTCAGCTAAGCCTACCTACCTCCCAAATCAGTCCAGAAAACCAGAGCACTTGCTCATACTCTGCAGCTTCAGATTTGCACAGCTCTGTTAGGTATGTGCCATATCTACTTGGGCTGAGCTTTTTGGCTCCATGCAATCCATTTAGATGTATTTCATAGAGTGGTAGTCAGTGGCCACAGTCAGATAAATTATAGTTCCTAATGGAGAGCCTGTTTGTGCTTTCAAAGAGTAAAACCGCTATAAAATTGATCTCCTCTGCCTTTGACAGTGGTTATTGTATGGCAGCTCGGATGAGACGGAAGCAAAGGGCTCCCTTGTGGATGAAGAACTAATGAGCTTTATTTCTAGCTCTGAGGCTTGGGATGGTTTCTTAACCTTTCTGTTCTTGAGTGTTTGTATCTCAAAAATGGAGATTAAACGGGGTCTTCATGATGAGCAAAGCCAAACCACAGTGAAAATCCCAAGTTCAAAATGTCCTACTATGTGTCCTTTCCTGTTTCCCTGCAGAAACCTCCTTGGTGAGGATTTATTGATGTTTGGGAGGAGGCAACTGAGGCAGGAGATGCATTTGATGCTGGTTTCCGTGCCACCCTTCTCACCTGACTCCCTTAAACCTGGTTCATCTAACCCCACGGGCCACACCACCCAGGTCGAGCTCATACAGTGCCATTCTTGCAGAAGCTGCCATTGGACATCCTCTCTTCCAGGGCCTCAAGGAATTACTACCCAGTCAGGTATTGCTTCCAGGAGAGCTTGGCTGAATGAAAATTATGGAGCAGATTTTCTCCTGCTAAACTGCAAAGTCAGAAGAAGCTTCGTCAGCCTTCAGCAGCGAATCGTGTTTGGCTGGTAAGTGGCCATCGCTATATCCTGTAATCTCTCATTCATCTCCTCTATTTTTATCTTTCCAGTCCTCTTTCCAGTGGGAGCACTCGTACGCACTCACAAGCTCGGCTAGTGAAGGGAAAAAATTGTGTTTGAATCACATTTATCGCTGTTAATTTCTTTCAAGTGAATTGTGAATCAGAGAGAGCAGCGAGTGGTGGTCAAACATCTGCTCATCCACAGCATGAAAGCAGCCTCTGACACCAGGGATCAGGGAGAAGGCCAAAAGTGGAGCTGGTCTCTGGTAGGGTTTGGAGACTGAGAACATGGGATAGTTGGAAAAGTCACCTGAACCATTTTGCTGCCACTCACAGCTTTCCCAAGCATCTCCCCTATTCTCCTTCATGCACATGTACCTTGAGCAGAATCAAGATCCTTCCTTAACATTAAAAAGGAATGAAAGAGAAAACAGAATGAACCAAGACCCTGGCTTGGGGTGATATTTACATCCTTCAAAAACAAAGGTGCTTATTGGCACAGCCCCATTGACCTGGGAGGGCTTGTCCTGACTTTTAAGGCCTCTGTCTGCAGAATGCAATCCCTTTTGAGCAGAAAACAAGGTGGCCAGATTACTATCCCCCAGTGTGCACACAACAACAGACTTTCTTCAGCTTCTTTTTCTATATACACGAGGACTGAGCAGTAAAGAGGGAAAGCTGAGTCTGCTAGAAACTGCCCAGATTCTTGTGGGTGCTTTGGAGGATCTGGTATACAATTATGAGGCCATTCTCTCTGCTGGCAAATTAACAGGTTTGAAAAATTACAATGGGGTAGGGGGAGAAAAAAAAGACATGGAAATTCTGTTAATGAAACAGAACAATGAGAATCAAAGCTAAAGATGGAAGGAACTGAGTGAGCCCCATCCAGTTCATTGCCTGCTAGGCTGGATTTCTGCCTATAGTAATTTATGCCATAGCCTTGGAAGTGAAAACAGATTTCATTTACTACCGAACAGTACTACTCTGTGTAGACAGAGTTCATGGCCTCCCAGCATTTCTGAGAAGGTATTGTGGGATTATTGCTCTCACTTTGCAGATGGGCACAGTAATGCTGCTTGAATTCTTAAATTTAGGCTGTGGCGATGGGGAATCTAAATTAGGAGTCGAGTGTCTGAGGGCTGTCCCTTGCCTCCTGCTGTCACATTGCCTGGCCACCGTAGGAAGCCTTGAGGTCATAGAGGTCACAGTTAAGACTGGTCTTCGTGTGTGCAAGGCTCTGCACCAAGATCATCCCTTACCCCAAGGGTTTGTCCCTCAAGGGTTTGATGGTAGAGGTAGACTGAAGACGCTCCTCTGATAGGCAAAAATCAATTTTCTCCTTCAGCTCCACCTTGAGGGAGAAAAGTCACCTGAAACTTTTGGCATGCTTTTTGTTTTTCAGCAGTGCCAAGGAGAGCCTAAGCCACAGGCTGCCTTACCAACCAGCATCAAGACAGTGGATGGTGAGTCCCTGTTGGCTCACATCTCCACAGGCACAACCTTCCCTCACAGAGCTTTGGCTTTGAACAATGCACACCTTCCGATGCAAAATAGCAGAAAATGGGTAAAAATAGCATTTGGAGAAAGGCTCCTGTGGAAAATAATATACGTTCCCTGAGAGTCCAATGAAAAAAAAAATTCAAACCCCAACAACCAACCCTCAAACTCGAGCTTGCAGAGTCTGCTGTAATTTATGATATACCATATGAATCTAACTATAGAACTTCGTTTAAAAAATTTATAAAGACTGTAAATCTACAGTGAAATGTTCTAGGGACAATCTGCTGGCAGAAGCCCACACTCTGCAGACTGACCTATGGGAGAGCCAGTTTGTCAAGGCCTTGATCCGAAGCCCACTGAAGACAATGGAAATACTCTCATTGACGTCAGTGGCCTTTAGATCAAACAAGCCCCCAAAGCCCAGCATGGAAAAACGAACAGTAAGGAGAAGCGAACTGCTCTAATCAATAGATGCTGCTGTATGAAGGTCTTTAACAATAGCTGAGTAGGCCAGGATGAGCTGCTTTGGACACTTTTATTTTATATTGTACACATCTTACAGTCTTTCTCCTGAAACTTTTCGTGGAATTTATCTCCCTGGAGAATTTGGGAGAACATCTGCTGCAAATGATGGGTAAAGACATAAGTTGTTGTGGGTGGGGTGAGCCTCAGGAGGTTCACAGTTTGGGTTTGGCTTCTGCTTCAGATTCTTATCTGAACTATACAGATCTCCTGTGGCTGGAAAAATTGGACTGGAAATCACAAGAGTATGAGACTTCTTGTGAGATTTCCAGCACTTTTCTTATGGTTTTGACTGAACACCAGATGTGGAAAAAAATATTTAACAAAACTGGATGCAGGTTTTTTCATTTCTGTTTCTAAAAAGAGATGAAGGTTCAGGAATCTAATTTTATCCTTTCCAGTTTCACTCTTTGGTAAGATTCAGTTGCAGGGTTTTGAGTTTGGTTTTTTTTTTTTTAATGGAATTTAAACCCAAAATGTAACTATTGCAACCAGTCCCCAAAGAATCACTTGAGTAGATGAGACTCTGAACATTACATTGACCATGAACAAAATAAAACCTGATGCTTTTGGCAAGTGGAGAGCAGGGAGTGTATAGGGTGAATGGTGACCATTAGGAAACATCTACTAATAGTCTTTCTTTTCAAAGATGGTTTTATTTGCTTTCCGTGCAGGTGTATTAACATTTTTTGACCCTTTCTTTCCGGCTTCCACCAAACAACCAAGCTCTTAGGCTCTGCCTAGCACAGGTAATTTTAAGAATACTTGAGCAATTGTGCTTGGCACGTGGAAATTTTAAATTCTGCACCTACCAGCAAAATTTCCTGTTCAACATATAGACTTTGCAGAGTGCTTACACAATCGTATGTTACCTTCAGGGTGCAACACCAGTACTGAGCTGCTGAGTGACTCACCAATGGCAAGTTCTTCTAATCTATACATTCTACCTGCTCTCTGTGGACAACTCACAGCTAGAAAGGAAGGTTGCTTTATTAGGTGATTTACTCTAATTGGATCACCTACTCACAGTTGCTTCTAAACAGATGGTCTTTCATCAGAGAGGAGAAGGAAAGGGGTTTTTTGAAGCCAAATAGTGAAGGAGAGCTCTTAAGTCACAGGAAGATTCATGACATGTGTAGGCATCTTTGGGTGATGAAAAGTGACCTGAAGTGCAGTGAATGACATATCTCAAAGGATTTGGATCACAAGTGTTGGGAGCAAAGCTGAGCAACAGAAAATGAAACTAATCAAATGAGGAAATAAAGATTAAAGGAAGTGGCTGGGCTGGCACTGACCTCGCTTACTTGAATATTTTATTACTCATGATTGCCTCTGAAATGTTTTGTTTTCACTTTGGGACAGCAAGTTTGTCCCTGTGGGGTACATAAAGGCCAGACTGAATGAAAACTGAGCTGGCATACCTTTTAAACCCCATTTCATGTGTAGTCTCACATGCAAATCAAAAGTGCCTGATGAAAAGGCAGAGTATTATCTCATCCAAAAGCTGTGGAGCATTGAACCATAGCTCCAGACCGTCTAGAGCTCACCATGTCTTGTCCTTTCACTGAATTTTTGGCAATATTGGGGTATTTTCTTCAGAAATCTAGAGCTAAGCTTCCTCCTGTGAACCTCCACCCTCATTTAACAAACAGCAAATAAACCGGCAAGAAACAGCTCCGGAGTGTGGACACCAACACTGGAAAAGGACGGGGGAAGAAAAACACCGAGGTTTGTTTTAAATCCTATTAGTCTGGGAGGAAGGAGGGGTTTTGGTGAGCTTTGAAAGATATTAGAGATGTCTCCTTGGGCCCAGGGAAGGAGCAGTTTGTGGAGCAAGATGTGCCGAAACCCTGTCAGTGCCTCTGCTCCCGCTGGAGATAGGGCTCCAGCCTCAGTGAGCACAGGACAGGTTTTGTGCTGGGAGTGGCAGCTTCCTCAGGAGCTGTTTGCTGCATGTGCATGGGGAGGTGAAATCATGTTGCTTCTTCCTAGAGGTCTCGGAAATGTCCACTGGGATGGACCTTCCAAGAAATACACTGGGTTTTTTTGAAAAGCAACTTGGGAAAAGCACTAACAAAGGCTGCAGGAAAGGGTAAGGAGAGGAGGGAAGAGCCCTCCCACTGCTCTCCCTGCTCTTCACTCACAGGGCTTTACCTCCAGCCCATGTGGAAACAGTTACCTCCAAATAACACATCCTGTGGGACTATTCCTAGTCATTTCACAGAAGCCTTATTAAAAAATAGAGACTTTATTAACCTGAGATTCAGGGACTTGAATTCATGATAGAGGCTGTAAAGTCTCAGCCTATGGTTCAGTTTTATAAGGACAATTTGAGGCTTGGAAAAGGAAATCTTGTGGAGAGAGACTTAAGGAGCTCAGTTTGGTGAACGTAGCAGAAAGAAAGCAGATCATGCAGTGATCTGACTCAGTGCAGTAAATACCTTTGGAGGAAAAAAATACCAAAGTACAAAAGGGCTTTATAGTCTAAAGGAAGAAAACATAACAAGATGCAATGGCTGGAAATTTAAGACAAGCGAAATCAAGAGATTGGGAAAGGAGAGGGAGCTGACTGCTGGGACAGACTGTTGGAGGGGGCAGGGGATTTGTCATCCTTTTTGCTTCTTGAAAACCAAACTGGAGGCCAGCCCAGCTGACTTTGGAGAAGCATGTACTAGTAGGCTCAATTAGCAACTGAATGTGTGAAATAATTTTCTTGGGGATTTATATCGAGTATTAAACTAGATGATCTGAATTGTCCCTTTCAGCCTTAAAAAGGGAGGAAAGATGCCAGGAAGAAAAAGGAGCTAGATACCCAAATTCTACCAGATTGCAGTGGCCCGTTTGGAAATGCTATAAGGGAGAGGAGAAATGCTCTATTCTGGGCGCTGGGCTTATGGAGGGACAGACAGAATGATGCATGCCATGGTATGCTGCTAGCACAAACCCATTTGTAGCTGGTTTTCCTCCTTTTTCTCCCCCAGCACAATTTTCGTTTTTATATTTCTTCTCTTTTTTTTTTTTAAACCTAAAAATATATCCTCAGAGGCATTAGTCACTCTGCCCACATATTAATAAATTGCATAATGATGCCACCAAGCATCCAAAAACCTTTCAAACCGTTATATATTATTTCTTTCAATAATATTCTAAAAGGCCAGTGAGGCTTAATGGAGCCACATGGTATTGTATTTAATCCAGAAATCTGGAACTGTCTAAACTCTCATATATAAATTAAGATAATATACAATATGTTTTTTCATTTAATTTGGTTCTCCCCATTTGAGTAGGCTATAACTCCGCAGGGCTCTCTCTTTTGCAAGAGGTTTTTGTCTACCAAATCTTAGATTTGTAATGTTGTTCTCGCTTTTAATTGCTCGGGATTGTTCTCCATAACAACTCAGCCAGTCCTTTGCCAGCCAAAGGCAAGTTTAATGGAAGCACAGTTTAACCGGGCAAAGTTTAGAAGTGATGCAAGCTGCAAGAGGTTTCTGGGGACTTTTCCTTTCAAGATCTCCCACACGTCTCCTTGTGCATTGCTGCTGAGAATCTCACTGCCGTGCAATGAAGATGGTGAGCTCAGCAGGGCTTCGAACACTGCTCTGCAGGTGTCTCCTTGTCTCTCCTTGGGCTCAGGTGGGAATCTGGCATTTACACACAGGAATTTTTAGGAGATCAGGAGCCATTGAGTGAAGAAACTCGAATCCAGTTACAGTATTTCCCAGGCTGGAAAAAACATAAAGGCATAAAACATAAAGATCTAGGGTTTGGATATGAGGATTGCTTTCATAAGTGGCATGTCTGAACAGATCCACTCCTGCTGTACATTGTCTGCAGGAGGTTTTCACATACTCTGACAAGTCACGGTGAATGTCACAACTTGTAAGATACAAAGAGGTTGATAATTGCTACGTCTTTCTCCTCCTCCCTTTTACCTCAATTTCCCTTCATGCTTTCAGAAGCTCTGGCTGTCACTGTGCCGGGATGGGCCAAGGCTGTGAATCAGGAACTGTGTAGGTCAGGACCACAGTTCTTCTATAACTTCTTTTTTTCAGCTCTTAGAATCTTGTAAACCCAAAGTGCCCCCAGAACCAAATACCCATTTGCTGATTTTAGAGCTAAAGTGCTTCAAAAGGTGGAGGGAGAAAAGTTTCTGTTCTTGGGTATATTCTGCTCTGCAGTTTGGCATCCTACAGCAGAAGAAAGCCAGGTGTGGAAACAAACTGAGAGAGATGATTTCTTGTGGGGTCAATGGAGTAGATGCTACAGAGGTGTTGAAATCTGGGGCATACCTTTCATTTGAGAGAATGTGTAGGAGAATTAAAACACATCTGGAAAGTAAGAGGCCTGTTCATTATGAGTGAACAGCTTTGACTCATATAAGCCCAAGTTTTGGTTGGTCATGTGAGTAAAAGCTCTTTCAGACTTAAATACTTATGTTCATCATTCGTAGCTTGAGGGTTTGTTCTTTTCCATTTAGCTTTGAATTTTCCTTGACTTCAGCAGGACTAGACACGACCTTGGACAGAAATATTCTCAAGGCTCATTTTGACAAGCTTTTGATAGGAGCAGAGTCTACAGGTCCAGCTTTGGATAGATGCTTATTATAATTCCAGCTCTCCTTGCTTTCTTTCACTGCCTTCCCAATGTGCTGCTCACCAGAAGTGCAATCTACAGCTTTCTCATCACTCGATGGAGAACGGGCACAGCTGCTTGGCTTGTGTGTCCTAATGTCTCCCCAAACTGAGCTCTGCATTACTGCTTCTGCACAGATCTCAAACCATAACCACAATAAGAATCTCTAGGTGCTTTATTTAACATCAGATTTGTTAGACTGAGATTTTCCCTCAAAAAAAAAAAAAAAACAAAACAAAACTGGGTGATAGCAAACTCCAGCATGGATAACCAGACCTGTATTGGTCTTCTAAAAAATTCAGCATGGAGAGCAGCTCAGTTTTCAGCAGGTTGTATCACATGGGAGAGAGGAAGACGATCCTTGACACCATAAGCTTCCATAAGCAGCAGCTCTGAAAAGGAGAAACAGGAGAGACATGGGCCCTTGAGACCACCACAGCTCTGTTGCCCCTGCCCAGGAGGCACTGAGCTTGATTACACCTTCCTCACCATCTCTGTCCTCTCCTGTGTCCTTTACACAGGAGACTCTCAGTAGAAATCCAAGTTTGCTCCTGGGACAGTGGTCCAGCACTACTTGTAGAACATTGAGCAGGAGGGCAAGGTAATTTTCTCACAGTCCAGTAATTTCTTCAGTCTTTATTGGTGTTGTTATAGACCAGTTTCTCCAAGGTGCTGGGACTTTGCCTGTGCTGCGTCCTTCTTCCCATCCAGTTCCAATAAAACCTTTGTGTTTTTTGATCTCTGGCTTTCATGCTTGCTGACACACTCTGGAAAATTTAAAAGAGGTGCAAGGAATGGGTTAGTCACACTTGTTAATATTTATCCCATTGCAGAAGGAGCAGGGCTGACCCCCTGAGACTGGGCTTTGGAGAATAGCTATGAGAACGATTCCACCCAGCTGAAACGAAATCTGCATGCAGAGCTCATTTGGTGCCTGGAAAGAGCTAGAAAGAAGTAAAGGTCTTAAATGATATCTTTCCACAGTTAATGTTTTGTCCTGTTTACAGAATCTCAACAGAATACTGGAATACTTTTGTTTTGTTCATCTGTTTTTCGTAAGGATAAATATCCGTGCAGCTTAAACATTTTCATTAGATTCAGACAAGCAGGAGGATGTGGGGCTGTTTTATTTTTTTTTTTCTTTAATTGCTTGTCTCTTTTTTTTTTAATGGCTATTTCTTAAAGCACTCTTCGTAAATGAAACATCAAGTAAATCAAAGAGAGGGGGAAAGTGATTCTTTTTCATTATCCTCAGAGCAATTTTGAGTAACGTAGGCTAAACAAAAAAAAATACACAAGCAAGATATTTTGGCTGGGAAGTATGTGTAATGTATGAACAGCAGGAAAAAAGAAAAGCCTTCCTTTCTAAATAGAAAATCTTTGAAAGTAACGGGGAAACTGATGGGAAGGGCTGAAGTCCATATATTCCCACCTCCTCCGCCTTGTGCTCCCTTAAAAGTGAGCTGCAAAATGCAAAAGAGAAATGTGTTAAATTCAGATGACTCGCTCGGGTGTCAGGAAGTGGCTTGAACAACCACACAAAGTTAACTAACACGTTCCCAGGGTGGGTTTTTTTTGTTGTTGTTGTTCATTCCCCTCTCCTTCTCCTGCTCTTCCCATGAAATCTGTGAGGTTTTGCCGCTGTGGTTTCTGCCTCCAGGCGGGAGCACAGCCACTTGTCCACCCAAGCAGCATCCTGAGACATGTCTCCCCTCCCCAGGGGCTTGCAGGGAGCCAAAACTTTCTGGGAGGATTTTCCAGAGAGTTAGAAAGGAAGAGCATTTTAGAAAATGTATTCCTGATCTAAGCACCCTGGCTACAGGAGAAATGACCCAAGCTGTGAGGAATTGTGTGGTTAGCTTGCATTGCTTCACTGTTCAGCTTTTGTTTGGTCAGTCCATCTTATTACCTGCTCTGCTCTAGGTCTTTTTCAGCAAAACGTGGTTACTGTGGCCCACAGTAACCCAAAATGTGGGTAATATTGTGTTTGCCAAGGACTGCTTTCAGTTGTAGGCACAGAAAGAAGCAGTTGGATGTCAGGAAATGCTTTTCAACTTGAACAATCACATCTCAAGTGCTATGTTCAGTTTTGGGGTCCTCACTACAAGAAAGACACTGAGGTGCTGGAGTATGTCCAGAGATGTGTGCTGGAGCTGATGAAGAGTCTGGAGCACAAGTCAGACAGGGAGTGGCTGAGGGAATTAGGAGTGTCTAGAGAAGAGGAGGTTGAGGGGAGACATGATCACTCTCTGCAACTTCCTGAAAGGAGATTGTAGTGAGGTGAGTTTATTTCTTCTCCCAAGTAATGAATGATAGGACAAGAGGAAATGGCCTCAAGTTGCACCAGAGGAGGTTTAGAATGGATATTAGGAAGAACTTTTTCACAGAGAGGGTTGGCCCAGACTGCCCAGGGAGGCGATGAAGTTCTCCATCCTTGAAGGTACTGCAAAGCCATGTAGGCGAGGTGCTGAGGGCCATGAGTTAGCGTGGATTTGGCATTGTGAGGGGAGGGGCTGGACTCCATCAGATTAAAGGTCTTTGCCAACTGTAATGATTCTGTGATTTTTCATTCATTAATTGATTCTACGATTTTATGATTCCACAATTCACGCTCTAAGTAGCAAAATTTGGTTTGCAGTTGACTGTTTGAGATGAGACTAAATCTCATTTAAAACACTTGGGAAGTGGTTTAGGTCACTGAAAAGAAGTCTAAAAGGCAAGACACTCTCATCCATCAGAATCAGTGCCATTGCCTGTTGTAATTTTCCTATCCCACGGACCAAGTGCCCCACAGACCAAGTGCCACACAGAGCCCTATGCTGGGCAAGAGACAAATACATGTGGCTGATTCTCATCAGCTTCCATCTTTCCCTCTGGAAATGCTCCTTGTGCCTTTCTGCCTTGCTTGGCAGCAGGTGCGCCTGGGAGAAGCTTGAAATCTAACCAAGCCAGAGATGTCTGATTTACAGTAAGGAGATTCTTCATTGGAAATGGCAACAGACCGAGTTCTGTGCATTACTTTGTCTCACTGCCACACACGTGCACACATGCTGTGCACTTATGCTCAGGATGTAAAAATCCTATATCACTGCAAGATGGTGTATGTGTCCATATAGAGCTAATTCATGTACTACAACGTGCTTATCAAAGGACACTCCTTAATTGCATACTAGTATTTTTTAATTACTGATTAAGCTGTAAGGCTCTGTTACAAGTCTCTCTCAGCTGGTTTATGTTCTCTTTAGCTACAGTGTGAGTGGCTTCTGCAGTGCCAAAATCAACCAAACAAAAACACAACAAAATTTGGATGTCTTGTTGATTTTTTTTTTAAATAATAAACCCAATTACACATCTGAGACACTTTAACCATGGAAAGCCAAAATGGTATGTGAAAACAACGGCTGCTCTCCCTCTCTTAGGGCCACTTTGATTCTGTTTTCCCCCCTACGAAATTTATCAGAACTGTTCACTCTCTATTATGGCCAGAGAAAAACTGTGGATTTGGAAGTACCTCTGTAGCTTAGTCTCTGGAAGAGAAAGTAAGTAAACTGAAATAAATTAGAAATTGAGTATTAATTCACATAATCTTGTACTTCAGTATCCTACCTGAGCCTGTTAGGTGATAACCAGGCGCTGCAGGAGATGAGAAGGATCTGATTTAGTGAAGGGAGAAGAGTTTATACATTGAAGCATTGATGCCAAAATGCACACAGCAGCAGTAGCAGAGCTGCTGCAGGGAGGGGTTGAGGCAGCTGTTTGAGTTACTGCATTATCCCTCATCCCTCTTGAAAACCCATTTTCCTCATAAGAATCTTGCTTGTCTCATGTGGCCACGCTGATGGTGAGATGTTACAACCACAACTGCTGCATGTAGCTTCATTTTTCAGCACCGCTTTCCTTTTCTGTTCCGTCCACCTTGCTTGTGGGTAGTGCAGGGCTGGTTTCTCTGTTTTTATTTACTCCTGTATTAATACAGCACAGCAGTGCCATGGTTCCTCTTTGGCAGGAGGCACTGCATGGCAGGACTCATGTTTACAAAACACCACGGTGCAAAAAGCACCTCCAAAACGTCCATTCCTGTTAGAGCCCATCACCTTTTCTTTGCAGCCTCCCTCTCCCATCATATTTAACCCAGCTATTGCAAGTTTTAAGACTTCATAAGGTGCAGTGGCTTCATTTAAGCAGCAAAGCTGTGTATTGCAATATGAATTAGTAGCGTGTGTATCGTCAGGATAGACCATCTGCTGTGCTCAGCACCCGGGTTTGAAGCTGGTTGGCTGGCAGGACAGCATGTGTTTACAGAAAACCCTAACAGTTGTAAAGGAGCCATTTAGGTTTATCGTGTCAGTTCCTGTACAACTCCATGAGGAGAGATTCCTTTCACAAACTCACATAAAAAAGACAGATAGACTAGTTTTGACCTCTCTGAAAATATGTGATGGTTGAGCTTGTTGCAAGGATAAAATATCTAGAACAGCAAGGAAAAAAAACCTCAAACCGTGTAATTTCCTTCTCTTAAGTATTAGACTCCTTGAATGCAACATCCACTCATAGCTTAGGTCTGCATTATAATTTAACTGCCTTTTATTTTCCTTCAGAGATACAAACCCAGGAGCTGTACATGATTTTCATACCATATTATGCGAACCTTTGTTGACAAAACAGTCCAGAGTGATGGTTCCATGCATGTGCCAAGACACAGAGATCATTCATTTTTCCTTAAAATGAAATGAGGATGGGATTAAAAACGTCATTTTGCCCATATGAGCAATATTGCTCTGATCAGCCATTCCAGAAGTATTGCCTCTTTGTAGCCTCTCTGTAATGCAAAATGTCCAAGAGAAGGCACGTGGTAGCAGACCAAAGGGTCACACTGCCTTGTGAGCATCCCACTTACTGGGGCTGACTCTTACAAAGCAACAATGTAGCAAAGACTGGGCAGAATCAAACCAGGTTGGCCCTGGGGATGTTTCTGGTCTGAGTGCTCAGTTGCTTCCCCGTGCATGGGGGAGTTATTAAAACAAAACCCCAACCTGTTTGGGGAGTGTGTCGAAAGCCTTGCCACTGTCTAGCAGGCATCTATATTGTACATGTAATTTGTGTGTGTAAGGATGCAGGGTGAAAAGGGAACATTCCTCTACGTAAAGCTGAGGCTGTGACCGAGCCCCTCAGTTGTGGTGTGGCTCATGGGTGGCTCTGAGCGACTGTTGGGCTGAGAAGATAAATTAAGAAGCAGCCAGATTTGACGCATCTCAGCGATAACTCAGTCCAACGTGTAAAAGAAGAAAAAACAAGTATGTTAATATATAGGTCTGAAGACTTCAATCATGTTTTAATTTTTTTAAATGCTTGTTCCTTTTGACAGGAAAAAAAAAAATCTATGAAGCCAAATGGAATCTGGCAGGAGGATAGATGACAGGCTGGGAGAGAAAGCTGGTCCTTGAAAACGTACCCTGTCCAGTCACCTGTGTTATTAAAGCCCCACATATGGATGCTTTAGGACTGATAACATACAAGGGATCATAAGCTGCACAGAAACTGAGTGTAATTGATATCCTAAAGAAGAATGTAGTATGTTGATAGTTCATGAAGGGCCCTATATGAAGTAGTCAAGGATAAGGACTGTGGGATGAAGAGAAAGTTGCCCTTATACAGCTCAGGTGTTGTCCTCATTAAATTTCTCCACCGAGGTCATGCCTTGGGTGCTGAGAAATGAAATAACAGATGTGGAATTGCTTTTTAGTATCACTTTTGCTTAAAATCTTGTGTATCTGTATGTGCATATATCTGCATGTGAGTGTGTCTGTGTGCATATGTGTGCACTTACATATCTAAGTTCAAACTTCCTTAACCTGACCAACAGCTGCCCATGCTGGTAAGAGTCAGAGATGTGGTGCTCAGTAGTAGTGAAGCAGAACAAGGTGAATCAGGACTGTCAGGCTCCATCTCCAGGAAGGAAGGCTCTCTTTTGGGGATTGCATTTCATTTTTAGGGACATCAGGGAGAGGAGAGTGTCTCCACCCAAGTTACACAGGATCACTGCAGAGGAGATGAGTGCCCAGGATCCAATCTGGGGAGCAGTGCATCACCTGCCATACTTCTCAGTAACTATAGGATGCTGCTGGCAGTCCTGAGCCCTCTAAAAGCAGCTTGTTTATGCAGCTGAGGGAGCAGAGCCCTGGAAAGTCATCTGGAAGAAAGGTTGGTGGCCCAGCTCTGGGGTCCACCTCTCTGCCTTTGTGTGTCTACCTTGGCTATTTGCATTAAGATACTTTCAAGGCATACCACAGCAACCTTCTTTCTGAGGAAATGGCCTGGCCCTAGAAGACTGCTTGAAAAGACCTGTTTCGGGGAGCTAAGTAGCAGATACAGTTTGCACAAGATGCCAGGGACAGGCCATCTTAACTGAGCTTAAGATTGACTATCCTGTTCTGCATTCACAAACGTTACAATCCAAAATTTCATTTCCATGTTTAATGTCTGTACCTCCAGTTTCTGGTTCTGATTTTGTTCTTGATTCACTTTGTGATTCAAGGTAACACACAGCTGCTTTACCCGTGGGCCAGAAACACAGTGACTTCGGCATCAGACTTTTTTATTCCTATTATCAGCTCTCCAAGGGTGTGGAGTATTGTAATATGCTAACTCCTGTGAGGTGGTGGAATACAGTTTAAACAGGAGCACGACAGCTCCTGTGACAGCAGCATGTCTCATCCCTCGTGAACGCCTGCAGATGGGATTGGAGCAAGTCCCTGCGCAGAGCAGAGCAGAGCGGTGCAGCCACACCACGTCATCTCACTGCCTATTTTCAGGCTGTGTGCTGTGCCCTCCCGGGTCAGAGCGAAAACAGGAGAGGATCCCAAGCCAAAGCGTGTGGAAGATGACTCACTGGGTTATTTTCTACGTTTCAAATATAACCCTTGCGCTCTTGCCAATGTATCGATAGAGTGAGGCTGTCCCTCCTGCAGCAAGCCTCGTATGTTTATATTTGTCTGTAGTACGTGTTTCAATCAATAAATTTTCACATTTTTAATATTTCATTTATTTTTTCACTTTTTTTTTTCCTCTCCCAAACAGGCACTGAAAGACAAAAACTGCAACTCACCCAATACAATTCCTGTGAACACAACCTACAAAGCAGTCAACTAGAGACGTCTTTGCTGGCTGTAACCCTTCCCATTGCAGGAAATAACTGAAACTCGTCAGAATGGCTCTGGAGTACTGGGCAGCCTAGGACCTGCCTGACCATGAGGAAGGAAAAAATAGCTCAGCCGAGGTATGTTCTTACACAGAGACAGGGCAAATGGATGATGAAAGCAATGCAACCAGGGTTGGGAAGGAAGATATATTTGCTTCTCTGCTGCTGATGCTCTGCCTAACTCAGCCTAGCTCTGATTTACATGTCTTCATTGTCTGGTTGAGGACGGAAGAATAGAACAGGCTCAGGTCTGGGAAGGCTGAGTTGAGGCCGTTGTTATTGGGGAAACTGTGAACACAGAGTTCACATGAAGGAAACGAGACTGATATCCCAACAGAAAACTTCACTATCAAAGCCCCTCGCCTCAGGAACCATTAGTAGCCAGTAGTTTCTGGTTCCTCAGAAAGCAAAACAGAAATACAGAGTTAATTGTGACCAAAACCCAGAGCAGTAACTCATTTCTGGGAAAACTCTAGGCCTAGTCTAGAAGAGCTGTAATCTTACCCTGCCATCTAAAATACGTTGCTTTTTAGGATTACATTCTAGGCAAAAGAAAAAAAGTGAGTCAATTTGATATGTTTATTGCCCTTTCTCAGAATGGCAATATTTCTTACTGCATTGAAAGTAGATGTTCCCACTTAGATGTGTATTTATCCTGTGCATTTATCACAGAATCATAGACTCATATCCTTCGCCTTCGCTTTTTTTTTTTTTTTTTTTTGTTACTGTTGCCTTTAATCATTTAATGAGGAGCGTTCAGGTTCCTGACAATTTAAAATTACGACTTGCAGAGACACTAGCAATATCTTTGCTGGAGTAACGACAATCCTCTGACTTTAAGACTTTAAATTCGAAACACATGTTTTTTGCCACTAACTCTGAAAACAAGCCCTGAAGTTGTGTGACTGTCACTCGAATATAAACCACGGCTGCTCTGCAAACAAAAGCCGCAGTATTGAAATTGCGGTTACGGTCAGAGAAGTGACTATTTTAATCATCACTCTGGTTTACTCAGGAGATCTGCTCCCTCTGCACATTCCAAATATCTCTGCAGATTTTTATAGACTGAAAGGAGATTTTACTGCTTTCCACTCCTCTCAGCCCCGCAGAGGCCCAGCCAACGCGGGGTGAGTGAGCCAGATTTGTTCCAGACTCACACATCAGCAGGAGTGTGAGCTGAATCCCCGCGGCAGGGCCTGTCCAGCCCCTCATGTGCCCGCCGGGACCAGCAGCCACACTTTCATGCCCTTCTCAGAGCTCACAGGGTGCAGGGCAGTTGAAGGGGAAGGATTGGAATAGAAAACCCAAACCACAACGTTTTTGCTTTAAACTGGATTGTTTTGAAAAGAGAACTGGAGCTGGGAGGGGTATTTTTTAAGTGCAGCTACCTGGATGTGACCCTGCTCTGCGGGGTGGGCTCAGAGCAAAGGAAAAAAAATATACTGTTAAAAAGATAGCATTAAATGCAGAACTGGGAAACTGAAAACAAGAGGATGCAAAAGTCTCAAAGAGATTTTATTTTCCTGCTGGCTTTGAGGAGATAATTCAGTTCCTTTAACATCTTCCTTATGTAGACACTTTTTCACAGCCTTCTGGGTGCTGAGCTTCAGCCTCTTCAAAGTCCAGGGAGTCACTGCCCTACTGCCTGTCTCTCAAGCTCTTTTCTTTTTCTATGTTTGCTACTTCAAGAATCAAATCCCATTTAGCAAGTGGCTGCCTCAGCTCACTATCTGCATTTACAAAGTGTAATATATGTATTTGATTTCTGCTAAAATCTCCTATTACAGTACTGGGAACAGTCCCGTGATAGATGTGTTTTCAAAATAGATGCTGGTTGGAGAAGACCTAATTAATTTGAGATGGTTTTATTAGGCAACTCTCAACAAATCCAGAGTATGTAAATGAAATATAACTATACGTACATATTCATCAGCCTGTTCTTGGAATTTAATGTGAGCACTGTGACATTTGGTTTTAAGGAATGACTAATTAACATGTGCACAGGATGTTCTCATCATCCTGCTTTGGAGTCCCAGAGTCAGGGAAAAGCAGACAAAACATATTTCCACTCTCTCTATCATAGTTTGCAAAGCAGAAAGCTGTTCATGGCAGCCAGGAGCTTCTCAGGCTTTTTTGTACCTGTTGGATGCTGACACGGGGCACCTTCTTGAGCTTTTATTGTTGTTAAATGTCATCTTGTCTGTGCCAGGGCCAGGATCACGTGGAAAAAAAAAATCAGCTTTGCATCTGACCTGGCTTTTAATAATTGCACCAACAAGTTGCAGTGCACAGTAAAGAACAGGACAACTGCTGCAGCACAACCACTGTTGCTGGTGATTTACCTCCACGGCAGCCTGCTGTAAAAATGAGCTGAGCCCTGAGATGCTCCCTAGGAAAAACCTGTGCTGGATCCTGCAGGGATATTTGGGGTTTGGCTGCCTCTGGAGCCAAATCAGGCTCAAGTGTGCTGCTGGTGAAAACCCAGAGAAAAGCCCACTTTTGTTTTCGGCCAGGCTGGCTCGAAGTGCTTTTGTGCGAGTGCAACGTGTGTGCAGGGTGCACAGTGGTTTTGGCAGAATAAAAAAAAGATAGTTAAATAAAAAAAGAGCCCACCATAATTTTGGGGGGAGGGCAGACACCCCAACCCACCCTGTCTGAGCAGCCCAGAGAAGCTGACCAGAACAAATCTCAGCAGGAACACACAAAACTCTATTATACCTTTTAAAAAGCTCCCCACTGAATGCGACCAGGCAGATGGGAAGGACCCTTTTATTTCCTTTTTCTTTCTCCGCCTGAGTTCATTCTCTCCCTTTAGGGGAGCCAGGTTCAAAGACATGCCAAATGCGTCAAACCCTTCCCAATAAAGTCCCTTTCACCTCCCGGCGGAGCGGGGCCAAACCAGGAGCGTGCTGAGAGCACTGGGTCCGACAGTGACTTTCAGGACTGTGTGTGGCAAATCGTGTGCACAACTCCCAAAACAATACCCTGAACCGGACATCTAATTCCCTGGAAATTAAATCCCTCAGCTGGTCAGGGAAAACAAGAGCCAAAGAGATTAAAACAGTGCAGCAGGGAGAATCTTAGAGGGTTGATGAGGAGATGTTTCTTGTGGGTTTGCTGGGTAGGATATTTTTAGTGGAGGGGTAACGAAGTAGTGGTTTAGTGTTGCTTCCATCCTCACGTTAATCTGAACCATGCATCCCTCTCTTCCCCTCCCAATAATCTGTGATCCTCACTGATATAGGGGGAAAACTACTTGTCTGGGCTCCAACAGGTGAGCTCGATCCTGGCACATACAGCCCCATCTCAGCTGCAGAATTAATTTCTCTGGCTGTGGGGTGAGCAAAGGGGGATGCTGTGGATGGAAACCCGCTGCCCACAGCCCCAGGCATCCCACATCCTACTCGGGTCCCCGCAGATTCCAGCATCTCCCTGGCACTGCATGAACTGCTACAGCCCTTGCTGGATACTGGTTAATTCGTCCTGGTGCAAATTGAGCTGACTCTGGAGCTGTTTGGGTGCCAGAAAGGCCAGAAATGGGGCTGAGACATTCCCATTGATTTTTTTTTTCCTGCTTGTTTATTAACTATAAGAAGGTCCAGCCACGGATGCTCTGGTGCAGTGCAGCAAGTGGCTGGATGCTGGGTTAAAACCACAGCCTCTGCTCCTTAGGAAGCAATCTTTTCCCCCAGGGCTGCTTTTTAACTGCTAGAAGTCAAAACTTTGTGGGCCTAGCAGTGGCAATTTTTTTCCCCCTTTAAAAAAAAGCAGTTTAGTTTCCTATGTATTTTTACTGACAAAGCCTGAAGCTTCCTTTATATGCTTTATTTTCTTTCTCCTCTGAAACGATCGTTAGACAAAAGCAGTTTTGCTGCTGGTTAATCAAGAGAGTGATGTGGCCCTGCATTTTAATCCTAAACCAATTAGCAGGATTTGACATCATGCCATTAGACTGCTTGAAACAAAAATCAAGGACAGTGTAATGCAGCTAGAAAAGAACAATAACCATCAGCGCTGCCCTGTCAAAGGGGAAGGAAGAAATTTGGCTGCGTGTGTAATTTCCAAGCAATTCCCTTTCCCTCAAACCTGAGCATTCAAATGAGGGAGCTAAATAATAATGAGAGGAGAAAATGTTGAATCTCTAATCACATTACTCTAAACTGCACCAGTTTTAAAAGCAGAAATCGCTGTCCTTGCTCCTAAGCAGAGGCAAATCGATTGCATTGGTAAACGCTGAGCTCTGGTTTGTGATTCCTTGAGCGGGTGTTTGGTGCTGTGCTGTGCTTTGCTGTACTGTGCTGTGCTTTGCAGGTTGCACGCACACCTGGATCAGCAGCATCACTGCTGCAGATGTACAGCAAAGGACCCCAGGGTGAGCACTCCAGCATCCCTAAGAACCAACTTTCCAGGCACACAAATGTTTGCTTTGTCCAAACCACCCAAAGATAATTAAGGAACGAAACACCTGGTAAGAACTGCACTTTTTTACTGGCAGAAATGCACCTGAAATACAGCTGATCCTGCAGCAGCAGCACAGCCCGTGCTGGTGGCAGGGGCTGGAGCTGGGCTAGCAAGCGTTAGCCTGGCCACGGCTGCTGCGTGCAGGCAGAAATAAGCCTGGCAAAGATGTGTGATGAGAACAAAAATGCAGGCAGACCCCAGGGTGAGGTATTGGAGGGATGAATGCCTAAAGCCCGTCGGGGACTCCATGCCGAGGCTGGCAGCCGAGAGATGGAAGAGGAGTGAAACCTCAGCGGCTCCTAAAGCAGCATATGGACAGAGAGCAAACGGATGGGCTTTTATGTCCTGTGCAATATTTTCATTGATATTTATTTTGATTTAATTTGGCTAATGTGCAGGAAAAACTCTCCGTGCTCCTCAACATCTGACAAGGAGCTGAATGCTTTTTAAAATTAGTATTCCCGCATAGGCAGTGATCTTAAAGGTCCGCCCAGCAACTGTGCTGGAAAATCCTGAGTCACTCCATGGTAAGTCACAAGCTGACCCTCAGAGAAGCAGATTAATTTTTTTTTTAAATGCACAATTGTTTCTATTAGCATTAAAGTTTTCTGCTTCAGCTTTTTATCCATAACTTCATTTTCTCTTTGATCAAAGTGGAGTTTCCCACATCTTCAAACCACTTAGAGGGAGTTTAAAAAAAACCCCAAACAATACAGGGAGTTTAAAAAACCCAAAGCAATAAAATACCATAAGATTCATGATAAAATGGCAAAATATGACAATGATCCTTATTCCTGCTCTGAGAGAAGAGAGGCTGAAGCAGATCCAGGCAGGATTGCAGTGGTGGTCACTAACTGTAGCACAAGTTTGGAGACCAGGGTGCAAACCTCTGCCTAAGACTTCCAGGGTAAATTTGGGCAAGTGGCACAAATCTTCCTCTCTTGTAGCTGACATCTGCAATATGGGATAAAAAGAGTCCATTTTCTCCTCTGGGATCTGTAGGAATAAATGCCTTAAAGCCATTGAGGGGCAGCGGGGATGGCAGGGCCATGCACCTGCTGCAGAAGAACAGAAGATAATTCCCTGAAGGTGTTAATGGCAGATAAATCCTCTGCCTTTCCACCAAAGCAACATTCCCAAGGCTTTATGGCTCTCAATTTGGGGGAATGAATTTGTGAGAGGAGGTTAGGGTGCCTGAGGTGAGTAGGGACTAAGAGGTAGCAGAGGCATTCCCCAAAACTCCTGCTTCACCCCCCGTGTCCCCCCAGGGCTGCCTTCCACTGCAAAACTGGGATTTTAATGTCCTGCTTTGTTTGCCTGGTAATAAAGGAACAAAAAGTGCATTTGTCTCCTCAAGGGTGTTGTGAGACAAAGTTGGTAAGTGTTGAAAAGAAACCCGAACCAGAGGAGAAAGCTGGCTTTGTTGCCTTCGGATACAGACCACCACAGACCTCGCTAAAATTTTGCTGTAACATCTCTTGAATGAAAATGTTTCTCCACAAATAAAACCACAAACAAAAACAACAAAAAAGCACCCATCAAACACGTCCTGACTTGAAATGGCTGCCATGGTAGTGAAAGGAGACACAGATTATAGATCCTCAGGGCTCTCATGGCAGCAAAACATTTGTCCCATGGATTTGGGCTGGATCCAATGAATCCAAAAAGTGCTTGGCATGGCTGTTCAACCCATCCTATAGGGGAAAAAAAAAAGACCTAAACAAACTGAAAAGTAAACCAAGGAGCAACAGCAAGAAAACCCTTTTATAGATATTGTTATATATAATAATATTGACATATTAGCCAGAAAAAAGGAAATTCAGGAGGTCTAAGGCTAAACCACAGACTGAAACTCAAATTGCACTGGAAAGAAAAATAAATTCACTTGATCAGACCCTGTAAACTGGGATTGGGGTTTAAAAAAGGGAAGTGTCCTCCAAGGAGAACAGCAGCACCAAACTTCTGAACGGTCAGAGGTGAAGAGGGCACCTTCAGGTATTGTGCAAAGAGGTAAGGTGTCATCTAAAAGATTACTGATTCCCTATTTCTTCTACCCTGTATCCCTGTATTAGCTGATCTCTGAGATCTACAGAAGTAAAAGCCACATTTGCATTTTTTCAACTTGTATTTATATAACAATGCACATTGTGTGACCACAGCCTCTTGAGGAATAGAACAGGGTTTTAATGAGAATATTTTTTAAGAGCTGTTCTGATCTAGAGGAAATCTGAGAACAATAAAACCAAAAATCTTTCTCTAAACCAAGACTAGGATGAAATGATCACAAAGTGAAACAGAGCAAGGAGTGTACTCTCAGCTTGATATAACCAAAGAATTAATTACTGAAACTAAGCAAGTAAATAATGTCAGCTCTAACAGAATGGTGGTTTTCTGATGTATGCCAGGCAAGCAAATATATCAGGCAATGGATGCAGAGAAAACACTGCAACTGCTTGCTGGTTTCCAGGTGCATGTTATATTTATAAAACCAGAGGTTTTATCGGGGAAGGGGAGGAAAGGAAAGGAAAGGAAAGGAAAGGAAAGGCAAGGCCTCTGTGAGAGCTTTGGGTTTGTTTGTTTAATTCCCAGCCTCAGAAAACAAACCTTTCTTCTTTTTTCTTAATAATTTGTCCATTTTTGGTTTGCAGCTACAAAGCCAGTCTCCTTAGGCTTGCATTAATCTGATGTGCATCCATCTTAATTCAAGTTGCTCCATTTCAACCTTGGCAGCACATGGATAGCAAACAAGAATGAAATGCCATTCGGTGAACTCCAGCATAGCTGCAAAACCAGAGACAAGGATCATATCCTGGAATCAGTTCCTGGGCTGCAGCTCAGTCTTTGTATGTATATGATTTGATCTGATTTTTTATAACCAAGCAGTTATATTTGTAATTGTATTTGTAATTTCAAGGGTGCATTATTATAGTAATGGATGATGAGCACTCAACAGTCACAAGAAGCATTAATTAAAAAAGGAGTTCTCCTGTCCTAGCAGGGAGAGTGTTCCCTAATCCCCATTATAGAAACTGGTTAAGCCAAGAGAATATTCGCTTTATAGTTTCAGCTATTCAGAAAGCCTTTGATATCCTAAGCCAAAGCAACTACCCATCAGGAACTGAGAGACTAACTTTGGTCTCCCATGTCAGCTTTTTACTTACATTTCTCATTTAATTTGTCCCATAATACAGGGAAAGTCTTATCCAACATCTTCATTGTCATGCATTAGTGAAATCACAGTAATAAAATTGCTTTGCACGTAGCTCTCTCCTAGGCTTCATGAAGTGTCTGTCACTGTGGTGTTATATACAGAGAGAGACCTCCATCCAAAAATGACCAGTCAGTAAAGTTTCCAAATAGAAAAAAGGGTCAAACTACGACAGCACTCTGTTGTTATCATTTTAAACTCCACTCAGCATTAGAAGTATGAGTGTGGGAAAGATGCAAAATGTATCTGGCTGCCTTGATATGGCTGGGGCTGTCAGCAAGCACTGCTCTCCATTTCTGCCCTGGGCTTAGCAATCGCTTTTCTCACTGTCTTGCTTTTTTCCCCCCCTACCCCTCAAATATGGTCCTTTTGTACCATACCAGAAGGTGCTTTGCACATCCCCTATTACACTGTCCTTCACAGCTTTAATCTGCATAGGTAAGCTGCATCCTCAAACAGTTTGAAAGGCGATAAAATAAGCTCACAAAAAAAATTGCCACAGCCTCTATGTTCTAGAAGTGTATGATGGGGGGAGGAGGAAATGTCCTGAAGAGCTCTCTTTATTAATATGAGATGGCAAATATTTTTTCCTGTTTATTAAATCATATGAAAGGTTAATTATGGTTAGCAACTGTGGGTAGAAAACAATTCTTGGAAGATGCTTTTGTAACAACAGGTTGGCAGTATGCAGAAGCCATCTGCTTCCTGCAAATGTTAAGGTACAATCTCAAACTTGTGAGGTTAAAAATTACAGATTGCAGAGTAGTTTGGTAGAAGGAAAATCCATGTTGTGTTGATGTAAAGTTGCTCAGTCTCCTTGACACACAGCCTAGAGGGAATGCCAAGTTCCCTAAAGGATGGTATTTGGCTGGAGAGGACCCTCGCTCAGGGTATTCTGCACTCGCACTGGCTGTCTCGAAAACTAATTAAGCCATTTTCATGCTGTGATTCATCTTTTTTTTTTTTTAACTACAGAAATTGGTTTAAAATCCTGACCCATAAAGAGGAGTGGATTGTGGACATAACATTCTGCTTTCAAGTGGGGAATTCTGCTCCTTCCACAAAGGAGATTGAATCGTTGCCATCATTATCAAGGTGATACACACCTGAAACTTGTTGCTCCAGTCCACAACTGTGTAGACTTAGCTACAGATGCCAACTCTTTGTGGTAAGGACTATCTGTGTGAAAAGGAAGAGCTATTGCCTTCATTTTGTGTAGTGAACTGGGCAAAAAGTTACAAAGTGATTTGTCCAAGAGCACTCAGGGAGGTTGTGGCTGATGGAATTAAACCCAGATTTTTCAGATCACAGTGAAGTTCCTTAACCACAAAACCATTCTTCCTCCCTGTGGGTCAGCTACTGTAACTTCAGCGCTTAGGTTGGGTTTTCAAACATGCCTATCTTCTTCCAAGGACCAAGTTTAATTGCACTTAATTTTCCACTTCTGTAGAAAATATAATCCAGTTTATTACTCCCCTCTACAGATAATGTTGCCTGGCTTTACCTGCTCTCCACCAAGGAAACTCAGGTTGAACCCCGCTCCTCAGTGCTCACAGCATTGCTGCCCTTACCAGGATGGCCAAGTGCAGGACCTGCACTGATCCCCATTGTCCCCTTCTGCTGCCATCAGCTCTGTGGGCTCACTGAAAGCATGATCGTGAGCATGAGGCTTCTGGTGGGCTGCAGCTGATGGGATCTTCTATTTTTGGATTGAAACCACTGATGAAAAAGAAAGAGCCAGCTCTATCCATCTGCCTGTCATTTTGTCAACAGGGCTGGATCATTATTCTTCCTACTCTGATCTCTTCAAGGAGATGGAAGATCATTACAGGTGAGACCAGTAAGTTTTTTGTCAGCCATATGAGAGCTGGCCACACGTGAGGGACTGAGGCACACAGACATTTGAGATGAGATTTTCCAATCCCATCAAAGGGATTTGGATGCCCAGCATCCGTTAAGATGAGTAACAATTCCTGTCCCACCCTAAATGGCTGGACCCCAAATTGCTCCACGATATGGAAACCATCTTGGTTAATGTGTGGACACTTAAGCCATCTGCATCTGACTTCACTTATATTCTATTTCCAGCAAACTCAGTCGATTGTGTCCAACAAAACACTTGTACACCCCGCGCACACACACACCCATTACCTGCTCCCTGACAGCTCATCGGGCCATCGCTTGCCAGCTCGGCTATCAGGCGAAGGTGATGAAGGTAGCTAATTTGTTTGCAAGTTGGTGAATGATGGAAAAGGTTCCTCGTCCATCATCATAAAGGCTCTTGAAAAAAAAAAAAAGTGAGACAAATGGTCTTTCCCCTCATTTTGCCTGTGCTATACAGGGACATTTGAAACTGAGGGAAAGTTCAGAGCAGCCATATGTAGGAAGGGAGGCACACAAATCACAGCTGCTGCTAATTTGATCCAGAAATCTAATTGGTCCCTCATGGTTGGCTAGTGTTACATATAGGGTCATTGCAGTGGTAATTTGGGTCTGTGGGGGCTTGGTCCAGTTGCCTTGGCAGCGGGTTGATGAGGGTGATTCATCTCACTGTGGCCCCGGGCCATGCTGGGGTGCTGTTCTCCAGAGCTGGGGGTGCAGATCTGCCCCCAGCAGCTTGGGCTGCTTGTGCTTTCCCTGCCCTGCCAGGGGGGCTAAGCCACCCTGAGCATCGGCATCAGCATAGCAGCCATTCAGGGCCTTGCCCAGCTCAAGGGGAAGATGAGGACATAAAGTAACATAAAACAACACAAAATAACTCTGGATGGTTGCTCTGATTAATGCCTCACCCAGAAAGCATCCCTACACCAAAACATTGAGAAACACCTCTTAAATTGCCAGAAACAGGATGTTTCTCCTATGCCCTTCATGCCCAAAGGGCCTTGTTACCTGTCTCTGCTTTTTTAACCACTTTTAAGACCACTCTCCTACCATCCATATCAATGCACGTGCCAAACTTGGATACTACCAAGCTATGTGGACCCAGGGGGCCTAGGTAAGTGGACAAGAAAGCCTCAAAGTTTGGTCTCAGGCCCATTTTAGTCCTGGAAAAGGTTCTGAGTCTTCTTATATTATGTAAATCTCCTCAGCCACTCCTAATTTCAATAAAGTTGATTAATCATCGTGCTGTGGACAAGGACAGTTATTCCCTGACTTATGCTATAGCATTTATTGAAGCTGTATCCTTAAATGAATTACTGCAGGGATCATTAAATTTTGACTTAAATTGGACATAGTAAGCTCGTTTAAAAAAATAAGAAGCTTAGCAATTTAAATATAAACTAGAGGAAAAATGAATCTCCTCCAACTGTCTCTCATCTCCTTTTCAAGCAGGAACCTAAAGGGCAGATTTGCAAAAGGGAGTTTTGATTTGCAGGGCAAGTTTTCAAGAGGGCACTTTGAAGCTGCTTTTGTGCAAATCCTAATTGAATTACGGGCTCAAAAATCTGGTGCTTTATCCTCATTCAGCTCAATGGGTCCCCAGATTTGGGGTTGACAGAAGGAATATTTCTTCCCCCGGAGAGGGAAGGTGAGAGTTGCTGCCCTGTCCACATGTAATGCTGAAGGGCTTGGTGGGAAGCAGGTGCTGCTCCATGAACAGGTAAGGGTTGATTCTGGGGACAAACAGGGTAAATTGAAAGGGCTGTCCGACAGCTTGTGCCCATCACCTTCCTCATAGTATTGGCTGAAACAGTGCCCTGCACTGTGGGAGCTGGAGAGAAGCAAAGACACAGAGAAGAGGCATTGGGATTATTCTAAAAGGTCATATAAAAACCTCAACTTTGGTTGACAGCTTTAAGGTTTGAGTATTCGTTTGCTTGTATATTCAAGTCACACTTATTCATCCCACCTTACACACCTCATTCACATCATCCTGGGGGAAGGGGTGAGCTCAGAGGCTAAAGGGATCACAACTCCACGTGTTGCATCAGCCAACTCTCCGTTTTTCCCTGCCTCCCTGTATTTTAATTGAAAATCTTAATTGATTTTTCACTTTGTGTCAAAATTCCTCTCAGTATGACTGTCAATGATGGACAGATCTCTTGGGAAATGGGGTTTTTTTCTACAAATGAGGAAAGTGACTTCTTTTTAAATGGCCATTATGCAGCGAACTAAAGGGCTGCAGTTTATTCCCTCTTCCTGCTTGGCCATGGCAGGATTAAGCTGCCACTCTAACAAGAGATTTCAGGGCAGCTACTAATATTTGGGGGGGAAAAAAGCAAACAGTGCTATGCTTTGGATCTTTAGCAACACACAATAAATGCAGAAGCAACAGATGCTGAAAACAAAGGAGAATCATGTAAAACCTCTACAGCTCTGTGCTTTGTGCTTTCTGATGAAGTGGCTCAGCAGATGGAGGGGAGAGTCAGTCCTTCAGTCCTTCATCCTGAACCCCAAAGTGTTTTTTTCTGTTTATAGAAATTTCTATTCCATCGCCATCTCGTGGCTTCCTGCAGAAATTGCTGCTGTTGCAGAGCTGCTGCCGCAGAGCTGCTGCCTCACAGCGCTGGGGCTGTCACAGGATGGCACCTGTTGAAAGGTGACATCCGCTGGACCTGAGGTACACAGATAATTGCAATTCATGTTGCAGTCACTACTTCACTGCAGTAACAGTGAAGGGGAGGGGAGGGGAAATGGGGGGGTCAGTTGTGATTTGTGCACTCGTGCGTCTCAGCACTGCCTTTCCCATTGCTGTCTGAGCTCGGGCTCTTGGCCATGGCCATGATGTGAGCTTGAGAGTGATGGAGGTCATTGCACAATGGAGCTTGCTTCCATCACCTCAACACCAAAGGAGTTTCTCCTCCTGTTCCAGTGGAAATTCCTGGGTTCCAGCTTGTGCCTGTTACCCTTTGTCTTGGCACTGGCCACCACAGAAAAAAGACTAGCTCCATCTTCTCAATACCTGCCCTTTAGGTATTTACCAGGTCACCTCTCAGCCTTCCCTTCTCCAGGCTAAATAGCCCAAGATCTTGCAACCTTTCTCCTTGAGAGAGATGTTGTATTCCCCTCATCATCTTGGTGGCCCTGTGCTGGACTCTCTCCAGCAGTTCTCTGTCCCTCTTGAGCTGAGGAGCCCAGAGCTGGACACAAGATTCCAGATGAGGCCTCACCAGGGCAAAGTAGAGGGGCAGCAGAACCTCCCTCGACCTGCTGCCCACACTCGATGCATCCCAGAATGCCACTGACCTTCTTGGCCACAAGTGCACTTAGTTGGTTTGTGTTTAGTTTGCTGTCCATCAGAACTCCCACATCCCTCTCCACAGAAAGGTGAAGCACTCCCTCCTACTACTATGTAGAACGAGCTGCAGAAATGACCTTTGAGCTGAAAATCTCAGTTCCAAGCACTCCAGCAACAGCTCTACTGTCCAAACTTCTCTGTTACTCTGGTCAAAATTTCCCCAGTGTGGTTTCATGCTGCTGGAAATAGAGTAAGTCTTTGCAGGAGGCTGCACGCGTGCCCCTGGCTCTCCTCAGCAAGGCAAAGAGAGCGGGAATGTTGAAACTCAGCCAGTGGTTGGGCAATTGCCCCCCTCTAATACAAGCCAGACCTATTCAAACCCTCCAGCTCTCTAAAGCCCTCATCGACCCAATCAGGACTTTGATGACGAAAAGCAGAATGAAAGCAAACAGGAAGAAAGTGAGTTTAAACAAGCCCAAACAAGAAACAGCAGATTTTGAGAAAGTGAAGTGAGCAGCTATGGACAGCCTCAGCTGTTTGAGCTGCCCCAGAAAAAAAGCCAGCAAAGCATGGAAAATTGGTAAACAGCACAGACATTCCCAGGCCTCTCCATAGCCATGTGCACTATGGATCATGAGCACTATGGACACAGGAGAACAACATGGAAATCGGTGAGCAATTTTGCCACTAAAGAGTGCCAGTGTGTTTTGCTCAGCTTTGGGGCTTTCTGATGACAGCCATCACACTTTCCTTGGAAAAAATCCCCCAGAAGACATTGGCTTGTGGCCACCCACTTTACATCTCTTGTGCACTTTACAGAGCACATTGGCTCTCCTGCCCCATCCCTGCTGGGTCTTCTCCACACCCCTGTTTATAGACAGCTGGATCAAAACACATATTCCTGTTCCCCCTTATCTCCTCTCTCCCTGCTAAGCCTCAAACAGGGCTTTCCTCTGCTCCTAGCACAGGGCCATGGGCTTCACGCTGCTTCCCTCCAGCCCAAGGAAAGTCAGCAACAAAGTCCTACAGAGACCCTCTGGGCTGGCAGCTGAGTGGGACATTGCTGTCACATTTGGGACCTACGCCTAGGGCAGAGCAAAGGCTGTTTTGGTAACAACAGCAATCTGTGAGTGCAGGGAGGACAGCCTACAGCAGGACCTGGAGAGGAAGGAGTAGTTAGTGTTTGGCACATAGCACCTTTGGAGGTATCTAATCTATATTATTATTAGGCATTTTAAATGTTTTCAAGAGGCAATTTCCACTTACTTCACTCCAGCACGGAGCAAGTTTAGAAACAAACGAGAAACTTGTTAATTGGGATCTCACAGAAATGAATGCCTTCCTTTATACCAGTTGGCCCTCAGAAATGTTGAGATTTAATTAATCCCTTGCTGGAAATAACGTACAGTATTACCCTAATCTCTGATGCAGGCTATCAATGCTAATGCTCAGCATAGGGAACAAGGCTTGTTAACCATACAGCTGGAAACATGACTGTGCCCCACCATTACATTGCAAGGATCTCGGCTGTCTGCTGGTTGGCCTCACTGCTGGGTTATGGGAAATGTTTGCTGTTGGTTGTATCTAGGACGCTTTTTTTGTGCTCAAGCTTTGCTGCAAGCCAAGAGAGTTACACAGTGGTGTGAGTCTCAGCTTTTGGTGCTCTGTTTCAGTCCTGGCTGTTGAGCCCGTCCAGCTTTCGGTACCACATTAGCCACTGAAATGCCATCTGACGAGGACAAGTCTTTCCAGGTATTGATGGGAAATGGCTTCGTGCGGTCTTCCTTCAATTTATCCTTGCCAGAAAGCTGGCAGAGAACACTTCAGGCGCTGGCTCCCACCTCCCAGCATCTCCCAGGAAGGTGGGTGCCCACATCAAGCTGCTGGAACTGCCGGAGGGAGGCAGCTCTCACTCAGGGGTGTTTGACAGGATGGCCAGCATGTGTGCTCAGCCAGCTTTGCACTGTAAGAGCATTACCTCTCTAACTGAGACACGAGAGCCCATGTCTCTTGGTTCATTTTGGTAGCAATGAATATTCCTGACATAGCCCATCCTCAGCACCCCCTGAACTCCTTCTGCCAGCTCTCCCCTCGGCTCTCACAGACACACAGGTGCCTGCTGCCAAGCTCTGCCTTGGCCCCATCTGCTGTGCTCTTCAGCTGTATCTCCTGGAAACCACTCTTCTTCCTCACCATTAGCTCTAGGCCATATATAAAGGGCTAATTCCAAAGCTACTGGTGTCAAAGAAAGGGCTGCCATTGACATCAGGAGACTGCAAGGACCTTAGCTGCTTGCTTCTGGGTGGATTTTTAATAGATGATTAAATAACCAGAGGGGAACAGCACAGGTTCATCATTGGGACACTTCAAATTTTATAAGTGAGCCTGTGTGTGATTTCTTTCTCCCAGGAGGATGTAAAATATGAGGGGCTGGGACAAGTTGATGCTCACCAGTGTCCTTTGATGGGGCTTATCTTCATTTGCATTTTTGTAGGTGAGATGTGAAACGCTGGTTGGGTTTTGAATGAAAACGGCAGCAGTTTCAGTGGAGAATATCGAGACACGTGCTCTGGGTTGTCACACACAGAATCTAACTGGAGAAGATCAAAGGGAAAAGGGTCTATTTTTGGGTTTGCATCTACTAATTACTCCAAACAAATGAGCAATGCATCCGAGAAGTCATCTTTTTTTCAGGTTTCCATCTGGTAAAAGTCTTGTAGGTGCCGTAACCAGAATAATTTCAAGCCTGTACTTTTCACTGAAGACTCTGAAGTTGGAGTCAACCAGTGAGTGGAAGAACACAGATTTGCTTTTCTGTCACTCACATCCATTCAGAAAACTACTAAAGCAACACGCCTCAGGGCTGTGAACACCTGCATCCCGTAATGCTGGAGGTGCTGAGCTTTATAGTCAATGCAGAATCTCCTTTACACAGCTTTCATAAGAAAAAAATGTTTCAGAGGATCAGTTCTCTGTTCCTCATTTATCTTCTATCTGTATTGGTAGGTGACCTTCCTCTGCTCACACTGGGAGATTTGTCCTGGCATGCAGAGAACAGGTATGTACTTCCATACAGTAAGACCAGAGAGGGCTCCTGCTCTGGGGCTTTCCACTATGCCATGTCCAGGTGTGTATGGACAATATATTCACTAGGGAGGTATAGAGGGATCATGTCTCTGTTGGAGTTCTCCTGTGGTTAGTCCTGATGATTTGCTACAGCTCAGAGATGCTGTTTTCCAAGTGCTGTTTCTATGTGGAGGGGGGTGGGTGTCCACAGTGCGTGCTTGGATCTCAGCCTTCTATGTCTTGATTTTGCCATCACAGCGCACCACAACACCATCGTCTTTGTAGATGAGTCATGAACATCACACCAGAGGAGCCTTTCATGCTGTTATCCATGTCCTGTTGCCCAGGCAGCACTGCATTATGCACGGAAGCAATGTCAGTACAGATAAGTCAGGGCTCAGACCAGGGACCTCCATAAGGCCTTTGAAACTGGTATGGTGAGATTGTGCATCCTGGGACTCAGTGGCTTCCACTCTGCAGCTCTCTCAAAAGTGAGCTGGTACACTGCATTTTTCTTCAAGTCTGAATACCTGGTATAGATCTTCAGCCAATTTTGATGGGATATCGGGAGGGACTGAACATAGAAAAGCTGACCTTGACTTCTTAGAAGTTGAGCATTCCTCAGGGCTTCATTCAGTCTTGAGAGGTACAAAGTCACATAGCCAGGGCATGATCTGAGCACAGACCAACTACCTTTTCAACCTTCGTTGCTGCTGCAGACAGCAATGCGTCAGGGAACGTGGAACAGGCAGACAGTCCTGCTTTTGCAGAATACATTTGAGATCTGTACTTGTATGCAAAGGAGAGAAAGAACAAAAGATAAAGGAAAAAATGAAAAAAGGAATATAAAAATGAAGTAAGGAAAAAATTAATGATAAAAGAGGAAAAAAAATGAAAGGAGTTCAACTCAAAGAGACATTTCCTTTTCAGAACCTGTGAAGTTGTACCAAGGTAAGAGTCATTTTTTGCCTCTAAATTCTGTTCTGCAGCAATAATAAAAAGACACAGTGGGGAATGGGAGGGTTTTGAGGATGTGAGGAAGCACGAAGGAGTCAGAATTATGCTCTGCATTTGTTATTACGTGAAGGGTAGAGCCTTGCCACATCATATCCAAGCAGTGCAGCAGTACTTAAAGACTAAAAATCACCACCACTTCTAAATGACAGATGAATTAGTACAGATTTGCAGGCTGGTTCCTTGAGAGCCCAGTGGTGATTCTGGGGTGAATTTCCCAGCTTTCTGTGAAACTGAGGTTTCACATTGTTCACGAGTGAGTTCCACCCACTGAATCGGGGTGTCACGGACCTGTGGAAAGGAGTGGGAGCAGGATGGGAAACTTCAGAGTGGTTGCTTTTTACACACCAGTGGTAATTCTGTGTATCAATCTGTGCATCAGAGTATTCCATGCATCAGCCTGAATTTGGGCTTGTTTTTGTGTGAAAGCAATTGGCTGGCAGGGTTGCTGTAAGTATTCCTGGTAGAGCTGTGTTGCGGGAGGGGTGGGGGGGAGACGCTGGGTTTTTTAATGGGAAATTTTTACTTTATAACTCAAAAGTTGAAAATTTTAGCTGAAAACTGTAGGAGCCTTCCCTGATGTGGCCTCTTGTTTCCCAACAGGCATAAAATACCCTAGATAGAAACGGAAAGTTTCTGTTTTCATTTAGAAGGAAAGTTTCCAACCAATTCGAATAGCTGGTTACCAGTCTCTAGCCTGGCCTCTCTCTGCCAGCCTCCAGCTTCCCCATTGCCCATGCACCAGTGTTTCCCAAGAGGCACTGGAAGTTTTGTGGAGCTGAGAAGTGGTCTCTGGTTACCCACAGCTGCTTCAGAGCATGGACAATGTCATTTTGCCGTGGATTTCCAGCCTGAGCACTGGTGGAGAGAAGACAGCAGTGGTTACTATAAAACAAAGAGCAGTCACCAGGCTGTGAGAAAGTGGGTTTTAGGTCAAGAAATATGGAAATCTAAACTCTTTAAGCCCCTGTTGTTGGAAGATTTATTCAGAAGCCAGAGTCCCCTTGGACCTGGGATCTCCTTGCCTTAACCTCTTTACCCTTCCAGGAGGGTTTGGGACTGGAAAAGTGGACAAGGCAGAACTGCAGCAGAAAAGCTCACCCCTGACTTCAGGGCAGAGAACTGATGGATTCAGTACAGGGGCTTGATGCTGCAAAGTGCAGCACACCCAGCTGTGTTCTCACCCAGAAGAACAAGGTGTGCAGAGCAGGGATGCGAAAGGAACCCCATGCAATGGCCTTCCACACCCCAGCAGTGCCACAACCACCCCTTGCATAGTGTCACTGTGGGCAAGGCACCTCCAGTGACCTTCAGAGAAAGAATTACATTTGCAAGGGATAAACTGTTCCCTACATACCCCGTTCCTGGCTAAAGCCTAGCCTGTTAAATTAAGCCCATTTTGTTAAGGGTTTTAAATGCTGCTTGGCCATATGCAGAATTATGTCTTTAAAGATTAAAAAATCCAATATAAACAGAATAAATCCAGGGAGCTGAATGCATGAATCATTATTTTAGTACATATTGTCCATTCTAATCTGCAGCCCAATTGTGAAGTCATTCAAAATGCTGCTTCTCAGTAATTAGCAGGAATCTAACTCAGAGCCAATTTCTGATTAAATGTGCTTAAAATCAATAAAACATCATGAGTGATTAGAGTCACGTGTGATTAGCCCTGTCGAACAAAGCAGAATAAGTTATGGCCTCACTTTAACTTGTCAAAAAACAGAGCTGGGGGTGGGAATGAGGAGGAACAGCTGATATTTCTATAAAGGGTTTTTCCAGTTCTCTGTCTTTCTCTCTGCTCCTGTAGAAAAGTGAAAGGATTGGTTTGTTGTCTGAAAATTACAGGCTGGAGGGGAAAGTTTGGGGAAGCTTTGGCTCTTCTTGTGGGTTTGTTTAAGGATATGCTGGCAATGGCATTTTTTAATCCTGTATCTCAGGTGCAGTAGGGTTGCCTGCTTCTCCTGCCACCACCTTTTCTCCAGCACAATCCTGACTGTTTTCAGAGTGAAATACCTGGAAGCTTTTTGGTTTGGTTTGGTTTGGTTTGGTTTGTTTTTTTTCTGGAAGAGGAACAGAGATCTCTTCTCCCTCCCTGTGAAAGGGAATGATGCAGTGTCATACCACACTCAGGAAGAGAAATAAAGAGCAGCAGCAACTCAAACCCAGGTGTTGATTCAAAAAAGTTAGAGGATAAGCTGGTGGTGAGAGGATTTCTCTCCATCATGCTACCATGTGTTAGGGTGGCTCACAACACTCCTATCCCAGGGTCCCCTGGACACGCATCACCACTCCTTCCATCTATTTGAGGTCCAGCACGATGTGCTGCTGATGGAAAGTAGCTTTTGGCAGCATTCCCCTCTCCACATCAGCTCAGGGCTGGGGAGGGAGATGTGCCAGCATCCGGATGGGTCGGAGACGGCTGCGATCTCACGTTAGGCATGTGGGGGCTGCGTGAGGTGGGAGAGTTTCTTCAGAGCTTAGTGTTTGGCAGGGCTTGCAGGCAAAGCTTCCCTTGACATCAGGAGATGGAGAACAACACTCATTTATAGCTGCAGCTTCTTCACTTACAGCTGTGTGACTGCATCCCTGCTGGTTGGACCCTCAGAAGAAAATCCAGCTGTATTGCTCGGCACTGCCTCCAGATCCAGCCCTGACAGTGATGTTGCTGGAGCTGCTTTCTTCCTATCTCAGTAACCAGAACAAAAAAAACCCCCATCCACAACATGCACACGGTTGTAGGTGAAGGGGAGAAGCTTGGGAAGCGTTGTCCCAAGTGTATTTCCACTGGCAGACTGTGTTTAATTGTATTGTTTTGTGGCCTATTTGAAAGGACATTGTTTATTTCAAGAGTACATCCACATGCTTATTTCCTGCTCTCAGCAAGGCTCTGGCCTTCCACTCAGTGAAGCTCAATAATGTTTGGCAAAATCTCGTGGGGTTTTTTTTTGTGCTTGTGTGTGTAATCCTGCCACGTTCCCTCTTACAGCCAGGAGTTGTACATGGAGTAGCTCAGGGCGTCTCCTTCCCACGCGACTCCTCATTTGCCCGTCCCTTGGGAATAAGAGTTTGTCACTCTGTAACAAGATGCAATGAGCCGCGAGGGAAGGCTGTAGTGAACTTAGGCAAAGGGCCTGGAAGCACAGGAGACCTTCTAAGAGGAGCCCTGCTGTGGGCAACGTCAACATGTCCAAGAACTACACTGAGCATTGTGTTGGTGTTTCTTCCAAATGAAAAGGTCTTGCAAGCATTCAGCTGAAATGAAAAGGCAAAGAAAGTTCATTAAATGGTGTTCTTGAGTCAAAATTAGCAGCCCAAACTCAGAGTGGGTAGGTTGTGCATCATAATGTGCCATTAGTGGCAATGCCAACCTGGGAATGACACTTCTCATTGATGGGTAGTGAGCACCAGCAGGGACAACACACCTGCTTCACCCCATATAAATGTCCTCTGTGCTATAGGTTCCCTTACTGCTCTTCTGGCAACCTGCTGGTCTTTAACAATATAAATAGTGCATAGATAGAGGAGAGCAGATCATCAGCAGATGTCCATGGCAGTAGCTGGGTTGCCCCCAAATTACACCAGCTGAGCTCCAGGATCTGCTGTGCTCTGAGAGATAAATCACTCTGCACTGACCTCCTGGATGCAGCAGCAATGCAGGACCATCTGCGCCCATCCCCAGTGCCACACTGCATGTTGGGAGATCCGCCTCTCAAAGTAGTTGGAGTCAGGACTATCCAAAGCAGGGATCTGGTCTCTGCACCTCTGGAAATAAACCCCAGAGCTGAACGTGGGAATTACATAAATCAGCTAATTATCCCTTTCCCTACACCCTCTGTGCATAGTTTTGTGTCTGAGTTGGGGTTTTTTGCTTTTCTCCAAAGCAGCTGGAGATGGGATGTTGAACATGGTATGTTATTGCTCCTAATGGTATTAAAGAAAAACATCTCAAGTGCTGGCTGGCATGTTTTGATTACATGCAAGGGTAAAATGAGTACCAGATTTGGAGCAGGGAAGACTTTTTCCTCCAGATCAGATTAACAGGAGCTGTTGGGAGAGCGAAGTGGAGAAGGGAGGTGTTGGGAGGCAGGGGCAACACTAGAGATAATCTCTCTCTTAGAATTCATTTGGCATTTTCATGGAACAAATCCCTGCTACATAAGACCAGAGCCCTTGGTGGTTCCTCTTCTCTCTTCCTTTGGTGTTACTATTTGTGGCTTTATTTATTTGTACTAAAAGCTTTAAGCTCATTATGGCATTTTTGCCAAGTGTTTTTGTGGCTTGTGTTGAGTGAGCGTGTGCAGAGCAGTCGTTCCCTGGACTCTTTTGGATTAATGTTTGTCATATGATTGCCTGTGATTTCATGACCTCTGTGGCTGAAGTGAGCCCTGTGGGGTTTTTTTTAAGTATGTGCAATTTAGCTTTTAATTAAGGCGTCGTTATCCAGGGAGTTGCAGCTCGGTTGGCTTGCATGCCCCAAGGTTCTTCTGGCTTGATACTGGAGTAAGGTAGCCCATATTTGGAAATATTCAGCTCATTTCTCTTGTTTCAGTTTTCCAAGCTGTTTGAATTAATCTTCAGTCTTCTTTTCCAATGTTTACTGAAGAACAGCAGTTTTTTTTAACACTCCCTTTTATCACACAGTGTGATCAGCCGAGCTCAGACAATGTGCATTCACGCTGGGGTCTGTTGCTCATTTAGCAGTCTACAAACTACTAACCAAGTGCAGATGCCTTGAGGAAGATCCATCCTCTCTGCACGGATGAACCATGGACTGGGAGGAGCTGTGTCATGCGATTCGCAGCTGTGTGTCACAGGCACCGGGGGCTAGGGTGGCTTCACTGGCTCTTGGTAGGGCTGCTCGTTCCTAAGAGGGTTTAGATACCTTGATCACCCTCATGATTAATTCACAATTAATTCAGCTTTACTTTTGTTTATTTCCCTTTTTTTTCCTTCTTTTCCATACTAACGTGTGTCACCAAGTCCCCATGTTTAGCTCTCTAAATGGGCTCAATCTGCAGGAAAGCCAGCGCTTTCTGGTGCCATGGGGTTTGGAGTGCTCAGGCTGTAGTATGTGCACAGGATTGATTTTCAGAGATGCCTTCCTTTTCATGCACTATCTCTCTCAGCTGTCTCTAGGTTACCCAAAGAATTTGGGAGCTCTGATAGACATCTGCCTGCAGATTAACACCAGACAACTAGAGCAGAGAGGTACTAGACCTTCATCCTGCCCCTTCAGAGAGACTCGGTTCCCCTCTGCCTCCTGTCTCTCTCCAAAGCAGAGATTTACTTGACAGCAAGTTCCCAAGGTGCCACCACACTCAGCTGCCTTACTAAAGGAACCTGAAGGTTACTGCTAGTGAGTTTTTCATGCATCTGATTTGGAGCCTGTTAGCATAAGGGGAACTCAAGTTTAGATTTAGGGCAGTGTTTTGGGGTGTTATAATCACATACCATTTCTCTAAGGAAGTAACAGAGGTGTCTCAAAGATAAGAATTTCAGTACTAGGCCACACTTTGAGAACCAGAAGGTCTTGAGATGTTTTTAACCAGTGCTTTTATTGATAAAATGCACACTTGTAAAATCAAGATCCAGATCTGCTCTCAGATTTGGTACATTTTATGATTTCCTTGTATGTTAGGTGGGATCCAGCATCTCCATCCTGGTCAAGTTTCAACAGCTTAGTGTCCCATTCTTAGAGAGCGCTTCTTACAGTCACCTTTGCTTTCAAGCTCTTGATTTCTGCTTCTCATTTTCCTGAGCTCAGTGCTGAGCTGTTGAGCTGGGTGCTCCACTAAATCTAATAATCTTTAGAAATCGTTCTGTTTAATATTTGTATGGTGGCCAAACTCCGAGTTCAGTCAGTCGTAATCATCACACTGGAGCATGGTCAACATGTAAAGTTTGGCCTGGACCCTGTGGCCATCTGGATGCAGGGAAACCAGCTGCCTCTTGAGCTAAAAATGCCCTTCATCCATCATGATAAATCTCCTTTTTTCTTTTTACCAGCAAACCTTCATCCTGCAGTTTACCTCCCTGTGCATTAATGACCATACCCTTCAAATAGGGTTGTTGAGGGCTGTTTAGGTTTCACGTGGCCTCTTGGAAAAAACTCACACCAGATACCCTGGCAATAACTATGGGTAGACTTGCCAGACCTTGCAGAAATCCACCACCAGGTACATGCACCTTGCTGGCATCAGCTGGGAATGCAGGTGCCTCTGAATCTTAGAGCCAAAGGGTGTAGAAAGGCACCTCTGAAGGGACAGGATCCTCCCAAAGGAAAGGCACATTCAGACCACTTTGAAACTGCTTTCAGTGGTACAGGATAGGAGTCATGTCTCCTGACATTGACTTCTCCATCAGTTGCTAATTGAGCAAAAGAGATGCTTTCAAAGCAGGAATTACCTCCCATTAAGTTGAGATGCTCCAGGCAGGTCAGATAAATCATGCTCGAGTCATTCATTTCTCAGTATTGATGTTAAAGGGAATCTTGACCACTAGTTCCAATGTCAACATCGTCCCTGGAGACATCTAACATCCATGGAGATGTGAATCTCAGCTGGCTAGTCTCTGTCTCCGAGGTCGAATATGAGAAAAAAGAAGCCAGGCTGAAGGCAGTTAGAGACTTAAAACAGATGCAAAAAAAAATGTCTAGAAAGAGAAAAGCTATGAGATGACCCATAGTTCTGGGAAGCTATGTGCACCTGTCTAAAACTGAAGCAGCAAAACAAGAGAGCACCAGAGAAAAAAGCAGAATTGGATCAGTGCGGGAAGATGAAAATTTCCTTTCAACGCTGAAAGTAACAGTTTCTAAAATCCACCTTCTCTGTCCCTCCCAAAATGTAAATGCTAGTAGTTACCCTTGTGAAAATCTGGAGCAGTTTTGTGGTAGTAAGTAGCAGATTCTTGGCTACTGGAGCCTCAGTGTGGCAGATGGGTTTTTTGGAAAATGACACTTGCGGAGCCCAGCTGGTAACCACAGCTGAGATCTCCCTATCGGAGATCTTAGAAGTCGATGGCTGCATCAGCTTTGATTTCACTGGAAACAGTGACTGAGCTGCTGGAAATTACACCCAGGTGTTAGGTGGAGAGGTCAAGCTTGGCCAGCAGCTCCCAGGATGATAACTGACCCATTTCAGGCAATTGCCCCTGTTTACCACCAGAAACACCTGCATTCACTGTGATATTGCTGACACCGTTGGCAAATCATTTTGCCTTTTTAGGTGAGCTATTAAAAACATTTTCTCCACTGGTTTGGGTGATATTAAGGTCTATTATGGCCAAGGGCTGGGCACCTCTTTCTATTGCTGCCCAAGACACCTTGCTTTGGAAAGGCCAATCTGCCTCCAGCCTGCTGCTAAACCGAGCCAGAAACAGGCATTTTCCAACCTCCCCTCCACCACCAGCAGGAAAGGTTGGCATTTAGAAGCAGTTCCCTTCTGAATTACACAAGAAACTTGGAATATTAAAAGATTTTATTGAATCAAAGGAGAGTAGAGTGTTGTATCTCACATGTGGCAAAATGAAAATCAGTCAACAATTTCCCTCAAAAGTAAACAAGGCAGCATATGGGGAACTCTGTTGGTGCTGTTGTTGTTGTTGAAATCTTCTTGCTCCCAGAAAAATTTGAAGAAGTGTTATTTTCAGATGGAGGAGGGGGGAAAGCGTATGGCATGTCTGACCAGTTGCATTTGCTTCCAGCTCAGAAAACATCAGCTAGGTTTTGAATCTACCTCTGCTGAGGGCTGGGTATTGTTTCCCCAGCACAAATGACTTTAAGTTTGGGGGTTTTTTTTGTCTTGCACCAGGTCTTACCATACTCAATAATAAATTAAGGAACCTCCAAATGTTTTCAGTGCCACCTGCCAGCTGGCTTTTGTATTCTAACCTTCCCTGAGATCAAGAAGACACAGCTTGCTTTGTACCATCTGATCTGATTGCTATTTAATCCTCCTTTTCCAATAGTTTCTGTGTCTCCAAACTTTTTTTTTTTTTGCTCTAAAACTTACTTTTTGTGCCTGTGCCATATGCACACCCACCTGGATGTGTTATGTGCTATGTTATGTTTTATGCTGTGCTAAGTGCTATGCACACACCTAACCATGATGTGTTATAAGTAGAGATAGCTGTGGATTTTCCATCCTGTCATTTTCCAACAAAAAAAAAAAAAAGTAGATTCGAAAACATCAAATTTTGCTGTTGAAAAATAGAAATCCTTTCCTCCTGTATGTACAGCCCCCAGATAAAGCCACCATTGGAAAAATGGAAATTAAAGATTTCAGCTGGAGATGGATTGATTGTAATTAGAGTATGTATAATATCTCAACTAAACATTCCCTTTTTTCGTCCCTTCAAACAAGTGTTGAACTGCTTTTGCCAGTGGTGAAACCAAAGAAGAAGAACGCNTCACTGTTCAGGTGAGGGAGCCCTGGCACAGGCTGCCCAGGGAGAGTGTGGAGTTTCTTCAAGACCCACCTGGACATGTTCCTATGCGACCCGATCTAGGTGAACCTGCTTCTGCAGGGGAGTTGGACTAGATGATCTCTAAAGGTCCCTTCCAACCCTACCATTCTATGATTCTATGAATGGCATGGTTGAGCCCTGTACCTTCTTCTGGGAGATGACCTCTCCCTCCACAGAGCATGTAGTGGCCATTGCACTGCTGGGAGTGATCAGCAGTGGCATTAGTCTGAGGCCAAGGACCTATGGAACACGGAAAAGTTCCCATTTCAAGACTGAGATTTGATGTTTTACATCACTGCTCCCAGAGAAAGGGGCAGTGCTGGGCTCCTCCTGAAGGTATCTTTAATTCCCATCACCTGCAAGGAACACGGAAGAAGGTGTTTGTGAGTGATTGTATGGAAGAGAGTGGTTGCAGAGGCTTTCCTATTGCCATTTCTGCTTTAGGAGAGACCAAAGAAGGTCCCTGCAGTGATTTTGGTGCTGATTGGACAGGGTCAGTGGAAGGGATGGAGTCAAGCAGGTGATGAAGAAGTTGTCTGGCATGTAGCTGGTCTCAGTTTATACTGGTTTCCAAAAATCAGGGAGAAAGGTATATTTTCTTTTAAAAGATATGATTATAGACATCATTGCTACCCAGTCAGCAACTAGAGGTGGACAGCACTGGCAGTTCTGCTTTGCTTTCAAAGCTCTGAAGCACTTTTAAGCACAGAGTGATCCCATTGCTGCCTGTCCTCTCCTCGTCTCCTCAAACATGATTAGTGGCTTGTCCTTTCTGTTGTCCTTCTCAATTATTTCCTTTGCAGCAGCCCAGAAGAGCAGGAGATTCCTGCTGACAAGGCTCCAAGTGCAAAATGCTGTGTCCACGATGGAGAGAAGATGAAGTAATTCCAGATGCACTTTATTCAGATGATGAGTGGGACACCAGAAGATGCCAATGCAGAAAGCTAGAGTAAACACTCCAGTTGTGTAACAAAGCCAGCAACAACAGAAAAGGTGAAATATAACAGACAGGCTATATTCAGGCATCTCCTTACATGATGTAGGGAACTGGGAATTGGATCTATCCAATGAAATAAACAGCTTTTTTACCATTTTTTTACCAAATATTGCATTTTGCAAGATGAGGCACCCTTAGAACTTAACTGGAAGGGTTCTTCAGAGGTTCACAGTGCTGTGGCTAAAGCATAGTCCTGAAAGCCAAGAAATATGTGTTCTCCCCGCTCCACGGTGGTTTTGCCCCAGGACTCTAAATAGGTAACTTCATCTCCCCATCCCATTTTTGTGCATTCAGCCATCTTTAACCCATCTTAAATCCTTCATCTGCTTTCACAGTCCTCAAGACAAGCTAGTGAGCAGCTGACCTGTGCCAGCCAAGGTGTGGGTGTTGAAGACCATGGTCTGAGTAATAGATTTGTTTGGATCTGATTAGGCCACTTTTATGTCAGTGGCTGTACACATAGCTCCTAAAACCATGATATCTGAGCTCTCCCCTGGAATCATGTGACTCCTTGTTTGCTACATCTTGGTGTTTTGGTGGATCAGAAGTGCCTGTTAAGTATGGGCTAACACACAGACAATGACAGCATATTATCAGAGATATTTCACTTCTTTCTCACTCCTGTTGTATGGGATTTAGACACTGCACACTAAGTGAGGCGAGAGCTATGTAGCTTATTCAGTTTTCATAAAGGAAATTAGTTGATTGGTTTTGGGGAGGAGATGTTTGTTCTGTTGGGTTTTTCCTATAAATAATATTCTGTCAGCATCTAGGCACTCTGGAAAAGGAAAATTAACTATCCCATTACTACAGCCCTAGATATGATCTACTTATGTCCTCTGAAAATTGCCTCAGCTTTCAGAAATGTCTGTTGTAGAGAAAACATACTGTTAAGGCTGTTCTGCAGTATTTGAAAGAGCAGAAGCACCTTAGCTATTGCTCCCCTGACCCCTTCCCAATGAGTGAAAAATATCTTACAGACAGAATATTGCTGATCACCAAGCACAGTGCAGAATTGTTGCTTGTTTCCTATTCTCTAACAGGGATGCACCAGAAATAGAAACAGCTGCATCTTTCAATTGGGTGAAATTTGAATAATGTCGCTGCACTTGAAATAAAATGGGTGAGTGGTTTGATCTGGGAGGTGCAAACGACACTAAAGTTCAGAATTGAGTGGCAGATACATTTCTAGAGTTCCCATGACCCAAAACTCCAGAACATTTGTATTTGTGGTTCTAGTTTCTTCTTACAACAACAGCAACATCGACACAAAGGCTTGCAATTGACTGCTCAGGGAGTGCTCTCACCAGCAGACGCTCATGATGGACACATGTAGCAGAGCACTGATTGCCAGACAATGTCAATGAGATTTTAGACCAAGAAAGTAAGAGAGCTGCTTTTCTTCCTTAACTCTGTTCATTTAAATGACTTTACAGATCCTAACAGAATTTACTGAAACTGGCAAAATTTTTCCAAGATTGAAAGTTTTGAAGTGAAAGCCACTCAAGAACACCTGCAGGCTGTAATTCTGAGGAATCATACATCTCTCTTATATAGGAATATAGAAGAAAGTAGCCCAAACATCCAGGACCCAACACAATGCTGTCTTCTGTTGTCCTTTCCTACAAGACTGAGCCTGCAGGTGTTACTTAATGTGAGTGTTGGACCAGCTATAGGTCCAACAAAGCTGTTATTTAGTAGACAAATATATCTGAAACAATCAAAATTAAAGCAATTTCTGCATATGAAAGTAATAAACTAAGTGATTTATATCTTGCAGTATGTTCAAAGACCCGAGTTCTGATACTGGATGGATTTCTGTGATTGCCCAACGTGAGTCCATTACACTGGTGTTCACTGCTATGCTCTTAGGAGACAACAGTGTGAATAGAAAAGAGGGTTGCAAGTCCTTTTGCGGTGCCATGTTAGCATGAGTTTGTTCATCCAGGTCTGGCTAAGACCGTCAGAAAGGCTTTGGAAAATCCTATGCGACCTGACCTAGGTGGACTTGCTTCTGCAGAGTGGTTGGACTGGTTGATCTCTAACCATTCTATGGTTCTTGATTTGCTGTCAACTCATGGGATCACATCTCTTTCTCTCCCATCCCCTAGTTCCTCTCTGTTGGTCTCCCAGGCCTCCCAAGGGCCGTCCCTCCGCAACGTTTACATGTCTCACATACTTGGGCTCATTTGTCACATCCCCCACTTTACTCATTGCGCGGTGATGCATATTTACTAATTCTAACATTTCCTCGTTAGTCATTCCCTCCAGGCCCATTAATCACTATAAATTCCCAAACGAGAGGCTGCAGTGCATCGTTCCTTCCAACAGACAGCTGACACGTAGTAATTAGGCAGCTGAACATAAAAATAATGAGGCTGAGGCTCCCGCAGATCTCCTTCCCCCCTCTCGGCACCTCGAGGGCAGCCTCTGCAGCACATGCTGCCCCGCACGCCGCTGCTCACGCTGAGGCTGCACAAGCTGCTCCCCAACACCAACATGCCCGTTTCCCTCTCTTTACCCCCAAAACCTGCTCTCTGATACATTGAAGAGGTAGCCGAGTGCTCAGCTTCATGACTTCTGGCAGTATTTTTTCCCTTGCATCTCATCAACCTAGACACTGAATTATTGAATCTCTCTACCTCCTCTGCTTCCCTGTCATGCAGGGACTGGTCCAGCTCCTGTTGTTCATCTCTACCTGCTGCTCCAGAAAATCCCTGTGCCAAGCTGCCCTGCCAGTTTGCCGCAGACTCTCTAACTCAGAGCACACTCTTGGAAATAATGCATCTTTTCACAATGGCTTTACACCCTGAAATAAATGGCGTGATTCAGGCACGGGTTTGACTGCCATGTGAGACACAGAAATGGTCTGAGGGACCAAAAGGCTCTTTGTGTCCAGCCTAATTTTCCTGTTTCCTTGTATTCTCCCTCCCTTGCACAGTTAGGGAACAGTTCTGCAGTCTTTTCTCTCCATTTTAATTTCTTTCCTCCCCTCTTTTTTTTTTTTTTTTTTGGCCAGAACACTCTGTGGTGATCACTTTTGTTTGCTGCAGAAATACCCTGGAAACAGAGTGCCCACAGAGAAGGACACAGTACCAACCACTCCAAATTACACCCTTGTGTCTGGCATCACCGGCCAAACTGGAGTTAATGGGAGGTAGGAAGATGCTTCTCCTATAGCTGTTTGTTTTTTCTCCTGCTCCTTTCTGAAGCAATGTGTCTTGGCTGCATTTGGCTTAAATAGACCCTTGATCTGCTTTGTTTATGGTAATTTCTTTATTCCTGTGAGAGAGAGAGAGAGAGGGAAAGCAGCACTGAACTGATATTGTTCTGGGACTGCAGATGGGCAGATGGTCTGAAAAAATGATTGCAAGATTTCGCTTGCACTCTGGGCCTGTCTTTCACATTTGGGTGCAAAGACCAAATTTTGTCTTCTGTCATGAGGAGACTAATTTAGATTGCCTAAGACTTGAAATCAGTTTGAAGACAAATCCCCAAGGTCAATGACATCACAGATTTGGAGGTTAAGGAATTGAGGTTAAGAACTGACAAACGAGGATGTTGAAGCAAGATTATGGAAATGAGGATCTGTAGCAAATTCTCTCTTGTTTCCCCCTTGTAACCTCCTAATGACATTAACGTCCGTCTTTGACAGTCGCTCCTCAAAGGGGAACTTGCCTGAGCACTAAAGACGCTTTTATGAGTCCCAGAAACATACACAGGAAAAAACATGTGGGCAAATCTGCTAAGACCCAGATATGGGACAGAGTCCTCAAAAGCCCTGTGCTGACTTAAAAGAACTGATCTGAGATAAGGAGGAGAGCAAAGCACAGTTGGCAAGTGGGTCCCTGTTGCCGCATCCCCACCCCAGTCACTGTGCTGGGAGCAAACATCTTTCTTTACCCCCATGTTGCTAAATGCACTCAATTCAAAATTCAATCTTCACATCTCCCCAGTGAGTTTGGAGCATTTCTACTGTCCCTTCTCACAGCTGTGAAGCTGCAATTCAGAGGGATTAAAGCCAAGATCGTAACCTGGTACCTATTAACCCTGTCTGCCCAGGGCCAGCCACCCATCTCCCGAGTCCTCGGAGTAAGTTCAAGCTTTGTGGAGTGCTAATAATGTGTTTTTGTTGTTGCTAATGCAAGTCACTTCTTGGAGGTGGCTGAACTCATTTACTCCAGGGAGACTTTCTGGACACCTGGTCCATGGCTGGAAATTTTTTCTGTATCTCACTCATTTTCACTGAGGAATACTGTGTGAGAGGTGGGCTGGATTTATTCCTACAGGTTGGTGGGTCTCTGACTACATCACAAGATCCATGTTCTCCTGTAAGGTTGTGTCTCATCTCACGCATTGCAGCTTGGTTGCTGCAAGTGAGGTTTCCTCCTGCAATTTGTATAGCACCAGACCTTCCCTCCCTCTTTTTATCTTCTCTACTGTAACTGACCAAGAACAGCTGGATGGATAGAAGGCATTTGGTGGAGATGCCTTTACTTTCCCACCAGGTTGGTGGACTGAGCCCCATGGAGTAGTTCTTGTCCTCTTCTTGTCTGTAGGACTTTTCTACCAGTGTTAGTGAAATCAGGCCCATTTCTTTCCTGTGATTAGGAGACAGAAAGCAAAGTGAATGTGCTCCTTTTAATATATTAGCCAGTGATATCTAATGAAAAGATGAAAGATATTTTAAGCTGTAAAATGAGTAAAGATAAAGCCTACACAGGCAGCAAGGTATCCATGTGGATGGAGGCATTATGTATGGATTAATAATGTACATGGCTGTTTGAGAAGCACCTTATTCACCTGTCTGTATGACCTGCCATCCTATTGATCTCAGATGTAAGGATTTATGGCCTTGTTATGAATTTTCTGATGCCTCAGCTCCCTAACATTGAAGCATTCATTCAAAGTAGCTATAGCTTTACAAATAGGGTTCTTTTTTTCAGATATAGAGATTTTCCATCTGTTTGTTCCATTTTCCCATCTGTTCCTCCAGCCTCATAGTCTTGTTCAACCTGTTTATGAATAATGCCTTTAAGTCAATATTTATTTATTTATTTATTTATTTCCTCATTCCAGGGCAATTGTTTCTTTCACAGTGTTTTGATTTGTTCTGAACTACTCTGGGCACATTTTTTGCTAACCCATTTACCTTTCCAATATGTGCTTTAATTCATCAATGTAACCATATGCTTTAAGGTCACAAGGAGATCTTGCCTGAGGCACACTGTGGCAGGGCTAGAACATGCCCCATGGTTAAATCCCAGTAAGAAACCAAACATGCCTCGTGGATGACATCATGGTGCCACCTGGGTGTCACATAGGTGGATGACACCAGGGCATTTCCAGTAGTGCTGCTCTTGGTCAGTGGGGTGTGTCATTTTAGGCATGGTGGGTTTTTTGAGATGCTAAAATAGGACTTGCTGCTATCAGAAGCAGCAGGAGAGTAGCCAGCCAAGCTATTGCTCTCTGCCACCACAGGTGCTCTCCACCTCAATGTCATTCAGTCATCTGCTCAGGGACATTTTCTTTGCACTCACCTAGTGTGACCCAGGTGTTGCTCAGTGGCTAGATATCTTTTATGAAAGCGTTGTCAGGCAATTCAGAAACACGAGCATCTTGCAACAAGAAGCAGATAAGATGAAGGATAAGTTCTAATAAATAAACTTCCTTTTACCAGTAGAGGCAGCTACTGAAGATGGTCTCTCAGCACCTCCCAAGAGTTCTCTTGACTGAAGAACCTCTAGTAGTTTCTGAGTAGTTACCAGATAGACATCAATGTATCCAAGGCAATCCTGTGTTTGACCAATCTGGAAAAACTTTTCAGGACTCACCAGCTAGTGTTTTATTACAGTTAGGTCAGAAGCTGGTCTGGATTAGTCTCTGTAATTGTCTGAAAGACATGAGGAAGCATCCCTCAAGAAGCTGTCCTTTCTGCCACAAAGAGAGCACAAATTTGTGTCTCTCCAGGCCACCCAAAAAGTGATGTTTGATTTGTCAAAATGCTCCTTTCTGCAGAGGAACCGAGAGCTTGGAATATATCCAGAAATGTGTTCAGCTACACTTTTTTTAATTTCTCTTTTTATGTAAGGAGGGGGGGAACTAATAATAAGCTTGTAAATCATGTGGTTAAGTTTATAGAAAAATGCTTTGGGAAAGTTTTCTAGCCTTCTGCAAGACATTTGGGTTTTATTCCTTCAGTCTCCACAAGGCATTTGCCTTCTACTGTTTGCCAGCAGGAGAAAGATTGGAAAAATTCTACTGGCCCTGTCATCACAAGGGACAACTGTGGAATGGTTTTATTGTTACCCTTCTCCTTCTGGGTAGGATGAAATCAGACTCTCCACTGAGCTGAAGACAAGGCATCTTCTTTTTCATTCCAGATGTGCTAATATATTGGTAAACAATCAGGCCTTTTGTCATATCCAATGCGAAGTTCAACACTTTGTGGTGTGCTTGGCAGCCTTTGAAGATCGCTATGCCCCGCCTTTCAGGTAAAAGGACAACTTCCCTTCGCCTTGGTGGGTGGGTGATCTGCATGCTTGGAGCTAAGCAGAAAGGAACTCTGAATTTACTTCCGAAGGCAAATGTTTGGGCCGTGGAATTTTGAGCACAAGAGGAGGCCAGTCTTGCATGCTTGGTAGTAAACTCGAGGCTTTACCTTCCAGCTAAGCATAGTTTGGTAGGAAGTTTAGCCTTTACCAACCTGTGCTGGTTTGATTCCCTTTGTTCCCAGAAAACAAAGGCTCTGTGTTCACAGTTAAATCCCCTCCACACAAGCAGTTTCCTTTAACTAAACAAAAGCCCACTAAGAAAGAACGTTTCTCCCTTTGGGTAATGAAACCCCATGCTCATGGTATGCAACATTCCCTTAGTTCACTTATTCTGTTACTTTTTACAGTTCAGTTTCCATACTCATGTGTGGTGCCAGTACTGTTGGTGATGAATTTCTTGCAGAGCTGACTCGAGCAATGTCTCTCTGAAGTAATCATTTTCTCTGTCACCCCAGCATTTAGCTGAGTACATAGTCTCCAAGACCTTTCACCAAGCATCCATCAGCAAAGAGTTCAAGCTAAGCAAGACACTAGTCTGTTCCAGAGGCTGAGCAAATCACATGCCTATGTTGTAACTAATTATTTCTATTGGCTGATTGTTTTTTAATGTGTCCATTCTGCAGGTAAACAGATTAATCTTAGGAAAGTAAAGGTAATAATGATGCTGAATTTTATTCATTGCTTTCCTTCAGAAACTGAAAGGCTGAATGCTGAAATAGGTGTAATTTAGCTGTGCAGTCACTTGATTTTTTTTTTACCCAGGCAACTGTGGGCATCTGGGATTGCTGGGCAAGATTGGGAAAGCCAGAAAAAAAACCTAGAATCTCCTAACAGGACTCTGCATGTGAATGACATTACCCATGGGTTCTCCAACCCCCAACTCCTCATGAATCTCTTCATTTAAAATAGAACCTTTTTTAATTGGCAAATTCCCTGGAGAAGCTGATTTCTGGTGCAATCACATAGACTCCACATCCAGAGAACACAAGAACATCAGTTGTTTGAGATGTTTGAATCACCTTTATGATCTCAGGTGCAAATCTGAGCATCTCACAGACATCTCAGAAACTGCTTTGACAACTGTGATATACTCTTTGTACCTTGGTTTTATTCCAGAGGCATCCAGAACCGTTTCAGAGAACACAAGCCACGGATCAAGGAGACCCAAAAAAACAGTGCTTGACCCACAATGTTTGTGACTGAAGCACCAGAAGGGTGATGGGTAGAAGCACAGGAGACACAAAAGCACTGCTCACTGCTACAATCCAGCTATACTCAGGGAATTGCAGGACTGGAAAGGACCCTGAAAAACTCTTTCAACCTTAGAAAATAAAGAATGGAAAAAATTCACCCAGTTAAAACTCTTGGAGGGAGATGTCATGTGAACACTGTGAGGTAAGGTCCTGGGCCTCTAACCCTGCCTGGGGAATGTCCTCACCCATGGCACTCCTGCAGAATTTTTTTCACTTCTTTTTAAAGAAATCTGAGTCTTGAAAACAAACAAACAAAACAAAAAAAACAAACAAAACAAAAAAAACAAACAAAACAAAAAAAACAAACAAAACAAAAAAAACAAACAAAAAAAAAACTATGGCTAGAGATACTCAGGAAGAGCAGTGGCTGCCTGTAATTTAGTAGGACCAACCCTGGAGTCTTGAGCTGGTGTGAGTACCATCAAGCTCTCAGCAGTCTCCATATATAATAGTCCTGCACAGGGTGAAAGTTTGGGTCCTTCATTCCTGGAGTTTTCTGTTTCAAAAGGACCTTTCTCCTGTTTGTATGGGATTTTTTTTTCCCCAGCACTGTGAAAAAGCTGTTTTAAGTGGAAATTTTACCAGGGCCAGGTTTTCCTGCCTGCCCTCCCTGGGCTGGGAGGAGGGAGACCTTTACCTGCTGCTCACTGCTGGGCAGGGACACCATGAAGGAAATGTGACCCAGGCGTCTGGTGGCAGCTTTTTGGGCTGGGTTTGGGTTTGCCTGCTGGGCTGGGGTTGCAGCTGGCTGGCCTCATCTCTTCCCTCCCAGCGGCTCTCGCCAAGAGCAGAACATGCTTTCTCCTGCTGATTTCTGCTTGCCATATTGATTGCAGCAGGGTATAATGGAGACAAGTCAGGCAGAAAGCCAGCCACCCTTGGGAATGATTAAAGAGCAAGCAGGAAAGGAGAGGAGTGAAGAAAAACAGTCTGACACTTAGGACGTGGCAGATTTGGAGCAAATCAGGCCCCTTTCTCCACCCCACATCAGCATGGTACCTGGGGCAGTGCAGTGGCACCTCTTCTCCATCTTTGCCCAAAAGAAGCATCACAGGGACCTGCCCTGTAAGCCGGGAACAAAATCCCCAGGCCGTGTACAATATCCCTATTGTGCATGGATTTGCAGACTGATTATTCAGAGTGTAGCCAAGGAAAGGTAAGGCTATGACCCATTGTTTTCCCTGCGATCAATTGAATACTGTCATTTGCATTTAAAACGCTCAGAATTCGCACTGTCAATATGCCAAACAGCTGCTCGGGCTTTTCAGCATTCCGTGGTGACAATCACACTATCGTACATCATTGGCACCAGGATTTGCAATACACTCAGTGTCAAAATTTTGTGGGTTTTTTTCTCTTTTCCTTTTTTTTTTCTTATTTTTGTAAGAAGAAGAAGAAGAAGAGAAAAAGTCCTTCCCCCCTCCCCCTACCTCCCCCTCCAAATACCCAAACCTGTGAAAAATCCACTTTTAAAACGCTGGTGTTCGATGCTGCTAAGCAGGCCTTCACAGATGCCAACATATCAAAATTCATCTCTTTTCTTCCTCTCCTACAATTAAAAGGTAGTTAAGAAAGAGGCTGTTCCTGATAGATCCACCTTCTGTTTTTCTCCTTTGTATGCGTATTATTCATTAGCAGCCTAATAAGAGTTTCAAAATGCTCTGTGCCTCTGCCAGCAGGGCATATGTATGTAGACATGTGCTTGTGACAGATAAGTACATAAACAGCATATTGGCACCAGAAAGACATCTGTGCCTAGAAAAACGCTTGTGATATGTACATAAATGACATTTTAGCTCTAGTCAAGTCCTTGTGGCTTTGAGAGGAAATATGTGACTGTACTCTGTGAATACTGAAAAGGTGTGTCTCAAGAAGGAGAGTGTGTTGGAGGTTTGTGGGGAGTCAGGGGAGCTGAGGTTGCAGCCCTAGCTCTGCCAGGCTGCGGCAGACGGCAGCAGAGCCGTGCCAGGGGGACGGTGGGCGGCCGCCGGCAGCAGTGCCGGGAGCGTGGCCTCCTCGGCAGGAACCACCCGGCACCCCTCAAAGCTGATTCCAGACACTCGTGGGGCTGGCAAAGGCGATGCAGCTCCTGGCTGCCAAGGGAATAAAATCTTGGCCCAAAGACCAAAAAGTCATGGGAGGAGGTGAGCCAGGGTCTGGAGGCACACAGAGTGCTTCCCATGGCACTTTCCGCTACCTACGGTTAATTATCTGGCTGATAAATCTGAACGCAATCCCTTTGCCACAGCTGTCTCCTACAGCAGAGAAGGGATGCTTTGGTCTGTTATGGAACGGAACCAAGCATCTTGTCCTCTGGGATTCCTCCCAGATAACACAATAGGAAGCTTTGTAGGTCTATTCACACCGGCCAGCTGTGTGAGTGCCTCAGTTTACCTATCCATGGTGACACTTGCCTGCCTGATAGCTTTAATTACTGCTGGAAACGTTGTTGTGGCCAGAAGGTTATAGCTGAGAGATTTGTGGGAGTCCCAGGAAAACCTGGAGAATATTTGCATCTAGCCTTAAATAGGAGGGAGAAGATGCAAAATTGGAGGCACTTTACTATTCACCATGCCTGTACAGCAGTAAATACAGACTTCACTCTCTGATTTTGGGGCTTGGAGTCAGAGTTCCAGAGACAATTGAGCCCTGAGTTCCCATGGGAGCACTTGTGTCCCAGTAAAATCACCCCAAGTGGGGAACTTAAGCTTAAGGACTGGGTTCAAACATGTCTTTCCTGAACTTACTCCGGGAGGTACAGGTGGCCCAGCACTCTCTGTTCCTCACCTCCTGCAGTTAGAAATCTCCTGTAGATTTCATTTGATCCAGTAAAGCAAATCCTAAAATGAAATAAGTGTCCAGAGCTGCCATTGCCTTCTGGTCCTGGCTGGATCGTAAAATGGCAGCCACATGTGAGTGAAAGCCATCGGAGACAAGGCCTGGACACACACATAGGGGTGGTTGCTACAGTTCACCAACTTGCCCATGGTGAAAACAGCATCACTTATTTGGGTCTGACATGAGGGGAAAAGGAGCAGCAAAATATCCCTTGCTGTAAATCAGTGTGGGCCCTTGGACTCCAGTGGAGTCTGTCAGTTGACGTGACCTGAGCACGTGGCTTCTGGAGTGCATGGGGGTCTCACACCTCCAACGTGGTGGATGGAACCACAGTGGTGGATGAGTTGTTACTTGNTGTTCTGGGGGGGTGGGGGGTGGGGAATTGTCTCCAGTCATTCTCATTTTGCACGCAATTTTTCCTACATATGTTTCTAATCATTAAGAAATCCTGTAGCTTAAATAATGCTCTGAAAGTACGGTAACTGTTGGACTACATTCTGTTGTAACCTTATTGAATTTCACTTCTCTGGAAAAAATAATGGGATACTATATCTTGAAAAACAAATGGTAATTGCATTTTTAACAGAATGTTTCTCTTTGTGTTTCAAAACCTTCTGCACACAGTTAGACATCTAGCCAGGGAAGAAGGTACAAAGCATATGGGCCAATTTCTGTCTGTTGGCTGTTCAAGATGCCTTAATATTCAGGCAGTGACGTCTCTGTGTATCCGTGCAATATGGCACAATTTATCATCATGGTATCCATGAGCTCAGGTGAGGTCACATCAAAAAGTTGTGCACTGGGGTCAGAGGAGGAACTGGGGAAAGTGGGTTTGCATCCTGCTCTCTATTAGACATGTGGGTGTACATCTTTATAGGAATTGCCATTTTGGCTGTTTGAACCACAGGAGATGGTTGTTTCTGTGCTCATGGTGCTGGCCAGAGGCACAGGTTCATCTTCCAGGTGACCAGGATGTTGTTGAGACTGCCAAAGCAGGAGTAGCCCAACACCTCTGTAGTGCTCATGCACCGCAGTGCCACGGCTTCCTTGGTGCTTTGGGGATTCGCATGTTGCCACATGCTGAGAACTGATTTGATTAAAGCCCGGCACCCAAAATAGCATCGTCACAAAACAGTTTGTTAACTTGCTGGTGTTATTGTCTACCGAGGTTAGGAGAGCCCTGGTAATACTGGAATCCTCTCCCTTAATTTTTAGTAAATCTGGAATGTTGAGAACTTTGTAAAGAGATGGGTTTGGACATGTGAAGCTTCAAGGCAAAGTAATAGGCTGGAGGTTTCTGACTGACAAGACACATGTGAGTACATGCAAAATGTACTTCTCCTGCTAAAAATAACATTTCTCCTGTCAACCACGATGCATCCACCCTCACAACACCACCCAGAAGAACACATTAACACCTTGGTTTTGCACGTAGCCCGATTCACAGCAGCCACAAGTGGTAGAGGGATCTGCACTCTGTGTGCACGCTGACAAATCATATGGCATAGTGAAGAACAGAGGAGTGAAACTGGGCTAGCAGAAGTTGACGGCATATCATCGCAGTCCCTCTGAGCATGCTGTAGGCTGACACCTCCACCAACCGAGTCATCTCTCCGATGCCAGGATGAAGAGCACGAGCCCATTATCCTGATTTAGCCTCTGGTAAGAGCTTGTCACCCCAGGAAGGATGCAATAGGTATGTTAATGCAAGGTTGAGTATAGAGTATCACGGGTGCACCCTCACAGGGACAAGCACGTCCAACCACTGCTGCTCACAGCCATGCTCTGGTGACACATGAAATACGCTTCTCCCATCACTGCTCCCCAGTTGGTGCCTAATACCACCCAGAAACCCATGAATAATACTTCAAACCAAGAAGCGTTGGGTTGCAGAGAGGTTGTAGCCTTAAAAAGGGCTCTTGCAATAACTGAAGTCCAGTTCTGTCATATAGCCTATGTGTGCTTCTGCTGGCACTGCAGTCACCAAGGTAATTAAAGACATGGACAGCAAAGCTTACACAAGTGGAGACAGACCAGACAATACCAATGCTTTCTCCCCAGTTAGTATTTACTATGAAAATTTGCTCTTATTTTCCTGAAAAAATAAAGACAAAATTTTACTATTCTTCTGAACTTCTCATTTTAACCTCTAGGCAAATAATTTGGAAAATCATTCCTGAGAGTTTTGCTTCAGCACAAATTTAGATGCTTTAAAAAGTAAAACTCTTAAAAGAAACAGGAAAACAGGCTCATGCCCATTGCATTGCCTTCTCCTTCCTACCTCTTCCATGTCAAACTCTTTTAAGCAACAGCAGGAGCCTGATCACTTTGCAAACACACAGTTTTTACTCTTTTTTCAGTTGAAAGTATTTACATTTTGCCTTCTTCCATGGTTCGTTCTGTCACACGGCGTAGGAGGACTCTCAGCAAACGTGTTCGCTTTCCTGGGCGTGCTCGCAGGCCTGGGTTTGCTGTGCTGAAACCTCACGTTCCAAACTGCTACCTGCTTTCAAGAGCCACGACAGCAAACAGGGAGTCTTTCCAAGCAGTCTGTACGGCATGAAATTCACTGACAGGAAGTGGTAGAAACGTCCAGGTCTCCAAGGTGGTGGATAATAAACCAGCAGCAGCACTTTAGTCATGTGTAGTCAGTTTCGGGTTGGTTTTTGAAAGCATCCCCTCCTGAAGAAGAGCTTTCATTGGTTTTTTTTTTCCCCCGAGTATAAGGGTGACACCAGCTCACGTTTCCATGAGGAAAACCTTCTCTGTTCCACCCTGGATCTCTTCTTGACCGGCACTGAGACGTCAGCGACCGCCATCCGCTGGGCTCTGCTCTACATGGTTGTGAACCCCCCCGTCAGGGTAGGGACACTGATGGGCCCTTCATTTCCCTCAAAACTCAGTAAGGGAAACTTGGAAATGGAGTCACAGAATCACTGAATGGTTTTGGTTGGAAAAGACCTCCCCTGGTGCAACTTGAGGCCATTTCCTCTTATTCTGTCACCCATTATTTGGGAGAAGACACTCTGACCTCGCTACAACCTCCTTTTCAGGTAGTTCTAGAGAACTCTGTCATATGTTGAACTTATCTGTGCCTCAGATTTATTACTGGAAAGTTTTGAACATGGATATTTTTTATATTTTTGGCTTCCACCTTCCCAAAGTACATGGTGACCAGAGTGGGGGCTCCATGACCCAAGTCCCAGATCTCACCTGGAGATATCATCTGCTAGAAATATCAGAGTAACAGAGAAAACACAAGCCAACCAACACTGACCAACACTGCAGGACTTTTATGGGTCTCACCTCCCTCTGGAGCAGAATCATGAAATCCTACAGTGTTGCTCATCATTTTCAGTTTTAAGAGACCTATTCCTTAAATTTTATAGAGTGTCCTCCATGTACAATGGGAACAGGAACACAGGAAAGCAGTTTGGGATTGTTAACTCCATAGAGTGTTAAAGATCATCTATTCCTATGTACCTATGCGACCTGGTCTAGGTTGACCTGCTTCTGCAGGAGAGCTGGACTAGATGATCTCTAAAGGTCACTTCCAACTCTACCATTCTATGATTCTATGCTTCTATTCTATTCACTTGAGAAAAGCCAGGTAGCAAGTGTCGGTGCACACATACTGCTCTGCAAACACGAGGTGTAGGCATAAGGTCCCTTCCTTGTGTCCAACTTGTTGTGTCGAGGAAAAGGAAAGATAAAAAAAATCTGAGCATTTTGCTCCAAGCAGAACATTTTTATCTTTCTGATAATGTTGGGTTGGACCAGATGATTTGGGGTTGGACTAGCTGTATTTTATATAGTGTGCCTGGAGTAGAACTAATAATAAACCCGTCTGACAAGATGCCTGCTCAGCTACGTCACCAGCCACCCATTTTCTCCCCGCTTCACAGGGGAGAGTGACCAGTTTGACTTCGACGGGAACGTGTGGAAGACACCAGACACCTTTAATCCCGAGCACTTCCTGGAAAACGGCCAGTACAGGAGACGGGAGGCTTTCCTGCCCTTCTCTGCAGGTAGGGTGAGGGATGGGGAGAGGGTTTGAGTGTTTTTTGCAATGCTCTTTTTTTGTTCTTATTAACCAAACACACCCCTTTCCCCAGCTTCCAAACCATCCCCACATTGAAAACACCAGTGGCAGTTAATACTGACTGCTGAGGCTGGGAGGGGAATTGATTTGCTAACACAGGATGAAAAAGCCCCTTTGTTTTTCCCCCTTGCTTGAACTGTATAGATAGCGTATTTCTTTTTTCCCCCTTCTTCTGTCCCAACAACCATCACTGTTTGCTGAGCAGCAAACTACAGGGAAGGTTTCTGCAAAATGTGTGGGTGAACATTGCCACCTAACCTTTCAAGGAAGAAAAGCTCTGTCAGTACTCACAAGTGGAGCCTGAGATTGGGTTGACATTCGCTCAGGTCTCTGTGGGGTTGTAGTTTCTTGCTCCTTTTTTTCAGGCAAGAGGGCTTGTCCTGGAGAGCAGCTGGCCAGGACCGAGCTCTTCATCTTCTTCACAGCTCTGCTGCAGAAGTTCACCTTCCAGGCGCCGGTGGGCGATGAGCTGAGCTTCGCCTTCACGCTCAGCCTCACGCGCTGCCCCAAGCCCTTCCAGATCCGCGCGCTGCCGCGCCACTGAGCCTGGCCTCAGCCCACCCCACAACGGGGCCCTTCTCCCTCCCACCCCAGACACCTGCCCTTGAAATGATGGGCCAAGGATGACTGGCGCTCACCAATGTGCAGGAGGCAGTGGGACGGGCAGGAGGGTCACAGCCTGCACACTGTAACCAGCACATCACTTGCAGCTCTTCACCTCTTCCCTCCTCCTCCCTATCAGTTGGTCAAAATGCATCCATTTAAAAGGCTTATTACTTAAGTTCTGCTGTTAGCAGCTCCCAGGAAAGTGCCTGCCAGCTGCAAAGCCGTGGGCATGCTTGAGTCCACACCAGCTCTTCCATGGGGGATATATCCAGCACCCCAAGATCATTTAGCAATCCCTAAATCCCAGTGCTGGTAGCACCCCAAACAGCCATGGCCTGTGTGTTCTGAGGTGTTCCTGGGCAGTGGAGGCAGCTGGCCTTGGACATACAAGCTCTGGGTTCAATTCTCAGCACCAATTTGGTACTTCCAGGTGGTCGTGGCCTACATTGAGCCTCAGGCGGGCTTGGGCTTGGTGTAGTGTGTGCTCCCTGCATCACCACATTTCTGCTTTGTGATGGAAATATCCAAGCAGAGACCTTTGCAGCAGCAGCATGCATATTTTTTTTTCTCTCATAAGCATATGGAAATTTAAACTAGGAGGCTACAGGGCGGTAGAAACAGCTCCTACCAAAGGCCAAGAGAAGCGGGATGGCATGTGGGGCTCTGCTTTCAGCAGGTCTCAAATGGATACATAAATACAATTTTGCAGTTGCATGTGCAGGGAAGTTTTCTTGAAAAAGGTTTGTGCTTGTAAGATACAAAATGGGGCAGAAAAAAAAAATGCTGGGAGAAAAAAATTCATAGAGCTGATTAATAACTGCCCAGGGGCACTTTCTTGGCAGTTTTGCTTCAGCATAAATTTAGATCGTTTGAAAAGTAAAACTCTTAAAAGGAAAAGGACAAAGAAGTAATGAAAATAAGTTGTAGGTAAAACAGCAGCAGACTAAGTTGATTCGTGGTCACAGAGGTCACTGTGGGTACACTGAGGCCATCCTCCAGGACAGCATGAAGCTTTAGGCAAAGGGGATTTTTTTAAAATCCAGTAGATTTAAATGCATAAGTTCCAATCTCCCCTTGAGCCTCCATTCTCACTCTCCAAATTAATCTCCTCTAACTCTTGTTTAAGTGGCTGGGCAGAGCCCCGGGCTGTCGCATTGCTTCCCCCACTCTGAATCGCACCTGAGGGCTCTGGCAGAGCCGGGCAGGCTTTGGTGGGTATTGAAGGCATCCAGCCTTTTGCAGATGGTGCTTAGCACTTAAACAGGATCAGACCCTTAGCTACTTGCGTGGTGCCCATCACCTCATATGCCTGACTGTGTTTTAAATTATGCAATGCCCACCATGTGTAATTAACCAAGTAAGCTGCTTTCCCCTAACCCCAAAGGTTTGTAATGCTTGTAATCCCAGCTGGGTGTCTGTATAAAGGAGAGACTGGGTAAAGGGCAGAAGGGAGGAATATTCTTCCATAAGAAAATCAGGGAGCTGACAGAGATGTAAAGCTAAAGGTTTGCAAGACTTGTTTTCTTTGGCCAAATGTTTTGGGGTTGTGTTTGGAGATCCTGGTGTTTAAACTTACTTGTTCAGCAGGTGGTCTAGCGGCAGCTGTACTTGGGAGAGCAGCTTGCCCACAGCAAGTCCTGTCCCCAGTCAGCTACCCGTGTCTTACCTTTGTTTGTTTTAACAATTGTAAAACCAACATCAAGGCTCTTCCTGGGATGAAAACCTGTGAGTTCATCAGCCAAGATGGAGCTTCAGCTGTGGCCCGACATGGTTCCTCTCTTGGCAAAGCTCAATGGTCAAATGCTCTTGGTGCTTCTGGTCCTGGTTTTTTTGGTTATTGACCTTGCAAAAAAGAGACGTCCCAGGAATTTCCCTCCAGGGCCACAGCTCTTTCCTCTCGTGGGAACCTTCGTGGACTTTAAGCAGCCCCTCCATCTAGCACTGCAGAAGGTAAGAGCTCCGTGGACATTTCTCCTACTAACAATATTTTACCTCTTCATTGACTTTTGTCACCAAACCTGTGAAGCAAGGGCACCTTCTGAAGCACTAGCTATACAACAACCACTGGTGATAGGTGACCTTTCCTGGTTTTATCTCTTACTATCACTTCCTCTTCCATGGGAGTAGAAAGGTCTAATGGGAAAGAATCCCATAACGGAGGAAGACTTCCTCCTCTTTCTTCCCCTCTAACCGTGACCATTTTCTGCTGGAGCCAAGGAAGAGTTTGGAGGGGCTGGCAAGTGCTATGTGAGAAGTGAACTGTTTGGACTTTGAAAGTCACCATGGGAAATTGTCATGGCACAGAGGACAATGATTTGCCCAATTTATCTGAACGAAACATCAAGACCCTGAGTTGAACATACCCGTGGCTGCTTCTGTGTCACAGAAAGAGGCAGTGATTTGACTCCCACCAAAGCCAGCAAAAGAGAGATATTTTATACAGGCTGAGTATGCTTCTCTGGAAAAGCAGAAGGAAGAATTCTGACTTGCTGGCTGCAAATGTCTTTTCTGGTGACTATCTCTTGCTTTTATCTAGCAGACTGATCCCAGTCTGTCTACCCGGAATTTTCACAGGCCACTAGCATGAGTGTTCCCTAGGAAAACCTTTGGGGAAAACTGAGGCAGCGTGCCTAGGATATTCTTTCAATATATACAATTATTATTAATAAAATAATTGAATTCATTGGTACACACATGATGAGTGAGACACTCATTTGGCCCTAGACTGCTTCCATAAGTCACCACAGCAGTTCAGGGTGACCATGTAGAACCATACTAAGAAGAGAATGGCCTGAGCTTCTTGGCAGAGTAGGGATTGAGAGATGTCATGATCACCCTTTGCTCTCGTACATTGAGCTGGATGCTGCACAGGACACACTAATGCTACCAAAGTCCCTTCAAGGAAAATTACTATAATTTGGCCATAAATGCATTCGGGCTTAAAATTAGGTTTCTAGCCATTAGCAGTTGAAGCTGCTTTCTAAATGGGAACAAGACACCATACCACTTTAGACACCAAGTTGATGAATGGGATTATTTGTGCTTTTCCCTCAGCAGAAAGAGCCTGGGCATAGTGACACAGGAGGTGCCTTCATCCTCCAAACCCTTCATGTGCAGAAGAGGGGTGGAGCAGGTGCCCACTACCAATAAAATAATACCTTTGTTGCAGGTGAAACTGATGCAGCTGCCTGGTGAAACCCATGCCACAACTGTTAACAAATACAAGTAAACCATCTCTCCCACACTATGTCTTTCCCACACAACTGTATCTTTCATATGAGGAAAGGCTGCGGCAACTGGGGCTGTTTAGTCTGGAGAAGAGGAGACTGAGGGGAGATCTCATTAATATTTACAAATATCTAAATGATGGGTGTCAGGAGGTTGGGACATTCCTTTTTTCTGTTGTAGCTAGCAACAGGACAAGGGGTAATGGGATGAAGCTGGAACATAAAAAGTTCCACTTTAAGAAAAAAATATTTCACTGTTCAGGTGAGGGAGCCCTGGCATGGGCTGCCCAGTGGAGTCTCCTTCCTTGGAGGTCTTCAAGACCCACCTGCACATGTTCCTATGTGACCTGATCTAGGTGAACCTGCTTCTGCAGGGGAGGTGGTCTAGATGATCTCTAAAGGTCCCTCCCAACCCCTACCATTCTATGATTCTATGATACAGCTCTCGAGCATGTTTCACGCCACCTCCAGACTTCAGGGAATAGTTTGGATGGGATGGGATCTGTGAACGTGGGTTGGGATTTCTCTGAAGTCCCTTTACTCCAAGTAGGGCTAAATATAAAGTTAGATTCTGTTGCTTGAGGTCTTGTTCATGTGTGTTTTGAAAAATCTCCACCTTCTTGCTCTCAGAGGGCGATGAACTCTTTTTCAGCTCACTGCTCGGTACGGGAATATCTTCAGCGTGCAGTTTGGAAGTCTGACATTTGTGGTAGTCAACGGGTACCAGATGGTGAGAGAAGCTCTTGTCCACCAGGCTGAAATATTTTCAGATCGACCAAACATTCCACTCCTCCAAGAAATCTTTAGAGGCTTTGGTAAGTACAACGACCAGGATTTGCATACAAAGGTTTCATTTGTTTGCAAGGACAATTACAGCAAAACAAAGAGGTTGAATCCAAACTTTGCTAACTGCACCCACAGACGTTTGCACAGAGGAGGCAAGAACTGAGCTCAGTTTCATAATCTCAGGTGTATGTCTTTGATTTAGGGATGATGATGGGGAAAAAAGTCCAGGTCTTGATAAAAGAAGAGAAAAAAAGGCAAGCTGTCCAAAGATTGATACACTGGAAGAGTTTTCCCCCTGCTTTTAATTTCTCCTTTAGTTTTTCTCCCCTGGTTGCACATAGCTGCAGAGATGGGATATGGCGTGCTCCTGCCTGCAGCTCTGCCAACAGCGTGATAGTACTTATAGTATTTTGGCTTACACCTTTCTTTCCCACGCAAAGTGACAAAGTAGCAGATTAAAGCAAATCCATACAGCTAGATCTTTAGCATAAGCCAATTACTCTTGAATTTTAATTCCCAGGCAAAGCCATAACTTTTTTTTTTTCTATGTCTTATGGGGTTTGTTTGCTTTGGCTTGGGGATTTTTGTTGGAGGTGAAGAGCCATTTTTGAATCCCATCACTCACACATGACCCAGAGTGAGGTTTGTTCACTTGGTTTTTGTGCCTACAGGGCTGATATCATCAAACGGGCACATATGGAGGCAGCAGAGAAAGTTTGTTTTGGCAACACTGAAAAGCATTTCTGTAAGATTTGAGGAAAAAGTGCAAGAGGAGAGCCAGTACCTGGTGGAGACGATTGAGGAGGAGAAAGGTGAGTGGGGAAAGTACCACACTGCGCCCAAAGCTTCTAGTCAGAAGTTTAACTCTTACTCAGACGAAGCTTCTAACATGAAGAACAGCACTTCCACAGCTTCAATCTCCATCTTACACTTCCAGACTGTGCCTTTTTGTGCTTATTTTAGACCTCAAGCCTATTATTTTAGTTATCCCACATTAATATTAACAAATAGACACTAACTGTTTATGAAAATGTGCATATTTCTATGGCTGAGAGAGTCTCTCCTGTATTCTGTGGAGGAGGAAATGCAGCTCTCCTGCTATCAGGCACATCCGCTCAGAGGCTTAGTTAACCTCTGCTTGTCCTTGGTTTTGCAAAGTATTTTAAAACTTGTTTAGTCAGGCTTTCCTTTTGTATTGTGCACAGATGAAGCCTGTGCCTTGCTCTTTTATGGTCCAGCTTTTAAGAACTGCCAGAGGGATATTAGTAAGTATAATTTGTATGTTGGTACATGGGTGCTGTTGCACTTCAGCTTTAAATAGCAGCAGATGGGGTTTAGTTAATTCTATGGAGCTATATATAGTAAACAAGAAAGATCTAAATAGGAATTGTGAAATTATATACTGAACTTGCTCCAATTTAATTGCTGTTGCACTGAACAGGCCAAATATTTCATGTTGCCAATAGATTATAGTCCTTTACAGTCCTGATCAATAAACGAATTAAGCTGCTGCTTTGGGCCTTTCTTCCCATTAGTAATGACAAACAGTGATCATGTCCATCACTCTCATATCTGAGCACCAGCCTGCTTTAATTACTTTCTTGAAGAGTGGAGACATCAACAGTCCTGTGCAGAGTGCCTTGCATTTCAAAACAATGCTCCCCAGAGTACTGACAGCAGCTCAGGGCTGGGCTGGATTCTTTACTGATACTGGTGTCTCATTTCATTGCAAGTAGCTCTCCAGGCTGCCTAAAAGGTTCCCTAAGAGATGGTGATGTCTGTTTGATAGCTCTCCCAGGGAATGCAGAAGTGACAAATGTCACACCACACTTGGCTTTCATAGGAACTGATGTGCATCACATCTATGGGCCTTATGAGCTATTGTTGGATTTTACAGGTAGGTGCAGGGATCTGCCATCCTCTCCCTCCCCTCTGTCTGCTCCACCTCACTTGGTTTCTTTGTGGTGGACAGTTAAAGGCCAGTGCAACGGCATTGCTGCAGCATGGTTACTCCTGAGCTCCCTGCTCTGTACTGAGCTTCAATGTTCACCTCTCACAGTTTTTAAAATTAGCACCCAAACCATATTGGAGCCCACAAACCACAACAATCACAGCACAACATGTCCTGGTTGTTTTCCCTGGAAAAGAGTTCAAACCCTGTTTCAGCAGGTGTGTCCTCGTGTGGGTGCATGCCAGTAGCCAGGGCTGGAGACAGGAGGGAATGTCCTTGGAGAAAACACATCATGGCACACAAAGCCCAACCTCCAGCTGGATGCTGGGGGTGATGAGAGTTGGGGGGGACCCCAGGACATGAGATGAAGGCTTAGCACCACCACGGGTGAAAAATAGGTGAGGTCTTACCCCAACTTCACAGTGGCTGATCTGGCAGAGTTTTGATGGAGATTTAAAAGGAAAAAAAAAAAAAAAAAAACAAACCAACCAAAACAACAAGCTGCCTTTCATTTTGTTTCCTCCAGGACAACCATTTGACCCTCATTACAAAATTAACGGAGCTGTTTCGAACATCATCTGCTCCATAACTTTTGGGAACCGCTTTGAGTACCATGACAACCTTTTCCAGGAACTGCTGCACTCCTTGGCTGAGACGCTGCTGCTCATTGGAAGTTTCTGGGGCCAGGTAAAGCCTGTCGGGTGCTTTTGTGCCTTCAGGTGCTTGTAAGTGCTTAGAAAACAGAGTTTCTAATCTGCTTATGCCTGTAGAAAGAGAACCATGTTATAAGGGAAATGGCCATGAGTATTGTTTTACATTAGACCGAGTTTATACACAGAACCCATCAGGAAAGCAAGGAAACAAGTTAAAATTCTTAAGGTATGTGGAGAAAAAAAACACTATTGGATTTTAAACCCAGACTTGTGCCTGACGTAACCAAGGGCCAATGGATAAAACCTTAAAAACAGCTGTTTCCATTTAAAAAAAAAAGAGCTAATTAGTTGCATTCTCTGAAAATTATCATCATTTCCCAAATCCCTTTCAAGTTTATAACCAAAATGTGTGGGTTTGGGGACATAGCTTCTGTATAGCCATACACCATGGGTCAGGGCTGATCTCTGTCCCCTCCAAGGACCCCAGCACTACAGAGTTCCTCTGCATCCATGCTGATTTCTGATTCCAGCGGCCACCCCACGCTCAACAACAGCTTTGGCCACCCAATATTAGACAACTTTATCATCAGAAAACATCTGGACAAGCCCTATCTTGTTTGTGCTTGTTTACATCTCTGTAACTAGATTGGCCTTTGTAGCAGAGTTGTTATTTTTTTCCTGGCAGCAAGGGGAGCTAATAAATTGTACTATCTTCTCAACTCTGAAGCCTGCTCTTTTTTAACTTAAGAAACACTCTTTTGCTCTGCTTGATTTCTCACCAGCTGTATAACGCTTTTCCTGTGGTCATGAGATGGATGCCAGGACCCTTTAGGAAAATCTTCAGGCACTGGGAGAAGCTTCAGTATTTTGTGAAAGGAATGATAGCAAAGCACAAGGAGGATTTGGACCAGTCTGAGGCAGGAGATTATATTGACTGTTACCTGAAGGAAATAGAAAAGGTAAGAGAGAAGCAGTTAAGGCCAATTAAAGCTTAACTCGTAAAATAAGCAGACAAGACTCCAGGCTGTTTCGTCAAAGAAGCTCATGCCCACTGCATTGCCTTCTCCTCCCTACCTCTTCCATGTCAAACTC